>AP025046.1:29345659-29814496 GCA_036186865.1 Eustoma russellianum
TTGTTGGACCTGTATAGCACCACTAGAGGGGGGGGTGAATAGTGGATTAGCGGAAATTACACTATAATTACCTTCAAAAACTTGTTTGAAGACCCCTTTGCCTCTTTAACCTCAGATTCTGAAAATTCCAGAAACAGTTCACCGTTTTGAGTGCTTTGGTTGAACCACTTATACACCTGTGCAAGCTCTCAAACTTGGCAGAGATCAAGTTTAGAATGTTTATAGTATGTCATAAAAATTTCAGACAATTCTAAGCAAGTTAGCACGTTCAAATAAGCAAGAGAAGTAAAGTGTGCAATTCTGGCAGTTTCAGCAGGCAGAATGTTAGCTTAACTTCAAACAACAATATCTCAAAATCTACCCGTGCTATTTTGATGAATCTTATGTCAAATTAAACCTCAAGATGTCTAGTTTAATTTGATATAAGGCTCACTCCAAGATTTGAAGGATAGCCTATTCAAATTGCACAAGTTTGCACACTGGTCAGAATCGTTCACAGAATGTAGCAACAATTTTGTGAAGACGATTTGACTGAGCTAAACTCCTCAGAATTTAGTGATTCTTGCGGCTACTGAAAGCTAACACATTGAAGTATAACATATCCAAAATTCATGCAATTCTAAGAACGTTTGCCTGATCAATTATGCGTGCCAAGTTAGTGTAAATCTCAGGCAGAAAACAGTAAGTGCAGGAAATAAGTAAAGAACACAAGGAATTATCCTGGTTCGGTCAATGTGACCTACTCCAGTCCCAAGAGACACCTTCTCTTGGATTTCACTAAACACCAAACACAAATATCACCTTACAAAGTCAAAGGAAGAAGCTTTTCACCAACTTCTTCAAGAGACTTCACCAAAACACCTAGTTTGTATCACCTTTGCACCTTTGCACCTTTTCACCTTTTGCTCACCTCTAAGGAGTAAGCTTTATACACCAGCTTCTCCTTCACAAATATGTCGTATAAAGGTGTTGAAAATGACAAGAATTGAAGAACTATACAATCATAAAGCTTGCTACAAATGTGTTCTTCAATATAGAAGAGAAGGAGAAAAGAATGGAGATGATGTCTTGCTTGCTTTCCCTTTTTTCGTTGGATGCCCTTTACTCTTCACCTTTGGAGCTATTTATAGCCAAGAGGACAGCCTATAGGCTCCTCAAAATGAACGTTGAAATGGTTGAAGATAAGGAGAAAATTCAGCACCTTTTTAGCTTTCAAATTTCAGCATTTGACTTTCAAGATAAAGTTGATCTTTTGATGCTTTGAAATGGTCTTCCAAGCTGAACTTCTATCCTTCATTTTATCCATTCTAGCCGTTGAAAATGAGGTGGAAATTGGCTCCATTTGACCGTTTAAAAATCAGCTCCAATCATCAACATCCATGTGTAAATAACTTGCCATGTATGCAGCTGATTTGGCATATGTTTTTGAACAGATTTTTGCTCCTCATTTGAATATCAAAATGACGTTGAAAAGGCTCCTCATTTTGAATAATAAGTGACGTTGAAAGGCTCCTTATGAACGTTGGTATGGCCTAAAAAATAGGCATTGGAGAATAGATAGAAATCAGCCAAGTTTGTTTGAGTTTGAATTAGCCTTCAATCTTGATCACATAGCCGTTTGCATAGTCTAAAAGATAGAGAAAATTCAGCTTGACTTGGTCTTCTACATTTGAATCATATAGCCGTTTGTATCAAGCCTTTGTAGAGAGATTTTTGCTCCATCTTTTTGACCAAATAATATACGAAATATTGCTCCATATTTTAACCAAAATAGCCGTTTACAACATCACAAGAATATAGAAGAATAATCATCTCAAATCAGCACCAAAATAGTAGCTTAATTCAACTTGCCTTGACTTGTTCAAAATCTGAAGTTTGAACATGATATATGCGCACCAATATCCGTTTGTAACCATATAATATAGTCACTTATGTCTTCAACATGTAGCATAGAAAACCATATGAAGAATACCAAGAATTCCAAGAAAACCATATGTGTGATAACCATGATATAAGAATTCCAATTGATAGCATGCTGCCCGTTTCCATAAAAATAGGGCACGTACCATATGTGACATAAACACATATAAACATCATATGAACAATATATAACATGTTGGAAGACCCATTGGCAAGTGAAAAGACCAGAATACCCCTCAGCACAAAAATAGGAATGTTGTCCTAGGATGAACCTGGACATAGTGCTGCTCCAGATACATTCTTGCCATGATGTGACATGACTTATAAATGTGTCAAATGATCATATAAGTCAGTTGGAAGAAGACCAAATAAGAATGAGAAGTCCAAATGGTGAAATTACCAAAAAGCCCTTATATAGGTCAATAAGCTTCCCACCAGGGTCAATTCAGTTTTAACCCGTGCCAAGCATGCTCTTCCTCAGCCAATTAGATTCTAAATGAATAAGGATCAAGTGGGCTTTTGAATGACTCAATTTGGAGTTCATTTGCTCAAGATATGAACCAAAACCTGCCAATAGGATACTAAACCGAGCAATTTGCCTTATATTGTAAGTCATGTGACTTCAAGGCTTGGTTAGATCATATTATCAACATGTATTGGCATATATATCTTCTAAGATCAGTTTGAACAACATGTATTGGCATATATAATCTAAGATCAGTTTGAACATGTCTTGATTAAGATATGTGATTGAATTGGCCAAGTTCAATCTCATGATTTTAATCAAACTTGTTCAATCTTGATTCATTCAAGCAATTTCACATTTTAGCTCATAAATTCATAGTTCATGCCTTGCCAAAACAATTTCACATTTAAACGTTTACACCCTACATGCTCACATATGCATCTTCCAATCATGCACACATATACATTTTGCACAACAATTACACATATGCACACATATACATTTGCAATCACTCAAACATAATATATCACAACAATCTCCCCCTTTTGATGATTTGCAAAATTACCCCCACATATGTGTATATTAAGCATTTAAATCAAGTGTGCATCTAAATGTAATCTGTGTAATCAAGTAAGCATCTAAATTAAGTGTAAGCTGCTCCCCCTTAATGTGTTATCTCTCTTCCCCTTAACATGATATCTCCCCCTTAACATGATATATATACACATTATTTCTCCCCCCTTAATTTTGTAAATTATGCAAAAGACTGAATGATGTAGTAGTCAGTTGTAAGCAATTAATCCAAGTCTTGCACGTAAAGTCTCAAAGATAGCTTGATTAAGGGGTTTAGTGAATATATCAGCTACTTGTTGATCAGTTCTAACATGTTCAATGTGTATATGTCCAAGATTAACATGATCACGGAGAAAATGATAACGTACTTCTATATGCTTTGCCTTAGAGTGTAGTACAGGGTTTTTAGACAAATTTATAGCACTTGTACTATCACAATAGATGGGGATATTATTTACTTGTATTTCAAAGTCTGAAAGTTGTTGTTTAATCCATAATAGTTGAGTACAACATAGACTTAAAGCCATATATTCTGCTTCAGTAGTAGAAAGTGCAACACTAGATTGTTTCTTTGAAAACCAAGATATTAGTGAGTTTCCTAGGAATTGACATGTTCCACTAGTGCTCTTTCTATCTACTCTACATCCACCATAATCTGCATCTGAATATGCATGTAGACTTAGACTAGATTGTCTATCATACCATAAGCCTAATGTTGGTGTATGTTGAAGATATCTAAATATTCTTTTTACAGCTTTAAAGTGTGACACTTAGGCATACTTTGAAATCTTGCACACATACATACTGCAAACATAATATCAGGTCGACTAGCAGTTAGATATAGTAATGAACCAATCATAGACCTATATAGTTTTTCATCAAATGCAACACCATTTTCATCTTTGTCTAATTTTGTTGAAGTACACATTGGTGTTGGAGATGGTTTCAAGTTTTCAAAGTTGAATTTCTTTATCATATCTCTTATGTATTTGGCTTGATTGATATGTATACCACTTGATGTTTGTTTTATTTGCAAGCCTAAGAAATAGTTTAATTCACCAACCATAGACATTTCAAACTCAGACTTCATACAATCTTCAAAGTCTTTTACTAAGTTAGGATTAGTTGAACCAAAGATTATGTCATCTACATATATTTGTATTACAAGCAAATCTTTGTCTTTCTTTTTCAAGAATAAGGTACTATCTATGGTTCCTCTTTGAAAGTTGTTACTTAGTAAAAAGTTGGCAAATCTTTCATACCATGCACGAGGGGCTTGTTTCAAACCATATAAGGCTTTCTTAAGTTTATATACATGATCAGGGTTCTTTGGATCTTCAAAGCCTGGTGGTTGTTTAACAAAAACTTCTTCTTGGATATAGCCATTTAAGAATGCACTCTTAACATCCATTTGGAATAATTTGATGTTATTATAACATGCAAAAGCTAATAAGAGGCGTATGGATTCTAATCTTGCTACGGGGGCAAATGTTTCATCGTAATCAATACCCTCTTCTTGATTATATCCTTGAGCTACAAGTCTTGCCTTATTTCTTACTACAACCCCTTGCTCATTCATTTTGTTCCTAAACACCCATTTAGTTCCAATGATTGATTTATCCTCGGGTTTAGGTACTAAATCCCACACATTGTTTCCTTCACGTTTTCCTTTTAACACAACTTGATTGTTTTTATCCATTATCTTACAAGAGGTGGAGGAAAAGAGAACATTCAAGTTGTTGTCACATAGTTGAGAAACACTTAAAAGCTCAAAGGTTAAGATACTTACAAGTAGGACATTTTTGATCTCAAACTTGTTTGGATCACCAACCTTGCCTTTGCCAATTATTTGGCCTTGATTGTTGTCTCCAAAGGTGACTTTGCCACCTTTTGCAACGTTTTTAAGTGTGCTAAACAAATTTTTATTGCCCGTCATATGTCTTGAGCAACCACTATCAACTATCCAATTGGTTTTGTTCTTTTCATCTTCTTTGTTGTTATAACCAGCAACTTGTCTTTCTTTGATGTTATGTACCTACAAATAACAACTTAGGTACCCTTTGATTTTGGGTCCTTTCAAGGTTAGACAAGTTAAGTTCATGTTAGTGTACCTTTAGGTACCCAAACTTGAACAACCTTTCTTGGTTTTGAAATGTTAAAATTATGTTGCATATAATGAACAAATAGTGGATTTTGATACATAGAATATGATGGAAAAGGGGCTGCACATTTATGTCTAGTTGGATAAGCATTGTAAGTTCTATATGCATTTGAATGTTGCCATGTATATGAGTTATATCTTGGCCGTGTATAAGCATTGAATTTAGGCCGTGTATAAGCAAGATGTTGTATGTGTCTAGGCCGTGTGTTGTAAGCTGATTTAGGCCGAGAGTATGTCATGTTCTTCACATAAGCATGTTGTTGCACATAAGGCATAACTTGAGCAGATTTCATACTACTTTGTTTAGGCATTCTTGTATACATGTAAGCATGGTTTCTAGGTGTATTTGCCTTCCTATATGTTGATGCATTTTGCAATCTTTGTGAAGAAGGTGGTGTGGGCAGAATAGGTTCATTTCTAAATGCATTTGGCCTATATTTCATGTTGGTTGAAGATGATACAAATGTTGTTTCCTTAGGTGTGTATTCAGCTTCTTTAACATATCCAAGACCTTGTTTGTCATTTCCATGCTTTTGAGATGCAATAAGAGTGTCTAACATGTTGGAACCATCCTTAAATTGTTCTAAAGATTTGTTCAAGTCTAGGTTGCATGCTTTTAATGATTCATATTCAGTTTGTATTTCATGCAATTTAGACTTTAAAACGTTGTAATCAACACATTGCACACATTGCACATTTTCATGTTTGTTCTTAAGTTCCTTAATCTGATTTTGCATTGAACTAATAGTGTTAGATGATTCAAGTTGAAGAACTTCTAGTTGAGAAGTTAGATTCAAGTTAGACGTCTCCAACTTGTTCTTCTCCTCAACTATTCTTTTCTTCTCCTTGGATAGCTTCTTATATCTATTATGCAACTTTTCTAATTCATCCAACAATTCATCTTGAGTAAAATCACATTCAGAGTCAGAATCGAATGTTACCTCATTTATAGACTTTGAAGCCAAACATGTTTGTGCAACTTCAGGTTCCTCCTCGGATTCGGATGAAGATGTGTCATCCCAAGTGCTTGAACTCACCTTGAGAGCTTTCTTCCTCCTTTGCATAGGTTCTACTCTAGTTTTTTGTCCTTGTCCTTTCATCCATGTCACGGTTTTTGTTCTTGTTTGGACAATCATATGAGATGTGTCCTTGTTTGCCACATTCATAACACTTAAGTTCTTTATCATACCATTTACCATCTTGTTTGTTAGATTTCACATTGATAGGAGCGGCTGATTTTGCTTGTCTTTTAGTTGGTCTTTTCTTGAAAAACTTCCTTAAACGCCTAGCTAGCAACATTATGTCTTCTTCATCACTTTCATCATCACTTTCATACTCGGCTTGATTAGATGATTCGGGTTCATTTGTTACAAATGCAAGTGATTTAGACTTGTTACTAGTTTCAGCCTTTCTTATATTCAACTTGTTTTCATAAACTTTTAAAGAACCTATCAATTCATCAAGTTTTATTTGAGAAAGATCTTTGCTTTCTTCAATGGCACTAACTTTGGCATCCCATTCACTTGGCAAACTTCTCAAAACTTTTTGCACTTTTTCTTTCATCAAAAACGTTTTACCAAGGGATTCAAGTGAGTTGTATAAGTTAGTAAGCCTCAAATCCATATCAACAATTGATTCATTAGGCAATAAATGGAATGATTCAAGTGTAGTCATTAACATGTTAATCTTTGATTCCTTTACTTGATTTGTTCCTTCATGCTTCATTTCAAGACATTTCCACATATCCTTTGCACTTAAACATGAAGAGACATAGGCAGATTCACTTCTACTTAAACCATTCAACAATAATTGCATTGCTTTAGCATTAAGACTCATTTTCTTTTTATCTTCATCACTCCAATCTTTTCTATATTTCTCAACTTCTTGTGATAAGCCATCAATTATAACATGCTTAGTAGGCACATAAGGTCCATCTTCAATGATGGACCACAAATCTATGTCAATAGCCATTAAGAACAATTTCATCCTAAGTTTCCAATGACTAAAGTTTTCTCCATCAAAAAGAGGTGGTCTTTGTGTGGACATGCCTTCTAATTCTATTTTCATGTGTGACTTAGACATGCTTTTATGTGTATGAGAAAACGTTTAAAAGACTTATAAGAAGGTAAGAAAGTGTCACCTTGTTGTAGATACCAAATATGAAGAATATAAGACAACCAGAAAATTTCCAGCAACTTTGCAACTTGGAGTGTAAACGGTTTTCAGCTCAAATAAGAATATGGTGCTCAACCTTGCTCTGATACCACTTGTTGGACCTGTATAGCACCACTAGAGGGGGGGGTGAATAGTGGATTAGCGGAAATTACACTATAATTACCTTCAAAAACTTGTTTGAAGACCCCTTTGCCTCTTTAACCTCAGATTCTGAAAATTCCAGAAACAGTTCACCGTTTTGAGTGCTTTGGTTGAACCACTTATACACCTGTGCAAGCTCTCAAACTTGGCAGAGATCAAGTTTAGAATGTTTATAGTATGTCATAAAAATTTCAGACAATTCTAAGCAAGTTAGCACGTTCAAATAAGCAAGAGAAGTAAAGTGTGCAATTCTGGCAGTTTCAGGCAGAATGTTAGCTTAACTTCAAACAACAATATCTCAAAATCTACCCGTGCTATTTTGATGAATCTTATGTCAAATTAAACCTCAAGATGTCTAGTTTAATTTGATATAAGGCTCACTCCAAGATTTGAAGGATAGCCTATTCAAATTGCACAAGTTTGCACACTGGTCAGAATCGTTCACAGAATGTAGCAACAATTTTGTGAAGACGATTTGACTGAGCTAAACTCCTCAGAATTTAGTGATTCTTGCGGCTACTGAAAGCTAACACATTGAAGTATAACATATCCAAAATTCATGCAATTCTAAGAACGTTTGCCTGATCAATTATGCGTGCCAAGTTAGTGTAAATCTCAGGCAGAAAACAGTAAGTGCAGGAAATAAGTAAAGAACACAAGGAATTATCCTGGTTCGGTCAATGTGACCTACTCCAGTCCCAAGAGACACCTTCTCTTGGATTTCACTAAACACCAAACACAAATATCACCTTACAAAGTCAAAGGAAGAAGCTTTTCACCAACTTCTTCAAGAGACTTCACCAAAACACCTAGTTTGTATCACCTTTGCACCTTTGCACCTTTTCACCTTTTGCTCACCTCTAAGGAGTAAGCTTTATACACCAGCTTCTCCTTCACAAATATGTCGTATAAAGGTGTTGAAAATGACAAGAATTGAAGAACTATACAATCATAAAGCTTGCTACAAATGTGTTCTTCAATATAGAAGAGAAGGAGAAAAGAATGGAGATGATGTCTTGCTTGCTTTCTCCTTTTTTCGTTGGATGCCCTTTACTCTTCACCTTTGGAGCTATTTATAGCCAAGAGGACAGCCTATAGGCTCCTCAAAATGAACGTTGAAATGGTTGAAGATAAGGAGAAAATTCAGCACCTTTTTAGCTTTCAAATTTCAGCATTTGACTTTCAAGATAAAGTTGATCTTTTGATGCTTTGAAATGGTCTTCCAAGCTGAACTTCTATCCTTCATTTTATCCATTCTAGCCGTTGAAAATGAGGTGGAAATTGGCTCCATTTGACCGTTTAAAAATCAGCTCCAATCATCAACATCCATGTGTAAATAACTTGCCATGTATGCAGCTGATTTGGCATATGTTTTTGAACAGATTTTTGCTCCTCATTTGAATATCAAAATGACGTTGAAAAGGCTCCTCATTTTGAATAATAAGTGACGTTGAAAGGCTCCTTATGAACGTTGGTATGGCCTAAAAAATAGGCATTGGAGAATAGATAGAAATCAGCCAAGTTTGTTTGAGTTTGAATTAGCCTTCAATCTTGATCACATAGCCGTTTGCATAGTCTAAAAGATAGAGAAAATTCAGCTTGACTTGGTCTTCTACATTTGAATCATATAGCCGTTTGTATCAAGCCTTTGTAGAGAGATTTTTGCTCCATCTTTTTGACCAAATAATATACGAAATATTGCTCCATATTTTAACCAAAATAGCCGTTTACAACATCACAAGAATATAGAAGAATAATCATCTCAAATCAGCACCAAAATAGTAGCTTAATTCAACTTGCCTTGACTTGTTCAAAATCTGAAGTTTGAACATGATATATGCGCACCAATATCCGTTTGTAACCATATAATATATAGTCACTTATGTCTTCAACATGTAGCATAGAAAACCATATGAAGAATACCAAGAATTCCAAGAAAACCATATGTGTGATAACCATGATATAAGAATTCCAATTGATAGCATGCTGCCCGTTTCCATAAAAATAGGGCACGTACCATATGTGACATAAACACATATAAACATCATATGAACAATATATAACATGTTGGAAGACCCATTGGCAAGTGAAAAGACCAGAATACCCCTCAGCACAAAAATAGGAATGTTGTCCTAGGATGAACCTGGACATAGTGCTGCTCCAGATACATTCTTGCCATGATGTGACATGACTTATAAATGTGTCAAATGATCATATAAGTCAGTTGGAAGAAGACCAAATAAGAATGAGAAGTCCAAATGGTGAAATTACCAAAATAGCCCTTATATAGGTCAATAAGCTTCCCACCGGGTCAATTCAGTTTTAACCCGTGCCAAGCATGCTCTTCCTCAGCCAATTAGATTCTAAATTGAATAAGGATCAAGTGGGCTTTTGAATGACTCAATTTGGAGTTCATTTGCTCAAGATATGAACCAAAACCTGCAATAGGATACTAAACCGAGCAATTTGCCTTATATTGTAAGTCATGTGACTTCAAGGCTTGGTTAGATCATATTATCAACATGTATTGGCATATATATCTTCTAAGATCAGTTTGAACAACATGTATTGGCATATATAATCTAAGATCAGTTTGAACATGTCTTGATTAAGATATGTGATTGAATTGGCCAAGTTCAATCTCATGATTTTAATCAAACTTGTTCAATCTTGATTCATTCAAGCAATTTCACATTTAGCTCATAAATTCATAAGTTCATGCCTTGCCAAAACAATTTCACATTTAAACGTTACACCTACATGCTCACATATGCATCTTCCAATCATGCACACATATACATTTTGCACAACAATTACACATATGCACACATATACATTTTGCAATCACTCAAACATAATATATCACAACAGACTGCATTCAAAACCAAGTTTGGGCTCTATGAGTGGTTAGTGATGCCCTTCGGCCTCACCAACGCCCCTAGTACCTTTATGAGGCTAATGAATGAAGTCTTACGTGCGTTCATAGGACGCTTTGTCGTTGTCTATTTCGATGATATCCTAATCTTTTCCCACACCATAGAAGATCATCTTGACCACATTAGAGCCGTTTTTGAAAAGCTTAAGCAAGAACAACTTTACGCCAACTTTAAGAAGTGCTCTTTCTGTTTAGAAAGCGTAGTTTTTCTAGGCTTTGTCATTTCGGCTGAGGGAGTAGAGATGGATGAGGAAAAGGTTAGGTCAATTGTGGAGTGGCCTATACCTAAGAATGTAGGGGAAGTTCGCAGTTTTCATGGACTAGCAAGCTTTTATAGACGTTTTGTCAAAGATTTTTCTTCCATAGCTGCACCCCTAAACGAAATTGTAAAAAAAGATGTGCCTTTTAGGTGGGAAGAGCCACAACAACAGGCATTTGATGAACTCAAACGTAGGCTGACCACTGCACCCATACTTAGACTACCAAATTTTGACGAGACCTTTGAGATCGAGTGTGATGCAAGTGGAGTGGGTATAGGCGCAGTTTTGACCCAAAGTAAGAAACCCATAGCCTACTTTAGTGAAAAGTTGAAAGGAGCATCATTGAATTACTCTACTTATGATAAGGAACTTTATGCCCTTGTGAGATCCCTACAAACTTGGCAACACTATCTTCAACCTAAAGAGTTTGTGATCCACACTGACCACGAAAGCCTTAAGTATCTTAAAGGGCAAGGAAAGTTGAACAAAAGACATGCCAAATGGGTAGAGTTCATAGAACAATTCCCTTACGTGATTAAGTACAAACAAGGAAAGGATAATATAGTTGCCGATGCCCTCTCTAGGAGATACACGTTAGTGACTACATTATCTTCCCGCTTCTTAGGATTTGAATCACTTAAGGACTTGTACCCCAATGACCATGACTTTGGCACCATATTCGAGGCATGTAAAGAAGCACCTTTTGGAAAATTTTACATACATGAGGGTTATCTTTTCAAAGAACAAAAATTGTGCGTTCCCCAATCATCCCTACGAGAAGCATTGACCAGAGAAGCCCATGGGGGAGGCTTAATGGGTCATTTCGGAGTGTTCAAAACCCTTGAAACTCTTAAGGAACATTTCTATTGGCCCCACATGAGAGTAGACGTCGAGAGGTTGTGTGGTAATTGCATCACCTGCAAACAAGCCAAATCCAAGTCCCAACCACATGGCATTTACACGCCTTTACCCGTCCCTGATTCCCCTTGGATTGACATTTCTATGAACTTTGTTTTAGGACTCCCTAGGTCTCGGGGAGGACGCGATAGCATTTATGTTGTGGTCGATCGATTTTCAAAAATGGCACATTTCATAGCATGTAGAAAGGTTGATGATGCCACACATGTTGCTGATTTGTTCTTCAAAGAAATTGTTAGATTGCATGGCATGCCACGTACAATTGTAAGTGATAGAGATACGAAATTTTTGAGTCATTTTTGGCGTGTTTTGTGGGCTAAACTTGGTACACAATTGTTGTTTTCCACCACCGCACACCCACAAACTGATGGACAAACTGAAGTCGTTAATCGTACTCTTTCTCAACTTTTGCGTGCCATTTTGCAAAAACACATTAAACATTGGGAAGATTGTTTACCATATATCGAATTTGCATATAATAGGAGTGTCCATCACGGTACTTTGCATAGTCCATTTGAAATCGTGTATGGCTTTAATCCCCTGTCTCCCATCGATTTGATTCCTATTCCCGTGCATGAACGTTCTAGTCTTGATAGTAAACAAAAAGCGGACAACATAAAGAAACTGCACGAACAAGTTAAAACGCAACTTGAAAAGAAAAACAAAGCTTATGAAAGACGAGCTAACAAACATCGGAAAAGAGTTGTGTTTAAACCTGGAGATTTAGTTTGGTTACATTTGCGCAAGGAAAGATTTCCCAATGAACGAAAATCAAAATTGTTGCCTCGAGGAGATGGACCCTTTAAAGTATTGAAACGCATAGGTGACAATGCCTACATCCTTGAGGAGGGGGGGATTGATGAGGATCAAGGGTCCGATGAGGATCAAAGGCCCTATCAAGAGGTCAAAGGTCCTATAACAAGAAGGAGGGCAAGAGAACTTTGTCATCAAGTTGCCATCTTCTTGTACAAACATGTTCAAGATGAACCTAAAACTCCTTGGGTTCATTTCATTGAACCTTCAACTTGAGCATGTATCACATGCACGTCTACATTATTGGCTTTTAGATCTTTGTTTTGTTTCGTGTGATCTTTGTTTTATGTCTTTTCTTTGTAGGTAAATTAGGTACATGAAATGTTTCAAGAGAATGTTTCAAGAGAATGTTTCAAGAGAATGTTTGAAGAGAATGTTTCAAGAGAATGTTTCAAGAGAATGTTTCAAGAGAATGTTTGAAGAGAATGTTTCAAGAGAATGTTCGAAGAGAATGTTTGTCTATGCTAAGACAAATTCAAACGTGTCCAAGATAGAATCTCTTGATCAAGTTGAAAAACATCTCCATTATCCATATGAAGGGGGCGGCCACTTTAAATTAAGGATAACATCTCACTTGAATTTGAACTTGAAGATAAACTTGAATTCAAATTCAACCATAATTTGAATTCAAGTTTCAACCAATTTGAGGCATACATTTCAAAAAGGATTAGGCTATCATCTCAAGGGATCACACGCCATTCTTTGAAGCAAGGATAAGGATAGATCAACAATTCAAATTTGAATCCAAGTTTAAATTCAAGTTCAAGTAAATCCAATCTCCAACCAGCATTTGAATTCAACATCTCAACCATGTGAAGACATCTCACACGCTTAGAAAGGCTCCCACACGCCAACTTGGAGATCTCCCACACGCCAACTTGGAGATAAGAAAAGGATGGGATCATAATTCAAAGATTGAATTCAAGTTTGAAGTCAAATTGAATCCAATCTTCAACTAGCTTTTGAATTCAAGTTCAACAACATCTCCAACGCCAATTTCATCACCAAACATGACTAGATTCATTGAAGATAACATCTTTCAAGCATTTCAAGTTTTAGCTAGAATTATCTTAGTTTAAATTTTCAAGCAAAATTCAAAATTTAAACATTTGTTAGATAGCTTTATTTGAATTATCTCTAGCCATTTTCAAGCTAAAGGGGGCGCCTACTAGGCCTATAAATAGACCCCTTTGGCTGGTTGTAAACTCACCTTTCGATGAATAACAATTCTTGATATTTTCTTCACTTTGAGTGATACTTTGTTTTCTTTGTTTTGCATTAAAAACCTAAGTTAAGATCCTTCAAAGTTGAGCGATTTGAAGGTATTGCCATTGCTAAAAGGTGCCGTCCAGGAGGGCCATTTTGGTTTGCCTGATCAACGACCATCTTATAGTGTTGGTCTTGCTCGTTGTCCACACGTTTGATGACTAAGGAAGCAAGGGGAAGTTTACTTCTTTGTGCCTAACCCTTTGTGAAGGACGTTTGGAAGGTGGAATTGTTGGAGCCCACGAGTTGCACGCATCAACAAGAGTTCAGTTCATACCCATAGTTTTGATTAACTTGCCATGGGATTAGGTTTGATTGAACAATCTTTGCTTTTTATACATGTCATTAAGTGATGAGAATTTTTTATTTAACATGCAATCGGCAATTTCTTTATCTAGACCAGCAAAGAACCTAATCATGCTTAATTCCTCATGTTCATCAACATAATCATAGTACAAATCATCAAGCATTTCATTGTAATATGCACTAACATCTTTATTGCACTAAGAAAGAGTTTGATATCTAGGAGTTTTACATTCCCAATATCCAACCCATAAACCATTCGTACGACCAAAGGAGTTCATACGTTTTTCCAGTTCATCATAGTCACTCCTATGACATTCAACTCCCCAAATGGTTTTTAGAATCATATTTAATCAAAACAATCTCAAAAGCCAATTAAAATATTGACAAGATACAAATACTCTACTTTATGTTGACAATTGTTCAAAACAGCAATTTGGACTATTTCTCCTAAAGATTCAAGTAAATCACAGAAGTCAAATCGTTGTTCGGGCTGAAAGAAATCTACGGGGTTGTTTTAAGACAATCCCTCAGTTTACTTTACAGCATATGCAATTATCAATTGTAGTAAGGTGAAAGTAAAGACACACAAACAAAGTGCTAGCAAGGGTTTGCTTTAGAAACTTTCAGTATTTCAAAACTACAACACTTTGGGGTTTGGTTTGGGCACTTTCTTTCTTTTGAGCTTTGCACGGGATTTTCCCTTTATGCAATGTTTAATTTTGGGCTTTTCCTCACTTGGCTTTCTTGTGCAATTCTCTCTTGTCTTGCCTCTTACTTGTTGACAAATATTGGCTTTTCTCTCGCGTATTTCTCAATCAAGCTTAATTTTCTTTCTTTGGATGGTTTGCTTGATTGTTGTGAGACTACTCCTCACGGCCTACATGAGACATTGCCCACGGCCTTTAATTGCACAAGGTTTGTTGTATTTGGAATTTGAAAGTTCCTCGTACACAACAGGGCTAAACACTATGTAGTGGGAATTCAATTCACAATTACAACAAGTTCAAATCGTATATAGTGCAATGTAAGTTCAGAAATTAATCTAAAACAACAATTGGATAGGTCTTTAACAATGTGGGGCTTAAACAATTCCTAACTTTCAGAATATATCTAAGTCCAACAAGTTGTTTGAAACAATTGAAATCAACAAAAAGATAAAGCTATTAGCATACACCAAGATTTCAAATGAGCTTTAAAAGTTGTTCTAGATCACACGGTTTTGGGCAGTTTGTTCTTTTTCCTTTTTCTGTTTTTGATGCAAATGATCTAAGTAATCTAAAGATGGCTAAATGCAACTTATTTGTTTCTAAATGCAATCTATAAGGCTGATTACTATATCAACTAATGGAAAATCAGTTTTGATGCAACTAAGCTAACTTGTTTTGTTTGGTTTTTAAGTGATCTATCCTACTTTGTTTTTGTTTGGTTTTTGTTTGTATGATGCAATCAGATTCTAAACTAAATGATACTAGATGCAGCTCTTTATGTTTTACCTAACAAACGTATATGAACTAGAGACTAGGCAGCACACTTGATTTAGCTAAAACTACTTGTTTTTGATCTTTAGTTTTCGGATTTGCTTGTGGTAACTAAACAACCAACTAAACCTCTTAATCTATGTTGTAAACTAGTCTTACTAAGCTAAATAAGGCAGCACTAAAACGTTTTAAACAGATTGCTCACAAGTACTAAAAACAGAATTTTAACTACTTGATTACAAGCTAAAGTTTCAACTAATCTATTTTGTGTTCAAGTTTTCTGTTTTAAGGACTTATCTAAACTACCATTTAAACTTCTAGATTAGCACCTAATGAACAATGTCTAAGCTATATTAAACAAGAACAATCAGTTTCACACACGGTTTTTGTTCCAAGCTACACAAACAGCTCCTAACACACTTAAGTCTAGTCTAAGTTGTTTTTGTGGGGTGTTTTCGGTTTTGCCTACTTAACTAAGTTACCAAACTATAGTATACTATCTAACAAGCACTTTAAAACATAAACTAACTATCTAAACAAACAAGCTATAAACGAACATAAAAAAAACAGTTCACTACAAGATTTGGGCAGCATCATTCATATGCAAATTTAAACAATGTAAACATGAATAGAAGACTAACCAACGCTCTGATACCAATTGATGAGCCAAATGAAGGCTAGCAACCGAATTCCAGGACTTTGTCTCCTATTCCAAACTGATTTGAACAAAAGCTATGGCAACAAACATCTCAAAGACACCCCTTGAACTGTAACCGTTGTTCTTGGCTCAATTTATGCCAACACCTCTTCCTCTTTGGCACTCCAACACATCTAAAACCTCAATGAGACCCTAAGATGCTGTAAACCAAAAGATGAAGCAAATACTAACATGTTCTAGGCTAGGAACTTGAAAGAAAACCGTTAGTGGTTTCAAACTTCAACTAAGAAATAGTTGAGAACTCCTTGAAGGAAATTTGATTGAAATGTGATTGATAATGGTTGTAAATTGTTGTTTGTACATTCAGCTTCCTATGCTATTTATAACAAATGAAAATGATAAAGAGTACAAGTTTTAATGTACAAAGTACAAGACTAAATGACATGCTTGCTTTGAAAATTTGTTGGAACAACTTTCGGTTGCAAGAAGCTGGTTGCTTCCCCTTTCTTCTTTGCTTGACTTCAGCCATAATTTGATTGATTTAAACATTGAGCAGCTTGTCTTGAATTAGGCTTTGATTGGTTGCAAGTTGGTCTTTGAATTTTCAAAGGATTAACGTTTCTTCTTGCTAGATTTCAGCCAAAATTATGATGGGATAATGTAGTGTGCAGCTTGGTTTGAATCTTGGCTTTGATTGGTTCCAAGTTTGGTCTTTGAATTTTCAACCCTTTCTTGCGTGAGCTAGGCTTTAAACAAACTCAATTTGATTGGATCATTTTTTGTGCAGCTTGCTTGCTTGTCTCTTTGCTTGTTTTTGATTGGTTTGAAGATTTGCAAGACTTCTTCCAATTGGTTCATGAAATGAGCAACTTGTCCATCCACTCCAACGTGAAGAGCAATTCTTGAATTTGACATGAGTGCTTGTCACCACCTTGCTTGTAAGCTACTTGCTTATCACCTCCTTGCTTGAACAAAAATTCAGATTCTAATTGCATCTTCAAGCTTTGTTTGAATAATGATATCATCCGATCAGATGGGACGTGGATCGATCGGTGGTCATGCTTCTTCAATGTAAAGCTCTCTTTGATCTATCCTCAAAGACACCAAGCAACAAACACAATATGCACAACATATATGACATGTCCTAAGGGTTAGTTAGGCAATAAGACATAAGAAGTAGCACTAGTGTGTGCGGAGTGAACAGTGAAATGTAATGTCTTTCAGAACTAACATATGACAATAAATGATACATGGAAATATGTTGCGTTGACCCCAATGTGGGCTCATCAGATCTAATCTAAGGTTTTTATGCAAAACCTAGAAAACAAAGGAACACATTTTGTGCCCAAAAGAACAACTTGTTCTTGAATAGAATTCTTCAAAGTCTGATTTTTACAAAGGATACAAAATGTGATGCACACATATGTGCAAAATCGCACATCTTGCATTTCATTTTGTGTGTTTCAATTTCTTGATTTTTGTTTATTATCCTTTCTTTTACTTCTTTGATGCTTGTTATGTCTTTGCTTGCTTTATAGGGGCTCTTGGAGTTGTCAAACCCGTTTGGAAGTGTTAGACCAAGAATGGTGAAAAGTGCTGAGAATCGCTTGAACTTTGTGGACGTGTAACTCACTCATGCAAACTCCAAATTGGGTCATTCAAATTCCAAAAGTCAAGTTTATGACGTAAACTAATTTTCTCAAGAAGGACCCATCGTCAAATTCACCTTGTATCCACGGAAAAAGTCCAGTCAACCGAAGGCATCGTTTCTTCCTTAAATCCAGCCATTTGACCCCGCTTTGTGTTGCTGGAAATTGCATAAACTTTGTCAAGGCATATCTCGGTCATAAAAGCTCTGAATTGAGTCATTCAAAATCCAAACTTTAAGTTCAGCTCGTGCACTAGAAGTCTCAAAAAGGACACGTCATCAGATTCGGCTTCTAGATGGACGACTCACTTGGTCAAACAAAAAGAGGACAAGCTGCCTTAAATCTAGCCTTTTGTTCAACAAATGAGACGTTTTTGACTCCTTGAAGACTCTTGACCATGAATGATGTCTTGCAATGTCTTGTTGTCTAGGATAGATGCTTAGTTGCAACTCTTTTCCTATTTATAGGCCATTTTGCATCCTTTGTAAAAATCAGACTTTAAAGAATTCAATTCAAGAACGAGTTGTTCTTTTGGGCACAAAATGTGTTCCTTTTGTTTTCTAGGTTTTGCATAAAAACCTTAGATTAGATCTTTCAAGGCTTGAGCAACCTTGAAGGTGAGATTGCCTACGTCCAAAGATTGAACCGTCCACGAGGGTGTAATGCTTGCGTGATAAACGATGAAATCGTTGGTGTGGCTGCCTCAAAATCGTCCCCATCATCATTGGAAGCAAGGGAGTGTTTGACACTTTTGTGCCTAAACCAATGTTGGAGGAGAAGGTAGAATTAAAGGGAAGATCCGTCAATAATCAGCCTACTTGTGCTTGTATCACAACGCCAACATAATAACTTCAACTGTCAAAACATCACACAAGGAGAGGTGATGAGAGCAGTTAAGAAGATAGGAAGTGATGAGGATCAAGGGTCCAATGAGGATCAAGGGTCCCACCAAGAGGTCAAAGGCCCTATGACAAGAAGGAGGGCAAGAGAACTTTGTCATCAAGTTTCCACCTTCTTGTACAAACATGTTCAAGATGAGCCTAAGATTCCTTGGGTTCACTTCATTGAACCTTCGCATTGAGCGTGTGCAAACATGCGTGTGCTTTCTTTGTTTGAATTTTTGTCTTGTTTCTTGTGATCTTTGTTTTATGGTTTGCTTTGTAGATAAGATAGGTAGATGGAAGATCCACATAAAATGGAGGCCCAAAAAGGAGGTTCTAGCCGTGTGTTACAAAAATAGGGGACAAAAGAAATGTTGTCTTGAAGAGAATGTTTGTCTCCACAAAGACAAATTCAAATGTGTCCAAGATGGAATCTCTTGATCAATTTGAAATCAAAAACATCCCCAAATATCATCCAAGAGGCCGGCCACTTTGAATGGAAGGATAAAGCTCTACTTGAATTTGGACTTGAGGATAAACTTGAATTTAAATTCAACCATGATTTGAATTCAAGTTTCAACCAATTGGAAACTTAAATTTCAAGAAGATTTCAGATTATTTTACAGCCTTGGACACGCCAACTTGAAGACTAGTGAAGATAAGATCACAACTCAAAGTTGAATCCAAGTTTGAATTCAAATTCAAATCCAATTTGAATTCAAACTTCAACCAACATTTGAATTCAACATCTCACCACTTGAAGCCTTAACACACGCCATATCATGCACTCACACGCCAGCTTGGAGGTCATAAGAGATGAGAAGACAATTCAAAGATTGAATTCAAATTTGAAGCCAAATTAAAATTCAATTTGAGTCCAATATTCAACCAACCTTTGAATTCAATTCCAACCACTTCATCTACATCAAGATCAAGTCTCAAAACGCCAACTTCATCATCATACACGGCCAGATTCATTAAGGATAATGTCTTGCAAGATTTGAAGATTTTAGCTAGAATTTGTTTTAGTTTGAATTCAAACAATTTTCAATTTCAAACCATTGTTAGCTAGCTTATTTAAATTAGATTCTAGACATCTTATAGGCTGATAGGACGTTTGTTATAGCCTATAAATAGACCCTTGGCCGTTTGGAAAAGATCAACTTTTGATGAATAAGAATCCTTGATATTTCTTTCACTTTGAGTGAGACTTTGTTTTCTTGGTTTTGCATTAAAAACCTAGGTTAAGATCCTTCAATGTTGAGCATTTTGAAGGTATTGCCATTGCTTAAAGGTGCCATCCAGGAGGGCCTTATTGGTTTGCCTGATCAACGACCATCTTGAAGTGTTGGTCTTGCTCGTTTTAATCCATACGTTTTATTCATTAAGGAAGCAAGGGAAAGTCTTCTTCCTTGTGCCTAACCCTTTGTGAAGGACGTTTGGAAGGTGGAATTGTTGGAGCCCACGAGTTGCATGCACCAAATTGGTATCAGAGCTCAGGTTACTCTATTCCACCACCTATCATTTCCTTTTCGTTTGAGTCTAGTCGTTTCAATTTCCAGTTGAGTCCTTCTTCTACCCCTCACTCTACACGCCATTATCTTGCATTTCATACAAAAAAAAGTCCACTTTGTTTGGGTCCTTTTGCATTTTGTTGAGTCTTGTTCTTCATCATTCTAGCAACATTTCTTTTATATCCAACTTGTGCATCAAACATCTGAAGTTTTATCATTCAAACTTGAACAATTAGGGTTTGAGCATTTAGAGTACATTCAGCTTTCTTTTACTACAACATCAGCCTATAAAGCTACCTCAGTTTCAAATCATCTTGTTGCTACCGAAGCTATTAGTTGGTGATGATTGTATGCATCTTGGATTCGCATTGTGATTGATTTCATGCTATAAATCTAGTAGTCCTACGTGTGCTTGTCTTCACAACCTACTCGCAACACCAACCAAACCCTAAAAATAGTCCCACACCCCCACGGTCCAACTATCTCCACCCCAACCCAACCCTAAAACTCACCAACCTGATCCCAAACAACTCTATTTACACCCCAAACAAAAAGCCCCAAACCAATTTACCCAAACACAATCAGATTCTAAAGATCCCATTTCATTCAAATAAACCCTAACCCTAGATTTGAATTTTTTTTTCAAATTCTGTCTTAAACCAACCAATAACCAAATTGACCACACCAATCATCAATTACCAACTCAAATAGTCCATTTACAATGCCCATTCTGTTCCCAAAACCCCATTCTGCAAATTCCCAAAACGTTCAAAAAACCCTACATCAAAAACCCTAACCCTAACCCCATTCGGCCTAACCCCAATTTCCTTCACTTTCCAAGGTTATTTTTGTTGCAAGTCCAAGTTACAAATTGAATTTTAAATACATTTCTCTATTCCGTCCAAAAACGCAAGTGCTAAGTGCAAAACGCGTGAAATTCCAATTCTGCCCTTAGTCAAAAAAAAGAGAATCTGAACCTTGCTCAATTGAAATAGCAAGGAAGCAAAAGAAAAACAAAAGAACAAGAGAAAAGAAAAAGGGCAAAACGTTTGTGCATTGCGTGGAAAATTTTTGGTACGACTTGCAAAACCTTGGATACCATATTACCCCACATTGCCGTCCCCTATATACCCTACTCTCCATCTCCTGATCTTCTTGAACCAATCACACATTTGGTTGCTCGATTGTTGCATGACTTGAACCATTTTGTGGATAATAAGTGCATAGAATCAAAATTAACTAAAGATTGCCCACGGCAACCCTTAGTTTATCTTTGGTTCAGCCTTATACATCAACTTTGGTTGCTTATTTTCTTTGAATCTTAGTATAAAGTTCAAGTTTGTGTTCATTTCAATTGATTCTACCTTGATACTAATTGGGTGCAACTTGAAAGCAAAAAGGAAGAAACAAGCGGAGAACATTGTGATTTGAAGAAGCCTTGGCAATACACTTCCTTATTGATCACTTTGAGCCTTCTTAACTTCAGGTTATCCAAGAACCAAAGTGGTACGAGAGTGGAAAGAATCAAAAACGGAGTGTTCATAGCTTAATTTTTTTACTAATCCCTTATCGTTTGTTTGTCTTTGTGTTAGTTTGCTTCTTTCTTTTCCCCTTTGTTTTCGTTCAATTCCTTAGGTACAATGGCCAGCAGCAATCATTCCGCGTCTAGCAAGTCAAAAGAGGCCGAAACTGTTGACAATAACAACAACAAATGTTAGAGATGCTTAAGAAACTCATGCATGACAATGAGGTAATTAAGCATCGCTTGGAAGACGTGGACCGAAGCTACAAAACGAGTGATGGCCAAGGAACAAGAATGGCCGTTCCCCTACCAAAACCAAGGCGCCATCCTCCAGAAGAAGTTGAGGATGACAATCTTAGACCCCCATACACCGAAGCAAGAAGGTTTGTTCCTCCTACACAACCAAGAAGGTACGTTCCGAGAAGGTACAATGATGATTACATTCCATATGAGCATGATGATTATGACTTTGATGACAACCCTCCATGTGGTTACCAAGACGCCAAAATCCCCTTTTCCCGCAAGATGACGATTTTCTCAAAACCAAAATAAATATTCCCACGTTTTATGGTAAAAGTAATGCGGAGGAATATTTAGAATAGGAAACGAAAGTGGATTTAATCTTTTCTTGTACCAATTATAGTGAATTGCAAAAAGTGAGGTACGTCTCTATTGAGTTTTCTGGTTATGCGCTTAATTGGTGGACGAATTTGTGTCGAAATAGAACTAAGACGAAACAACTCCCAATTGCCACTTGGACAGAAATGAAGTTTGAAATGCGACAACGTTTATTCCAAACAATTATGAGAGTTCTATTTTCACAAGTTTGCATAATTTACGACAAGATTCCAAAAGTGTAGACGAGTATTAAAAAGATTTGGAAATTTTGTTAGAAAGGTCTAACTTGCAGGAACCTGAAGAAGCCACCAAGGCTCGTTTCTTACATGGTTTAAACAGGGAGATTGCACAAAGGGTTGACCTTCAACCTTATCTCGACCTCACAACCATGGTCCATATGGCTGAAAAGATTGAAACACAATTAAAGGTACGTAATGCCTCCAATTTCAATTCCAATTATCGTAATAATCAATCTTCATCAAGATTTTACAGCAAGTCTTCAGGAACGGGAAGTTCACGGCCTACAGGAGTGATGAGCTACAGCCTAACCTTGTGGATACAAACACTGATGATGACACCTCATTGCCCCACAATGGTCCCATAACAAGGAGTATGGCTAAGAAATTGTTGCATTGTGTTGAATCATTTCTTTACAGGCATGAAGAGGATGAGCCAAGCAACGATGATGTCCATTGGGTTTATATGATACAAACTTTGATCTAGTTGTATCAAAAACGTGTTGTACATATTTTTAGATGTTCTTTTTAATATTGTTGGCTTGTTAAATTTGTTTTAGGATACTTTGTGTTGTATTCTTGCCTTGTCTTTTAGGTACACGTTTTTAGCTTCAAGATGCAATTCAAACCTGAATTTTTGTCCAAGCAAAGAGGTGTTATGCAAGTAGCTTACAAGCAAGGTGGTGACAAGCACCCATGTCAAAAATCTGATTTCTTCTCACGCAAACAAGGAAGAAACATGCTGCTCAAACCTTCAACCAATAGACAGGAGTCTTGCAAATGCTTGAACCAATCACAAACAAATGAAGAAAATTCAGCAAGCTACTCAACAAAAGATCCAATCACAAGGCATGAGGAATTCGGCTGGTTGAAGGCATAATTGAGTTGAAGATTCAAAGCCTCAAATACAACCAATCAAAGGCATTTCTAAGCAAGCTGCTCATTGCAATATCCAATCAGAATTTTGGCCGAAAACAAAGATGGAAGAAACGGTTGTCTAAGGAATATTTGTTGAAAATTCAAACACCAAGTTGCATCCAATCAAAAGGCCATTCCAAAGCAAGCTGCTCCATGTCTTAACCAATCAAATTGATCAAGGAAAAAGGCTGGAAAACAAGATGGTTTACACGGTAAAGCAACCAGCCTCTTGGAACCGAAAGTTGCTCAAACAATTTCCAAGCAAAGCATGTCATTTTAGTCTAGTACTTTGTACATTAAAACTTGTACTTCTTAGCATTTTCGTTTGTTATAAGTAGAGTTAGAACCTGAATGTAAAACACAACTAATTATAAAACACATTTCAATCAAATTTCCTTCAAGGAGTTCTCAACTATTTCTTAGTTGAAGTTTGAAACCACTAACGGTTTTCTTTCAAGTTCCTAGCCTAGAACTTGTTAGTATTTGCTTCATCTTTTGGTTTACAGCATCTTAGGGTCTTATTGAGGTTTTAGATGTGTTGGAGTGCCAAAGAGGAAGAGGTGTTGGCATAAATTGAGCCAAGAACAACGGTTACAGTTCAAGGGGTGTCATTGTGATGTTCTTTGCCATAGCTATTGTTCAAATCAGTTTAAAATAGGAGAAAAAGCCCTTGGCAACGTTTTCTAGCCTTCATTTGGCTCATCAATTGGTATCAGAGCATTGGTTAGTCTTCTATTCATGTTTACATTGTTTAAATTTGCATATGAATGTTGCTGCCCAAACCGTATGTTGAACTGATTTTTATTTGCGTTTAGTTGCTGTTTGTTTAGATAGTTAGTTTATGTTTTTAAAGTGCTTGTTAGATAGTATACTATAGTTTGGTAACTTAGTTAAGAAGGCAAAACCGAAAACCCCCACAAAAAAGAACTTAGACTAGACTTAGTGTTGTTAAAATCTGTTTGTGTACCTTAGATCAAAACCGTGTGTAACCTGGTTGTTCATGTTCAATCTAGCTTAGATAATCTTCATTAGACTTTAATCAAGAAGTTTAAGTGTTACTTTAGTTGAGTCCTTAAAACAGAAAACTTGAACACAAATCAGATTAGTTGATAGTTTAGCTTGTAATCAAGTAGTTAAAATTCTGTTTTTTGTACTTGTGTGCAATCTGTTTAAAACGTTTTAGTGCTGCCTTATTTAGCTTAGTTAGACTAGTTTACAACATAGATTAAGAGGTTCAGTTGGTTGTTTAGTTAGCACAAGAAAAACCGAAAACTAAAGATCAAAACAAGTAGTTTAGCTAACTAAGTGTGCTGCCTAGTTTCTAGTGTTACACGTTTGATAGGTAGGACTTAAACACTTGCATTTAGTATCATTTAGTTTAGAATCTGATTGAATCATACAAACAAAAAAAAACCAAACAAAAACAAAGTAGGTTGGATCACTTGAAAACAAAACAAAACAAGTTAGCATACTTAGCATCAAAACGGATTTTCCATTAGTTGTTAGTAATCAGCCTTTATAAACTTCATTTAGATACAACTAAATTGCATTTAGCTATCTTAAGATTAGTTAGATCATTTACATCAAAAACAGAAAAAGAAAAAAAAGATAAGTGCCCTAAAACCGTGTGATTAGAACAACAATTTTAAAGCTCATTTGAAATCTTGGTGTATGCTAATAGCTTTATCTTTTTGTTGATTTCAATTGTTTCAAACGACTTGTTGGACTTAGATATACTCTGAAAGTTAGGAATTGTTTAAGCCCCACATTGTTAAAGAGCTATCCAATTGTTGTTTTAGATGAATTTCTGAACTTACATTGCACTATATACGATTTGAACTTGTTGTAATTGTGAATTGAATTCCCACTACATAGTGTTTAGCCGTGTTGTGTACGAGGAACTTTCAAATTCCAAATACAACAAACCTTGTGCAATTAAAGGCCGTGGGCAATCTCTCATGTAGGCCGTGAGGAGTAGTCTCACAACAATCAAGCAAACCATCCAAAGAAAGAAAATTAAGCTTGATTGAGAAATACGCGAGAGAAAAGCCAATATCTGTCAACAAGTAAGAGGCAAGACAAGAGAGAATTGCACAAGGAAGCCAAGTGAGGAAAAAGCCCAAAGTTAAACGTCGCAAAAAGGGAAAATCCCTGTGCAAAGCTCAAAAGAAAGAAAGTGCCCAAACCAAACCCAAAGTGTTGTAGTTTTGAGATATTGAAAGTTTCTAAAGCAAACCCTTGCTAGCACTTTGTTTGTGTGTCTTTACTTTCACCTTACTACAATTGATAATTGCATATGCTGTAAAGTAAATTGAGGGATTGTCTTAAAACAACCCCGTAGATTTCTTTCAGCCCGAACAACGATTTGACTTCTGTGATTTACTTGAATCTTTAGGAGAAATAGTCCAAATTCCTGTTTTGAACAATTGTTAACATAAAATAGAGTATTTGCATCTTGTCAATATTTTAATTGGCTTTTGAGATTGTTTTCTGAATCATGGGTCCCCAACAGAAAGATAATGCATCATCCCCGTCCCCATCTACTCCTGTTCCATCCCCAGTCCCTGTTACCCTAGAGAATATACAGCAAACACTCACTTTCCTTGTTAATCAATTTGGTTTAATGAGAAGTGACATAGAGGATAACAAACAAAGGATAAGCAAAGTAGAAAAGCCAACCTCAGATCAAAAGGAACCTAGTATACCTTTTCAAGAAGGCACCTCTTATGGTAATGAGTCTCATGTTGAACGTAGAAAAGTCACATCACTTAGAGGTAGAGGTAGAGGTCGAGGTAGTAATGGTGGTCGTAGGAACCTTTCTTTTGAGGAAAGATTTGATAGTCTCCCTGAGTACAATGAAGAACCCTATCTAGAGGAAAGATATGATGAACGTCAACCTGATAGAGATGAACATCTTGAAGAAGAATACATTACTACTAAACTGACAATACCCCCCCCTTCCATGGGAAAAGTGATCCTGAAACATATTTACAATGGGAAACAAAGGTAGATCATATGTATTCTTGCACTAACTATTCTGAATTGGCCAAAGTGCGGTATGCAACTTTTGAATTTGTAGATTATGCTTTACTTTGGTGGGAACAACTGAAGAACACCAGGAGAAGAACAAGACAGCCCCCTGTTGTTACTTGGTCCGAGCTGAAACAAGAGATGAGGAAGAGATTCATATCTCCTTTGTTGTGATATATTATGTTTGAGTGATTGCAAAATGTATATGTGAGCATATGTGTAATTGTTGTGCAAAATGTATATGTGTGCATATGTGTAATTGTTGTGATAATTGCAAATAGATATATCATGTTTGAATGATTGGAAAATGCATATGTGAGCATGTATGTGTGTGTAACGTTTACATATGAAACTTATGAGCTAAATGTGATTGATTGAATCAAGATTGAACAAGTTTGAGTAAGATCATGAGATTGAACTTGGCCAATTCAATCACATATCTTAATCAAGACATGTTCAAACTGATCTTGGATGATATATATGTCAATACATGTTTATAATATGATCTAACCAAGCCTTGAAGTCACATGACTTACAATATAAGGCAAATTGTTCGGTTTAGTATCCTATTGCAGGTTTTGGTTCATATCTTGAGCAAATGAACTCCAAATTGAGTCATTCAAAAGCCCACATGATCCTTATTCAATTTAGAATCTAATTGGCTGAGGAAGAGCATGCTTGGCACGGGTTAAAACTAAGTTGACCCGGTGGGAAGCTTATTGACCTATATAAGGGCTATTTTGGTAATTTCACCATTTGGACTTCTCATTCTTATTTGGTCTTCTTCCAACGGATTTATATGATCATATGACACATTTATAAGTCATGTCACATCATGGCAAAAATGAATCTGGAGCAGCACCATGTCTAGGTTCATCCTAGGACAAAATTCCTATTTTTGTGCTAAGGGGTATTCTGGTCTTTTCACTTGCCAATGGATCTTCCAACATGTTATATATTGCTTATATGATGTTTATATGTGTTTATGTCACATATGGTACGTGCCCTATTTTTATGGAAACGGGCAGCATGGTATATATCAATTGGAATTCTTATATCATGGTTATCTCATCTATGGTTTTCTTGGAATTCTTGGTATTCTTCATATGGTTTTCTATGCTACATGTTGAAGACTATATATTATATGGTTACATACGGATTTGGGCGCATATATCATGTTCAAACTTCAGATTTTGAACAAGTCAAGGCAAGTTGAATTACATCCTATTTTGGTGCTGATTTTAGATGATTGTTCTTGGCTATTCTTGTGATGATTACAACGGCTATTTTGGTCAAAGATGGAGCAATATTTTCGTATGGTATATGATCAAAATTTCAGGTTATAATGTGTGATAAAAAGCAAGTCCTACAATGTAGCAAAGTTGAAGCAAAACTCAATCATATGCAACGGCTATATGATAAGGAATTGAAGACCAAGTCAAGCTGAATTCTCTCTATCTTTAGCTACATTCCAACGGCCATTTAATGTTCAAATTTGGAGCAAAAATCTCTCAACCAAGGAAGATAGCAAACGGCTATATATGTTCAAAATATTGAAGACCAAGTCAAATTCAAAGGCTTAGCTGAATTTTCTCATTCTTCAACCAAAGGCAACGGCTATGTGATTCAAAATTGAAGACTTATTCTCAAACAAACTTGGCTGATTTCTATCTATATTTGACCTATTATCCAATGCCTATCTTCAAGGCCCTTTCAACGTCACTTATTATTCAAAATGAGGAGCCTTTTCAACGTCATTTTGATATTCAAATGAGGAGCAAAAATCTGTTCAAAAACATATGCCAAATCAGCTGCATACATGGCAAGTTATTTACACATGGATGTTGATGATTGGAGCTGATTTTTTAACGTTTAAATGGAGACAATTTTCATCTCATTCCAACGGCCATAAGAGGATAAAAGTCAAGGTGAAAGACCATTTCAAAGCAACCAAAGATAAGTCTCATTTGGATAGCTAAAAAGGTGCTGAATTTTCTCCTTTTATCCACACTTCAAACGGCTATATTGAGGAGCCTAAAGGCTGATCTCTTGGCTATAAATAGCTCCCAAGGTTGAAGAAGAATGGCACACCAACGAAAGCAAAGAAAGCAAGCAAGGCATTAGCTCTTTGTCTCCATTCTTTTCTCCTTCTCTTCTATATTGAAGAACACATTTGTAGCAAGCTTTATGATTGTATAGTTCTTCAATTCTTGTCATTTTCAACACCTTTTATACGACATATTGTAAGGGAGAAGCTGGTGTATAAAGCTTACTCCTTAGAGGTGAGCAAAAGGTGCAAAGGTGCAAAGGTGACATTTTGGTGCAGCCACTTGAAGAAGTTGGTGAAAAGCTTCTTCCTTTGGCTTTGTAAGGTGATTTTGGTGTTTGGTGTTTAGTGAAATCCAAGAGAAGGTGTCTCTTGGGACTGGAGTAGGTCACATTGACCGAACCAGGATAATTCCTTGTGTTCTTTACTTATTTCCTGCACTTACTGTTTTCTGCCTGAGATTTACACTAACTTGGCACGCATGATTGATCGAGCAAACAGTCTTAGAATTGCATGAATTTTGGATATATTATACTTCAATGTGTTAGCTTTCATTAGCCGCAAGAATCACTAAATTCTAAGGTGTTTAGCATATTCAAATCATCTTCACAAAATTGTTGCTACATTCTGTGAACAGTTCTGACCAGTGTGCAAACTTGTGCAATTTGAATAGGCTATCCTTCGAATCTTGGAGTGAGCCTTATATCAAATTAAACTAGAAATCTTGAGGTTTAATTTGACATAAGATTCATCAAAATAGCACGGGTAGATTTTGAGATATTGTTGTTTGAAGTTAAGCTAACATTCTGCCTGAAACTGCCAGAATTGCACACTTTACTTCTCTTGCTTATTTGAACGTGCTAACTTGCTTAGAATTGTCTGAAATTTTTATGACATACTATAAACATTCTAAACTTGATCTCTGCCAAGTTTGAGAGCTTGCACAGGTGTATAAGTGGTTCAACCAAAGCACTCAAAACGGTGAACTGTTTCTGGAATTTTCAGAACCTGAGGTTAAAGAGGCAAAGGGGTCTTCAAACAAGTTTTTGAAGGTAATTATAGTGTAATTTCCGCTAATCCACTATTCACCCCCCCCTCTAGTGGTGCTATACAGGTCCAACAAGTGGTATCAGAGCAAGGTTGAGCACCATATTCTTATTTGAGCTGAAAACAGTCCAAGTTGCAAAGTTGCTGGAAATTTTCTGGTTGTCTTATATTCTTCATATTTGGTGTCTACAACAAGGTGACACTCTCTTTCCTCCTTATAAGTATTTTAAACGATTGCTCACACACCTAGAAGCATGTCTAAGTCACACATGAAAATAGAATTAGAAGGCATGTCCACACAAAGACCACCTCTTTTTGATGGAGAAAACTTTAGTCATTGGAAACTTAGGATGAAATTGTTCTTAATGGCTATTGACATAGACTTGTGGTCCATCATTGAAGATGGACCTTATGTGCCTACTAAGCATGTTATAATTGATGGCTTATCACAAGAAGTTGAGAAATATAGAAAAGATTGGAGTGATGAAGATAAAAAGAAAATGAGTCTTAATGCTAAAGCAATGCAATTATTGTTGAATGGTTTAAGTAGAAGTGAATCTGCCTATGTCTCTTCATGTTTAAGTGCAAAGGATATGTGGAAATGTCTTGAAATGAAGCATGAAGGAACTAATCAAGTAAAGGAATCAAAGATTAACATGTTAATGACTACACTTGAATCATTTCATTTACTGCCTAATGAATCAATTGTTGATATGGATTTGAGGCTTACTAACTTATACAACTCACTTGAATCCCTTGGTAAAACGTTTTTGATGAAAGAAAAAGTACAAAAAGTTTTGAGAAGTTTGCCAAGTGAATGGGATGCCAAAGTTAGTGCCATTGAAGAAAGCAAAGATCTTTCTCAAATAAAACTTGATGAATTGATAGGCTCTTTAAAGGTTTATGAAAACAAGTTGAATATAAGAAAGGCTGAAACTAGTAACAAGTCTAAATCACTTGCATTTGTAACAAATGAACCCGAATCATCTAATCAAGCCGAGTATGAAAGTGATGATGAAAGTGATGAAGAAGACATAATGTTGCTAGCTAGGCGTTTAAGGAAGTTTTTCAAGAAAAGACCAACTAAAAGACAAGCAAAATCAGCTGCCCCTATCAATGTGAAATCTAACAAACAAGATGGTAAATGGTATGATAAAGAACTTAAGTGTTATGAATGTGGCAAACAAGGACACATCTCATATGATTGTCCAAACAAGAACAAAAACCGTGACATGGATGAAAAGACAAGGACAAAAACTAGAGTAGAACCTATGCAAAGGAGGAAGAAAGCTCTCAAGGCAAGTTCAAGCACTTGGGATGACACATCTTCATCCGAATCCGAGGAGGAACCTGAAGTTGCACAAACATGTTTGGCTTCAAAGTCTACAAATGAGGTAACATTCGATTCTGACTCTGAATGTGATTTTACTCAAGATGAATTGTTGGATGAATTAGAAAAGTTGCATAATAGATATAAGAAGCTATCCAAGGAGAAGAAAAGAATAGTTGAGGAGAAGAACAAGTTGGAGACGTCTAACTTGAATCTAACTTCTCAACTAGAAGTTCTTCAACTTGAATCATCTAACACTATTAGTTCAATGCAAAATCAGATTAAGGAACTTAAGAACAAACATGAAAATGTGCAATGTGTGCAATGTGTTGATTACCACGTTTTAAAGTCTAAATTACATGAAATACAAACTGAATTTGAATCATTAAAAGCATGCAACCTAGACTTGAACAAATCTTTAGAACAATTTAAGAATGGTTCCAACATGTTAGACACTCTTATTGCATCTCAAAAGCATGGAAATGACAAACAAGGTCTTGGATATGTTAAAGAAGCTGAATACACACCTAAGGAAACAACATTTGTATCATCTTCAACCAACATGAAATATAGGCCAAATGCATCAACATATAGGAAGGTAAATGCACCTAGAAACCATGCTTACATGTATACAAGAATGCCTAAACCAAGAAGTATGAAATCTGCTCAAGTTATGCCTTATATGCAACAACATGCTTATGTGAAGAACATGACATACTCTAGGCCTAAATCAGTTTATAACACACGGCCTAGACACACACAACATCTTGCTTATCCACGGCCTAAACTCAATGCTTATACACGGCCAAGATATAACTCATATACATGGCAACATTCAAATGCATATAGAACTTACAATGCTTATTCAACTAGACATAAATGTGCAGCCCCTTTTCCATCATATTCTATGCATCAAAATCCACTATTTGTTCATTATATGCAACATGGTTTTAACATTTCAAAACCAAGAAAGGTTGTTCAAGTTTGGGTACCTAAAGGTACACTAACATGAACTTAACTTGTCTAACCTTGAAAGGACCCAAAGTCAAAGGGTACCTAAGTTGTTATTTACATTTGTAGGTACATAACATCAAAGAAAGACAAGTTGCTGGTTATAACAACAAAGAAGATGAAAAGAACAAAACCAATTGGATAGTTGATAGTGGTTGCTCAAGACATATGACGGGCAACAAAAATTTGTTTAGCACACTTAAGAACGTTGCAAATGGTGGCAAAGTCACCTTTGGAGACAACAATCAAGGCCAAATAATTGGCAAAGGCAAGGTTGGTGATCCAAACAAGTTTGAGATCAAAAATGTCCTACTTGTAAGTAACTTAACCTTTGAGCTTTTAAGTGTTTCTCAACTATGTGACAACAACTTGAATGTTCTCTTTTCCTCCACCTCTTGTAAGATAATGGATAAAAATAATCAAGTTGTGTTAAAAGGAAAACGTGAAGGAAACATATATGTGCTTAACATGGATGATATGCTAAGTAGTAACACAAGTGATCCAAACAAGTTTGAGATCAAAAATGTCCTACTTGTAAGTAACTTAACCTTTGAGCTTTTAAGTGTTTCTCAACTATGTGACAACAACTTGAATGTTCTCTTTTCCTCCACCTCTTGTAAGATAATGGATAAAAATAATCAAGTTGTGTTAAAAGGAAAACGTGAAGGAAACATATATGTGCTTAACATGGATGATATGCTAAGTAGTAACAAAAAATGTCTTGTTTCACATGAATCGGATCCCAATCTTTGGCATAGACGTTTAGGACACATAGGTATATCAACCTTAGAAAAACTACACGCTAAAAGTCTTGTTAAAGGATTGCCTAAACTTAACTTGAATGATTTTCAACTATGTGAATCTTGTATCAAAGGCAAACATGTTAGAGAATCTCTTAAGCCTAAAACTGAGTTCACAACATCTAGAATACTAGAACTCTTGCATATAGACTTATTTGGTCCATGTAGAACAAGAAGCTTAGGTGGAAGTTATTATGTATGTGTAATAGTTGATGATTTCTCAAGATATACTTGGACATTGTTTCTTGCTTCAAAAGATGAAAGTGCATCATCTATAGCTAATCTAATTAGACAACTTGAAAATGAACATGAATCACATGTTATTAAGATAAGGAGTGATAGAGGTGGTGAGTTTAAAAATAGTGTTTTAATCAAATTCTGTAATGAAAAAGGTATAAAACATGAATTCTCCCCACCAAGAACTCCTCAACTTAATGGTGTAGTTGAAAGAAAGAATAGGACTATTCAAGAAGTAGCAAGAACAATGATGGTAGAAAACAAAGTACCTAAATACTTATGGGCTGAAGCAGTAAACACATCAAGTTATATGATCAACAGACTATCAATAAGAAAGAAATTGAACAAAACTCCATATGAAATCTTAAATGGACGACTCCCAAAAGTAAACTATCTAAAAGTCTTTGGTTGTAAATGCTTTGTATTGAACACAAAAGATAACTTAGATAAGTTTGATCCTAAGTCTGATGAACATATATTTGTGGGATATTCAATGAACTCTAAAGCATATAGATGTTATAATGCACAAACAAGAAAGATAGTTGAATCTATACATGTGAAGTTCAATGAAAATGCATATCTCCAAACAAGTAATCATCATGAAATCTATGATCAAATACTTCATGATGAAGATGAACTTATCCTACCACCTACACATGATCAAGTTGAAACACCAAATCAAACTCTTGAAATGCATGAAGTTCAAACTCCCCCTACACAAGAACATAATGAAGAAAATGTGCCTAACCAACCTATTGAACATCATGAACCTATTGAAGATGCACAACCAAGTAATTGGTGGCAAATAAGAGATAAACAAAAGCATCCTCAAGAACTTATCATAGGAGATGTAAATCAAGGGGTTAGAACACGTAGGCAAATAGATCCTAATGAATATGATCAATGGCATGCACTTATATCCCAAATTGAACCTAAGAATGTGAGTGATGCCTTAAACGATGCATATTGGATAGATGCAATGCATGAAGAGTTAAACCAATTTGAAAGAAACAATGTGTGGGATTTAGTACCTAAACCCGAGGATAAATCAATCATTGGAACTAAATGGGTGTTTAGGAACAAAATGAATGAGCAAGGGGTTGTAGTAAGAAATAAGGCAAGACTTGTAGCTCAAGGATATAATCAAGAAGAGGGTATTGATTACGATGAAACATTTGCCCCCCGTAGCAAGATTAGAATCCATACGCCTCTTATTAGCTTTTGCATGTTATAATAACATCAAACTATTCCAAATGGATGTTAAGAGTGCATTCTTAAATGGCTATATCCAAGAAGAAGTTTTTGTTAAACAACCACCAGGCTTTGAAGATCCAAAGAACCCTAATCATGTATATAAACTTAAGAAAGCCTTATATGGTTTGAAACAAGCCCCCCGTGCATGGTATGAAAGATTTGCCAACTTTTTACTAAGTAACAACTTTCAAAGAGGAACCATAGATAGTACCTTATTCTTGAAAAAGAAAGACAAAGATTTGCTTGTCATACAAATATATGTAGATGACATAATCTTTGGTTCAACTAATCCTAACTTAGTAAAAGACTTTGAAGATTGTATGAAGTCTGAGTTTGAAATGTCTATGGTTGGTGAATTAAACTATTTCTTAGGCTTGCAAATAAAACAAACATCAAATGGTATACATATCAATCAAGCCAAATACATAAGAGATATGATAAAGAAATTCAACTTTGAAAACTTGAAACCATCTCCAACACCAATGTGTACTTCAACAAAATTAGACAAAGATGAAAATGGTGTTGCATTTGATGAAAAACTATATAGGTCTATGATTGGTTCATTGCTATATCTAACTGCTAGTAGACCTGATATTATGTTTGCAGTATGTATGTGTGCGAGATTTCAAAGTATGCCTAAGTTGTCACACTTTAAAGCTATAAAAAGAATATTTAGATATCTTCAACATACACCAACATTAGGCTTATGGTATGATAGACAATCTAGTCTAAGTTTACATGCATATTCAGATGCAGATTATGGTGGATGTAGAGTAGATAGAAAGAGCACTAGTGGAACATGTCAATTCCTAGGAAACTCACTAATATCTTGGTTTTCAAAGAAACAATCTAGTGTTGCACTTTCTACTACTGAAGCAGAATATATGGCTTTAAGTTTATGTTGCACTCAACTATTATGGATTAAACAACAACTTTCAGACTTTGAAATACAAGTTAATAATATCCCCATCTATTGTGATAGTACAAGTGCTATAAATTTGTCTAAAAACCCTGTACTACATTCTAAGGCAAAGCATATAGAAGTACGTTATCATTTTCTCCGTGATCATGTTAATCTTGGACATATACACATTGAACATGTTAGAACTGATCAACAAGTAGCTGACATATTCACTAAACCCCTTAATCAAGCTATCTTTGAGAGTTTACGTGCAAGACTTGGATTAATTGCTTACACCTGAATAACAGTCTTTTGCATAATTTACAAAATTAAGGGGGAGAAATAAATGTGTATATATCATGTTAAGGGGAAGATAGATATCATGTTAGATATCATGTTAAGGGGGAGATAACACATTAAGGGGGAGCAGCTTACACTTGATTTAGATGCTTACTTGATTACACAGATTACAACACTTGATTTAGATGCACACTTGATTTAAATGCTTAATATACACATATGTGGGGTAATTTTGCAAATCATCAAAAGGGGGAGATTGTTGTGATATATTATGTTTGAGTGATTGCAAAATGTATATGTGAGCATATGTGTAATTGTTGTGCAAAATGTATATGTGTGCATATGTGTAATTGTTGTGATAATTGCAAATAGATATATCATGTTTGAATGATTGGAAAATGCATATGTGAGCATGTATGTGTGTGTAACGTTTACATATGAAACTTATGAGCTAAATGTGATTGATTGAATCAAGATTGAACAAGTTTGAGTAAGATCATGAGATTGAACTTGGCCAATTCAATCACATATCTTAATCAAGACATGTTCAAACTGATCTTGGATGATATATATGTCAATACATGTTTATAATATGATCTAACCAAGCCTTGAAGTCACATGACTTACAATATAAGGCAAATTGTTCGGTTTAGTATCCTATTGCAGGTTTTGGTTCATATCTTGAGCAAATGAACTCCAAATTGAGTCATTCAAAAGCCCACATGATCCTTATTCAATTTAGAATCTAATTGGCTGAGGAAGAGCATGCTTGGCACGGGTTAAAACTAAGTTGACCCGGTGGGAAGCTTATTGACCTATATAAGGGCTATTTTGGTAATTTCACCATTTGGACTTCTCATTCTTATTTGGTCTTCTTCCAACGGATTTATATGATCATATGACACATTTATAAGTCATGTCACATCATGGCAAAAATGAATCTGGAGCAGCACCATGTCTAGGTTCATCCTAGGACAAAATTCCTATTTTTGTGCTAAGGGGTATTCTGGTCTTTTCACTTGCCAATGGATCTTCCAACATGTTATATATTGCTTATATGATGTTTATATGTGTTTATGTCACATATGGTACGTGCCCTATTTTTATGGAAACGGGCAGCATGGTATATATCAATTGGAATTCTTATATCATGGTTATCTCATCTATGGTTTTCTTGGAATTCTTGGTATTCTTCATATGGTTTTCTATGCTACATGTTGAAGACTATATATTATATGGTTACATACGGATTTGGGCGCATATATCATGTTCAAACTTCAGATTTTGAACAAGTCAAGGCAAGTTGAATTACATCCTATTTTGGTGCTGATTTTAGATGATTGTTCTTGGCTATTCTTGTGATGATTACAACGGCTATTTTGGTCAAAGATGGAGCAATATTTTCGTATGGTATATGATCAAAATTTCAGGTTATAATGTGTGATAAAAAGCAAGTCCTACAATGTAGCAAAGTTGAAGCAAAACTCAATCATATGCAACGGCTATATGATAAGGAATTGAAGACCAAGTCAAGCTGAATTCTCTCTATCTTTAGCTACATTCCAACGGCCATTTAATGTTCAAATTTGGAGCAAAAATCTCTCAACCAAGGAAGATAGCAAACGGCTATATATGTTCAAAATATTGAAGACCAAGTCAAATTCAAAGGCTTAGCTGAATTTTCTCATTCTTCAACCAAAGGCAACGGCTATGTGATTCAAAATTGAAGACTTATTCTCAAACAAACTTGGCTGATTTCTATCTATATTTGACCTATTATCCAATGCCTATCTTCAAGGCCCTTTCAACGTCACTTATTATTCAAAATGAGGAGCCTTTTCAACGTCATTTTGATATTCAAATGAGGAGCAAAAATCTGTTCAAAAACATATGCCAAATCAGCTGCATACATGGCAAGTTATTTACACATGGATGTTGATGATTGGAGCTGATTTTTTAACGTTTAAATGGAGACAATTTTCATCTCATTCCAACGGCCATAAGAGGATAAAAGTCAAGGTGAAAGACCATTTCAAAGCAACCAAAGATAAGTCTCATTTGGATAGCTAAAAAGGTGCTGAATTTTCTCCTTTTATCCACACTTCAAACGGCTATATTGAGGAGCCTAAAGGCTGATCTCTTGGCTATAAATAGCTCCCAAGGTTGAAGAAGAATGGCACACCAACGAAAGCAAAGAAAGCAAGCAAGGCATTAGCTCTTTGTCTCCATTCTTTTCTCCTTCTCTTCTATATTGAAGAACACATTTGTAGCAAGCTTTATGATTGTATAGTTCTTCAATTCTTGTCATTTTCAACACCTTTTATACGACATATTGTAAGGGAGAAGCTGGTGTATAAAGCTTACTCCTTAGAGGTGAGCAAAAGGTGCAAAGGTGCAAAGGTGACATTTTGGTGCAGCCACTTGAAGAAGTTGGTGAAAAGCTTCTTCCTTTGGCTTTGTAAGGTGATTTTGGTGTTTGGTGTTTAGTGAAATCCAAGAGAAGGTGTCTCTTGGGACTGGAGTAGGTCACATTGACCGAACCAGGATAATTCCTTGTGTTCTTTACTTATTTCCTGCACTTACTGTTTTCTGCCTGAGATTTACACTAACTTGGCACGCATGATTGATCGAGCAAACAGTCTTAGAATTGCATGAATTTTGGATATATTATACTTCAATGTGTTAGCTTTCATTAGCCGCAAGAATCACTAAATTCTAAGGTGTTTAGCATATTCAAATCATCTTCACAAAATTGTTGCTACATTCTGTGAACAGTTCTGACCAGTGTGCAAACTTGTGCAATTTGAATAGGCTATCCTTCGAATCTTGGAGTGAGCCTTATATCAAATTAAACTAGAAATCTTGAGGTTTAATTTGACATAAGATTCATCAAAATAGCACGGGTAGATTTTGAGATATTGTTGTTTGAAGTTAAGCTAACATTCTGCCTGAAACTGCCAGAATTGCACACTTTACTTCTCTTGCTTATTTGAACGTGCTAACTTGCTTAGAATTGTCTGAAATTTTTATGACATACTATAAACATTCTAAACTTGATCTCTGCCAAGTTTGAGAGCTTGCACAGGTGTATAAGTGGTTCAACCAAAGCACTCAAAACGGTGAACTGTTTCTGGAATTTTCAGAACCTGAGGTTAAAGAGGCAAAGGGGTCTTCAAACAAGTTTTTGAAGGTAATTATAGTGTAATTTCCGCTAATCCACTATTCACCCCCCCCTCTAGTGGTGCTATACAGGTCCAACATCCTTCCTATGAAAGAAGCGTTTTCCAGAAATTGCAACAACTTTCTCAAGGTAATAGATCTGTCGATGAATTTTATAAAGAGTTAGAACATTTGCTTACCAGGGCTAACATAGAAGAAGCTGAGGAAGCCACCATGGCTAGATTTCTAGCTGGCTTGAATAAAGAAATTGCATTTAAGGTGGAACTTACACCTTACTCTGATCTGGTTTCTATGGTTCACATCGCTGAGAAAGTGGAGAGACAATTGAAGGTAAAAACTTCTAACCCTTCTTTTCGGACTAATCCTGTGAGTTTTCCTAGAACACAGCCCAGGACGCCATTCCGTCCACAACAAGGTCAAGGCCGTGGATCCCAAGGAAAATCAACCCAGAACATCCAAAATCATCCAAAGCTTCCAATCACTGATAAAGGCAAAGCCAAGGTGGAAGGTACGCCTAATTTTAAGACTCGTGATATTCAATGTTTTAAATGCTTAGGAAAAGGTCATTTTGCTAATCAATGTCCCAACCCTAAACATATCTTGTTTATTGAAGAGTCTAATGAGTATTATTCTGAGGAAGAATTGGAAGAGAGTGAAGAAAACAAAGAAATTGAGCAAACATGTGAGGAAGAAGAAGAGATTAGTGAAGAGAATAATGAGTGTGAAACAAAAGAGTTCTTAGTTGTCCGTCGAGCTCTAAGTGCCCAAGTTAAAACTAAAGAACCTGAAATACAACGAGAGAACATATTACACATTCACTGTATGGTTAAAAAGAAAGTCTGCACTTTAATCATTGACTCCGGTTCATGTACCAATGTTACAAGTTTTGAACTTGTTAGGAAACTTGAGTTACCTTTAATTAATCACCCCCGTCCTTATAGACTTACGTGGCTTAATGAGTGTGGTGAAGTTAAAGTAACAAAGCAAGTCATAGTTCCTTTGTCAATTGGTGGGTATTCTGCTGAGGTGTTATGTGACGTAGCCCCTATGCAATCAAGTCATATCTTATTAGGTAGACCGTGGCAATTTGACAACAAAGTTACGTATGATGGTTACCTAAATAGATATTCCTTTAGGCATAACAACAAACTGTTCAAATTAAATGCCTTACCCCCGCACAAAGTCTTTGAGGATCAACAACGAATGTCAAAAAGCCATAACGATCCAAAAGAAAAGGAATTGGAAAGGATTTTCATCAAGGAAAATCAACTGAGAAGTTCTCATCTTAAAACTGAACCCAAAGAAATCAAAGTTTCTGCTGAACCATCTCTAAAGAAAAGCGCATTCTTTGCATCTCAAAGTGAGGTATTCCATGCTATCAATTCAAACAAAAATGTTTATATCTTGCTTTACAAAGAAGCTTTGTTCTCTTCATCTGAAATACCATCTACTTTACCAAGTGAAGTTGCATCTTTACTTCAAGAATTTTCTAACTTGTTTCCTGAAGGAGATCCCCCAGGTTTACCACCTGTAAGAGGCATTGAGCATCAAATAGATTTCATTCCAGGAGCTGTTCTTCCAAACAGACCTGCCTATAGAGCCAATCCAGAGGAAACTAAGGAAATCCAAAAACAAGTTGAGGAATTATTGACTCAAGGTAAAGTAAGAGAGAGCATGAGTCCTTGTGCTATTCCTGTAATCATTGTCCCTAAGAAAGATGGAACTTGGAGAATGTGTACTGACTGTAGAGCCATCAATAAGATCACTGTGAAGTATAGATACCCTATTCCTAGGTTGGATGACATGTTGGATATGTTGCATGGGTCTAGGTGCTTTAGCAAAGTAGATCTTAAGCAAGGATATTTCCAAGTGAGAATTAGGGAAGGTGATGAATGGAAAACTGCCTTTAAGACTAAGTTTGGATTGTACGAATGGTTAGTTATGCCCTTTGGTTTAACCAATGCCCCTAGTACTTTCATGAGGTTAATGAATGAGGTCTTAAGGAAATTCATAGGGAAATTTGTAGTAGTTAACTTTGATGACATTCTTATCTACTCCAAAACCCTAAGTGAACACCTGAACCATCTAAGAGCTGTTTTTGTCACCCTACAGAAAGAAAAGTTATATGCTAATTTCAAGAAGTGTTCTTTCTGTCTGGAGAAGGTTACATTCTTAGGATTTGTGATTAGTGCTGAAGGAATTGAAATGGATCAAGAGAAAGTTAAATCCATAACTGAGTGGCCAACCCCTAAGTCTGCTGGAGATGTTAGGAGTTTTCATGGATTAGCTAGCTTCTATAGACGTTTTGTAAAGGATTTCTCTACCATAGCTGCACCCTTGAATGAATTAGTCAAGAAAGATGTAAGATTTGAATGGGGAGAAACACAACAACAAGCCTTTGAGGAACTTAAGAAACGTCTAACTTCTGCACCTATCCTGAGATTGCCCAACTTTGATGAAACGTTCGAAGTTGAATGTGATGCCAGTGGAGTTGGCATTCGAGCTGTGTTGCGTCAAGGTAACAAACTTGTTGCCTACTTTAGTGAGAAATTGAAAGGAGCTTCCATAAATTATTCAACCTATGATAAAGAATTGTATGCCCTTGTCCGTTCTTTACAAACTTGGCAACATTACCTGCAACCTAAGGAATTTCTGATTCATACAGATCATGAGAGCCTTAAGTATCTAAAAGTTCAAGGAAAATTGAACAAAAGACATGCCAAATGGGTTGAATTCATTGAACAATTCCCTTATGTGATCAAGTATAAGCAAAGAAAAGAAAATGTCGTTGCTGATGCCTTATCTCGTCGCTATACTTTGATTACTACTCTTTCATGTAACATGTTTGGTTTTGAGTCTATCAAAGAGATGTATCATCCTGATCATGACTTTAGTTCTATCTATCAAGCATGCATTGGTTCACCTTTAGCTAAATATTACTTGCATGATGGTTATTTGTTTAAGGAACATAAGTTATGTGTACCAATGTGTTCATTAAGAGAGTTGTTGATAAAAAAAGCTCATGGAGGAGGTTTAATGGGTCACTTTGGCTCGTTAAAAACTTTGGAAACACTTAAGGAACATTTCTTCTGGCCGCATATGAGAGCACATGTTGATAAGGTATGTGACCAATGTATTACTTGCAAGCAAGCAAAATCTAGAACTCAACCACATGGATTGTAACTCCCTTATCTGTTCCAAGCTCACATTGGACTGATATTTCTATGGACTTTGTAATGGGATTGCCTCGATCCAAAACTGGTAAAGAAAGCATCTTTGTTGTTGTTGATAGATTTTCCAAGATGGCACATTTCATTGCATGTAAGAAAGTTGATGATGCTATTCATATTGCTGATTTGTTCTTTAAGGAGATTGTTAGATTGCATGGCATGCCACGTACAATTGTTAGTGATAGAGATACAAAGTTTCTAAGTCATTTCTGGCGTGTTTTGTGGAGTAAACTTGGTACTAAATTGTTATTTTCTACAACTGCTCACCCACAAACCGATGGTCAAACTGAAGTTGTTAATAAAACTTTGTCTCAACTGTTACGTGTTGTCATTCAAAAGAACTTGAAGAATTGGGAAGATTGCTTAGCTTACATTGAGTTTTCATACAATAGGGTTGTTCATAGTGGAACGTTGCATTCTCCTTTTGAAGTTGTTTATGGCTTTAACCCTTTGTGTCCGCTTGATCTTGTTCCCATACCTGTTCATGAACGTGTTAGTTTAGATGGTGAACGAAAAGCAAAACTTGTGAAAGAATTGCATGAAAAGGTTAAGTCACAACTTGAAGCTAAGAATAAAGTGTATGCCAATAGAGCCAACAGGAATCGTAAAGTTGTTATATTTGAACCTGGTGATCTGGTTTGGTTACACTTGAGGAAAGAAAGATTCCCTAAGGAAAGGGACTCCAAATTGAAGCCAAGAGGCGATGGGCCGTTCAAAGTGTTGAAAGGGCTTGGTGATAATGCCTATGTTCTCGATCTTCCTGAAGAAAGGTATGGTCCTATCTCTAAAACTTTTAATGTTGCTGACCTTTCTCCATTTAGTATTGATTCAGATTCGAGGACGAATCCTTTTCAAGTGGGAGGGAATGATGAGCTACAGCCTAACCTTGTGGATACAAACACTGATGATGACACCTCATTGCCCCACAATGGTCCCATAACAAGGAGTATGGCTAAGAAATTGTTGCATTGTGTTGAATCATTTCTTTACAGGCATGAAGAGGATGAGCCAAGCAGAGATGATGTCCATTGGGTTTATATGATACAAACTTTGATCTAGTTGTATCAAAAACGTGTTGTACATATTTTTAGATGTTCTTTTTAATATTGTTGGCTTGTTAAATTTGTTTTAGGATACTTTGTGTTGTATTCTTGCCTTGTCTTTCAGGTACACGTTTTTAGCTTCAAGATGCAATTCAAACCTGAATTTTTGTCCAAGCAAAGAGGTGTTATGCAAGTAGCTTACAAGCAAGGTGGTGACAAGCACCCATGTCAAAAATCTGATTTCTTCTCACGCAAACAAGGAAGAAACAAGCTGCTCAAACCTTCAACCAATAGAAAGGAGTCTTGCAAATGCTTGAACCAATCACAAACAAATGAAGAATATTCAGCAAGCTGCTCAACAAAAGATCCAGTCACAAGGCATGAGGAATTCGGCTGGTTGAAGGCATAATTGAGTTGAAGATTCAAAGCCTCAAATACAACCAATCAAAGGCATTTCTAAGCAAGCTGCTCATTGCAATATCCAATCAGAATTTTGGCTGAAAACAAAGATGGAAGAAACAGTTGTCTAAGGAATATTTGTTGAAAATTCAAACACCAAGTTGCATCCAATCAAAAGGCCATTCCAAAGCAAGCTGCTCCATGTCTTAACCAATCAAATTGATCAAGGAAAAAGGCTGGAAAACAAGATGGTTTACACGGCAAAGCAACCAGCCTCTTGGAACCGAAAGTTGCTCAAACAATTTCCAAGCAAAGCATGTCATTTTAGTCTAGTACTTTGTACATTAAAACTTGTACTTCTTAGCATTTTTGTTTGTTATAAGTAGAGTTAGAACCTGAATGTAAAACACAACTAATTATCAAACACATTTCAATCAAATTTCCTTCAAGGAGTTCTCAACTATTTCTTAGTTGAAGTTTGAAACCACTAACGGTTTTCTTTCAAGTTCCTAGCCTAGAACTTGTTAGTATTTGCTTCATCTTTTGGTTTACAGCATCTTAGGGTCTCATTGAGGTTTTAGATGTGTTGGAGTGCCAAAGAGGAAGAGGTGTTGGCATAAATTGAGCCAAGAACAACGGTTACAGTTCAAGGGGTGTCATTGTGATGTTCTTTGCCATAGCTATTGTTCAAATCAGTTTAAAATAGGAGACAAAGTCCTTGGCAACGTTTTCTAGCCTTCATTTGGCTCATCAAGGAGGCCAAGCACGTGACCAAGGTACGTCACAAAGAATGGACATTCGTGTGCAATCCACACAAAGGAGAGATGAGCGCACCCAACAAAAGGCTCCTACCGGAAATTCTTCTGATCCCTCAAACAGGTTTAGAGACATTAAATGCTATAAATGTCAAGGATGTGGTCACATAGGAAAAGAGTGTCCTAATGCAAAACGAATCATGTTAATTGAAAAGACAAATGAATATGTGTTCGAGTCCGAGCATGAAAACGAGTCTGAGCATGATAATGAAATTGAACCTGAAGAGGATCCAGGCGCATTAGATGATTTTGACACTAAGGAGTTCCTTGTTGTGCGTAGAGCTTTAAATTCATATCCGAAATTAGATGATCACGAAAACATAGAGAAAACATTTTCCATATTCATTGCATGATAAATGACAAAGTGTGCACCATGATCATTGATTCCGGTTCTTGTGTGGCTAGCATCGAATTAGTAAGAAAACTGAATTTGCCTATGACTAATCATCCGCATCCTTACAAACTTGCATGGCTAAATGACTGCGGTGAAGTTAGCGTAAGTAAACAAGTTTTGATTTCTCTTAGCATTGGTAGTTACAAAGATGATGTTTTATGTGATGTCGCACCAATGCATGCTAGTCATATCTTACTTGGTAGGCCATGGAAATTTGATCGACATGTTACATATGATGGTTATTTGAATCGTTATTCTTTCAAATTAAATGGCAAGTTATACAAATTGCATGCACTTCCATCACACAAAGTCCACGAGGATCACCAACGCATGTCCAAGTCTAGAGCCGATCCTAAGGAAAAAGAAGCTGAGAGAAAATTTGTGGAGTGTATGAAAAGTGAGAACAAAAAACACGAGAGCAAGGGAAAAGTGGTAGTGCCCCTAAGTGTCAACGAGTCCAAAAAGAAGTGTGGGTATTTCGCCAAGAAAAGAGAGGTCACACGCGCACTTTATAACAACCAAACTATTCTTATCATCATCCCAAAGTCGTGCCACCTTGCCCTAGAAGAACTCCCACCAAACTTACATACCTCAGTTCCGTCCCTTATCCAAGAATATGTTCTATTTCACTCCGAACCACCATCCGGATTACCACCCATTAGAGGAATAGAACACCAAATCGACTTTGTCCCAGGAGCCGTGTTACCAAATCGCCTAGCCTATCGAGCCAACCCTGAAGAAACCAAAGAAATCCAAAGGCAAGTAGAAGAGCTCCTAGCTAGTGGACAAGTTTGAGAGAGTCTAAGTCCATCTGCCGTCCCATGCATTTTAGTACCCAAAAAGGATGGAACGTGGAGAATGTGCACCAATTGCCGAGCCATAACCAAAATCACCGTCAAGTATAGGTACCCCATAGGGCTGTAAATGAACAGAGCCGTTCGGTATGTTCGGCTCGTTCGGCTCGAGCTCGGCTCGAGCTCGGTTCGGTTAAACGGTTAATGAACCGAGCTTGAACCAATTTTTTTTGTTCGAGCTCGGTAAAGACACCGTTCGTTTAGGGTGTTCGGCTCGTTAATGTTGTTCGTTAGTTAAACGAACAGAGCTTGAACAATTAAATATGTTCGTTTAAATAAACGAACAAGCTCGGCTCGTTTGCTAAGATAAACGAACCGAGCTTGAACAAGGCGAAGCTCGGCTCGTTCGGTTCGTTTACAGGACCTAGGCTAGACGATATGGTTGACATGTTGCACGGATCTAAATTCTTCACCAAAATCGACCTTAAGCAAGGGTACTTTCAGGTACGCATTAGAGAAGGGGACGAATGGAAGACTGCATTCAAAACCAAGTTTGGGCTCTATGAGTGGTTAGTGATGCCCTTCGGGCTCACCAACGCCCCTAGTACCTTTATGAGGCTAATGAATGAAGTCTTACGTGCGTTCATAGGACGATTTGTCGTTGTCTATTTCGATGATATCCTAATCTATTCCCAAACTATAGAAGATCATCTTGACCACATTAGAGCCGTTTTTGAAAAGCTTAAGCAAGAACAACTTTACGCCAACTTTAAGAAGTGCTCCTTTTGCTTAGAACGCATAGTTTTTCTAGGCTTTGTCATTTCGGCTGAGGGAGTAGAGATGGATGAGGAAAAGGTTAGGTCCATTGTGGAGTGGCTTATACCTAAGAATTTAGGGGAAGTTCGCAGTTTTCATGGGCTAGCAAGCTTTTATAGACGCTTTGTCAATGATTTTTCTTCCATAACTGCACCCCTAAACGAAATTGTAAAAAAAGATGTGCCTTTTCGGTGGGAAGAGCCACAACAACTGGCATTTGACGAACTTAAATGTAGGCTGACCACTGCACCCATACTTAGGCTACCAAATTTTGACGAGACCTTTGAGATCGAGTGTGATGCAAGTGGAGTGGGTATAGGCGCAGTTTTAACCCAAGGTAAGAAACCCATAGCCTATTTTAGTGAGAAGTTGAAAGGAGCGGCATTGAATTACTCTACCTATGATAAGGAACTTTATGCCCTTGTGAGATCCCTATAAACTTGGCAACACTATCTTCAACCTAAAGAGTTTGTGATCCACACTGACCACGAAAGCCTTAAGCATCTTAAAGGGCAGGGAAAGTTGAACAAAAGACATGCCAAATGGGTAGAGTTTATAGAACAATTCCCTTACGTGATTAAGTACAAACAAGGAAAGGATAATAGAGTTGCCGATGCCCTCTCTATGAGATACATGTTAGTGACTACATTATCTTCACGCTTCTTAGGATTCGAAACACTTAAGGAATTGTACCCCAATGGCCATGACCTTGGCACCATCTTCGAGGCATGTAAAGAAGCACCATTTAGGAAATTTTACATACATGAGGGATATCTTTTCAAAGAACAAAAATTGTGCTTTCCCCAATCATCCCTACGAGAAGCATTGACTAGAGAAGCCCATGGGGAGGTTTAATGGGTCATTTCGGAGTGTTCAAAACCCTTGAAACTCTTAAGGAACATTTATATTGGCCCCACATGAGAGTAGACGTCGAGAGGTTGTGTGGTAGTTGTATCACTTGCAAACAAGCCAAATCCATGTCCCAACCACATGGCCTTTACACACCTTTACCCATACCTGATGCCCCTTGGATTGACATTCCCATGGACTTTGTTTTAGGACTTCCTAGGTCTCGGGGAGGATGTGATAGCATTTATGTTGTGGTTGATCGATTCTCAAAAATGGCGCATTTCATTGCATGTAGGAAAGTTGATGATGGCACACATGTTGCTGATTTGTTCTTCAAAGAAATTGTGAGATTGCATGACATGCCACGTACAATTGTAAGTTATAGAGATACAAAATTCTTGAGTCATTTTTGGCGTGTTTTGTGGGCTAAACTTGGTACACAATTGTTGTTTTCAACCATCGCACACCCACAAACGGATGGACCAACTGAAGTCATTAATCGTACTCTTTCTCAACTTTTGCGTGCTATTTTGCAAAAACACATTAAACATTGGGAAGATTGTTTACCATATATCGAATTTGCATACAATAGGAGTGTCCATCACGGTACTTTGCATAGTCCATTTGAAATCGTGTATGGCTTTAATCCCTTATCTCCCATCGATTTGATTCCTATTCCCGTGCATGAACGTTCTAGTCTTGATGGTAAACAAAAAGCGAAAAAAATAAAGAAACGGCATGAACAAGTTAAAACACAACTTGAAAAGAAAAACAAAGCTTATGAAAGACGAGCTAACAAACATCGGAAACGAGTCGTGTTTAAACCTGGAGATTTAGTGTGGTTACATTTGCGCAAAGAAAGATTTCCCAATGAAAGAAAGTCAAAACTATTACCTTGAGGGGATGGACCTTTCAATGTTTTGAAACGTATAGGTGACAATGCATACATCCTTGAGCTTCCCGAAAAGTATGGTTCAATTTCGCATACTTTTAATGTTGCTAACCTCACCCCTTTCAACGATGACATTTTTGATTCGAGGACGAATCCATTTGAGGAGTGGGGGATTGATGAGGATCAAGAGTCCGATGAGGATCAAGGGTCCCACCAAGTGTCAAAGGCCCTATGACAAGAAGGAGGGCAAGAGAACTTTGTCATCAAGTTGCCACCTTCTTGTACAAGCATGTTCAAGATGAACCTAAGATTTCTTGGGTTCACTTCATTGAACCTTCGCATTGAGCGTGTGCAAACATGCGTGTGCTTTCTTTGTTTGAATTTTTGTCTTGTTTCTTGTGATCTTTGTTTTATGGTTTGCTTTGTAGATAAGATAGGTAGATGGAAGATCCAAATAAAATGGAGGTCCAAAAAGGAGGTTCTAGCCGTGTGTTACAAAAATAGGAGACAAAAGGAATGTTGTCTTGAAGAGAATGTTTGTCTCCACAAAGACGAATTCAAATGTGTCCAAGATGGAATCTCTTGATCAAATTGAAATAAAAAACATCCCCAAATATCATCCAAGAGGCCAGCCACTTTGAATGGAAGGATAAAGCTCTACTTGAATTTGGGCTTGAGGATAAACTTGAATTTAAATTCAACCATAATTTGAATTCAAGTTTCAACCAATTGGAAACTTAACTTTCAAGAAGATTTCAGATTATTTTATAGCCTTGGACATGCAAACTTGAAGACTAGTGAAGATAAGATCACAACTCAAAGTTAAATCCAAGTTTGAATTCAAATTCAAATCCAATTTGAATTTCAAACTTCAACCAACATTTGAATTCAACATCTCAGCCACTTGAAGCCTAAACACACGCCATATCATGCACTCACACGCCAGCTTGGAGGTCATAAGAGATGAGAAGACAATTCAAAGATTGAATTCAAATTTGAAGCCAAATTCGATTTGAGTCCAATCTTCAACCAACCTTTGAATTCAATTCCAACCACTTCATCTACATCACGATCAAGTCTCAAAACGCCAACTTCAACATCATACACGGCCAGATTCATTAAGGATAATGTCTTGCAAGATTTGAAGATTTTAGCTAGAATTTGTTTTAGTTTGAATTCAAACAATTTTCAATTTCACACCATTGTTAGCTAGCTTATTTAAATTAGTTTCTAGACATCTCATAGGCTGATAGGACGTTTGTTATAGCCTATAAATAGACCCTTGGCCGTTTGGAAAAGATCAACTTTTGATGAATAAGAATCCTTGATATTTCTTTCACTTTGAGTGAGACTTTGTTTTCTTGGTTTTGCATTAAAAACCTAGGTTAAGATCCTTCAAAGTTGAGCATTTTGAAGGTATTTCCATTGCTTAAAGGTGCCGTCCAGGAGGGCCTTATTGGTTTGCCTGATCAACGACCATCTTGAAGTGTTGGTCTTGCTCGTTTTAATCCATACGTTTTATTCATTAAGGAAGCAAGGGGAAGTCTTCTTCCTTGTGCCTAACCCTTTGTGAAGGACGTTTGGAAGGTGGAATTGTTGGAGCCCACGAGTTGCACGCATCAGGAAGAGCTAAAGCGGTCGACCTAGATAACGTACCCATTGAGGCGTGGAAGTATTTGGGAGAGGAAGGAGTTCAATGGCTAACTACTCTGTTCAACCGTATTTACAAAATAGGAAAGATGTCAGATGAGTGGAGAAAGAGCGTCGTGATCCCCCTATATAAGAACAAAGGAGACGTACAGTGTTGTGGGAACTATAAAGGGATTAAGTTGCTAAGCCATACCATGAAGTTATGGGAGAGAGTAATCGACACTAGAATTAGGAGAGAAACTCAGGTTACGGTGAACCAATTTGGTTTTATGCAAGGAAGGTCAACTACGGAAGCAATACACATTCTCAGGAGATCAATGGAGAAGTATAGGGAGAAGAAGCGCGATAGTGTGCCACATAGCCTGATCTGGGATAGTCTGGATGCAAGAGAGATCCCTATAAAGTATATAGACATAATTAGAGATATGTATGCTAGGACGAAAACAACCATTTGTACGCCTGTGGGGAATACGGGCTTCTTTCCGGTGGAGGTAGGCCTTCATCAAGGGTCTGCTTTGAGCCCATTTCTTTTTACAGTTGTCCTTGACGAGTTGTCAAAGCCGATACAGGAGGCAGTTCCGTGGTGTATGCTTTTTGCTGACGATATTGTATTAGTCGCAGAAAATAGACATACCCTGAGTATGAGACTAGAGCAGTGGAGAGGTGTTTTAGAAAGAAAAGGCTTAAAGATTAGCTATTCTAAGACCAAGTATCTGCACCGACAGTGAGAATAGCCAGCTCACCATCGATGGTCAAGTGGTACCACAGATAAGTAAGTTTAAGCACCCAGGATCATTTGTGCAGCAGAATGGGTACATAGATAGTGATGTAGCGCATCGAGTTCAAGCAGGTTGGTGCAGATGGAGGGCGGCCTCAGGGGTGCTGTGTGACAAGAATTTTGATGAGGATCGGGGATCCCATCAAGAGTTCACGGGTCCTATGACAAGAAGGAAGGCAAGAGAACTTGGTCATCAAGTTGGAACCTTCTTGTACAAGCATGTTCAAGATGAACCTAAGGTTCCTTGGGTTCACTTCATTGAACCCATACTTTGAGCGTTTTCTTATGATCTTTGTTTTATGTGTTTGCTTTGTAGGTAAATCAGGTACATGGAATTTCAAAGCCAAATGGAGGGTCAAAGTAGCATTATAGGCGTGTGCTTCAAAAAAGGGAGACAGAAGGAATGTTGTCTTGAGAAGAATGTTTGTCTCCACAAAGACAAATTAAAATGTGTCCAAGATGGAATCCCTTCTTCAAAATGAACTCAAAAATATATCCAATCAACAACATAGGGGGTGGCCAAATTGAAGACAAATGAAGATCAAATTGAAGATAACTTAAATTCAAATTCAACCATGATTTGAATTCAAGTTTCAACCAATTTGAGACTTAAATTTGAAGAAGATTTCAGCACCTAACTTCAGCCATAAACACGCCTATTTGGAGGTCAAAGGAGGATAAATCAACAACTGAAAAATTGAATCAAGTTTGAATTCAAATTCAAACTCAATTTGAATTCAATCTTCAACCATCCTTTGAATTCAATCCCAACCACCTTATCATCATCAAATCAGATTTTCAACACCTTCATTACTCATCAAAATCGGCTGGAAGGTTGAGGGAAAGGATATGCAAGAACCAAATTTAAAGTGCACTCAAATTCAAACTCAACTTGAATTCAAACTTCATCCAACTTTTGAATTCAATTTCAACGTCATCCTACTCATCAAATCAGCTTCTCTAAGGCCTCATTTGATCATCAAACATGGTTGGATAAAGTGAAGATAGCAGCCTACAAGCTTTGCAAATGTTAGCTAGAATTTGTCTTAGATTTGAATTCAAACAATTTTCAAATTTCAAGTTCATTTCAAATTCTTTCTAGATACCTTCTTTAGCGATAACATCTGGTTATCTCCATGGTCTTAGGCGTCTATAAATAGGGCCTTTTGGCCGAGTTTGAGGAACAACTTTGATGAATAACAATTCTTGATATTTCCTTCACTTTGTGTGAGACTTTGTTTTCTTGGTTTTGCATTAAAAACCTAAGTTAAGATCCTTCAAAGTTGAGCATTTTGAAGGTGTTGCCATTGCTAAATGGTGTCGTCCAAGAGGGCCATTTTGGTTTGCCTGATCAACGACCATCTTAAAGTGTTGGTATTGCTCATTTGATCCGCACGTTTTTATCACTAAGGAAGCAAGGGGAAGTCTTCTTCCTTGTGCCTAACCCTTTGTGAAGGACCTTTGGAAGGTGGAATTGTTGGAGCCCACGACTTGCATGGTTTGATGGGTGCATCAATTGTCCCGTGGCGTAGGCCGGTGGGCGTAGGCCAGGTGGGCCAAGTCACAGTCGAATGCCGTGGGCGCTTGTGTGCTGAATGTGCTATAAGACTAGGGTATGCGCATCTCCTGTCACCAATTGGTTTTGGGAGAGATGGTAGCGCCTGAGGTCCTACAAGTGGTATCAGAGCGAGGTCACGGGTTCGATTCCCAGCGGGAGCAATTGCTGAGGGGGAGATTGATGGGTGCATCAATTGTCCCGTGGCGTAGGCCGGTGGGCGTAGGCCAGGTGGGCCAAGTCACAGTCGAATGCCGTGGGCGCTTGTGTGCTGAATGTGCTATAAGACTAGGGTATGCGCATCTCCTGTCACCAATTGGTTTTGGGAGAGATGGTAGCGCCTGAGGTCCTACAGCAGCCATCTTGTTGCAACGATTGTGTTGCTTGATACAGACCTTTTTTTGGGAAAGTGATGAACATCAAAATTGTAGCTTATCTTCTTAGCTTTCATCTCGAACTAGAACCATGTCAATTGAAGTTGTGGTTGATGAGTTATGGTTGAAATACTAAGGTGTCATCCTGCCAGCTTGCCCTTTCAACTCAACTTGGTGTTTGAACGTTTGGCCTTTGTTCAATCATTCTTCCTTGACCTAAAACAACTCAAACACACACCAAACAACATATGCAACATACTAGGACATGTCTTGGTTAGTTTACAACAATTTATAAAGGAAAGATAGCTAAGCACTCAATAATATGAACAATAAACACAAGGCTATCTAACATATTACAACATGATTCAAAAACTAAGTTAAAGCTTGTAGCAAATGGATCCAATGTAGGCTATCTTGACTTGGTTCATCCTCAACATGCTTGTAAAGGAAGGTTCCAACTTCATGCATCAATTTCTTGGTCATGCTTCTTGTTATAGGGCCTCCCGCTGCGGTTGGTTCTTCTTGGCTTGGCTGGGGCTCATCATTCCACCCTTCTTGAAAAGGATTCGACCTCGAATCTGGATCAACACTAAATGGAGTAAGGTCAGCAACATTAGAAGTTTTAGAGACAGAACCATACATTTCTTCCGGGATGTCAAGGACGTATGCGTTATCTCCAAGTCTTTGGATAACTTTGAATGGTCCATCGTCTCTTGGCATCAACTTTGATTTCCTTTCCTTAGGAAACCTTTCCTTCCTTAAGTGTAACCAAACGAGATCTCCAATTTCAAATATAACAGCCTTACGGTTTTTGTTAGCTCTTTTGGCATACACTTTGTTTTTAGGTTCAAGTTGTGACTTAACCTTTTCATGCAAATCTTTGACAAGTTTAGCCTTACGTTCTCCATCAAGACTAACATGTTCATGAATGGGAATGGGGACTAAGTCAAGTGGGGATAAAGGGTTAAAGCCATAAACAACTTCAAAAGAAGAGTGCAAAGTACCACTATGAACATTCCTATTGTATGCGAACTCAATGAAAGCTAAACTGATGAGCCCCAGCCAAGCGAAGAAGAACCAACTACAACGGGAGGTACGCCAATGCAAGACAAAGGCCCTATAACAAGAAGCATGGCCAAGAAATTGATGCATGAAGTTGGAACCTTCCTTTACAAGCATGTTGAGGATGAACCAAGTCAAGATAGCCTACATTGGATCCATTTGCTACAAGCTTTAACTTAGTTTTTGAATCATGTTGTAATATGTTAGTTAGTCTTGTGTTTATTGTTCATATTGTTGAGTGCTTAGCTTCATTTCCTTTATAAATTTTTGTAAACTAACAAAGACATGTCCTAGTATGTTGCATATGTTGTTTGGTATGTGTTTGAGTTGTTTTTAGGTCAAGGAACAATGATTGAACAAAGGCCAAACATTGAAACACCAAGTTGAGTTGAAAGGGCAAGCTGGCAGGATGACACCTTCTTAGTATTTCAGCCATAACTCATCAACCACAACTTCAATTGACATGATTTTAGTTGGAGGTGAAAGCTAAGAGGATAAGCTACAATTTTGACGTTCATCACTTTCCCAAAAAAAGGTCTGTATCAAGCTACAAAATCGTTGCAACAAGCTGGCTGCTTAGTCACTGCTTCCAAAGGTCCACATCTGCAAGCAGGTCAACTTCAAACGGGCATAACTCACTCATCCTAGATCCAAATGACGTCATTCTGGTGTCTAAAAACATCTACAGAGAAGGATCGACAATTCTTATTTGAAGTGGAAGAGCTAATTCGGACTGGAAGCTTATGTTATAATTCAAAACAGAAAACTGCTCAAAACTGGACAGATTTCAATTTCTTGACTTTTCAAGCAGCCTTTTCAACCAATCAGCTGCAAGGGGCCACTCCAACTCATCAAGGACGTCCTATATAATATTCCAAAGCAAGGAGAAGCTGGTCCAATCAAAATTCAAAGACAAAACAACTTGCAAAGCAAAAAGAAGTTTCAGCCAATAAGACAATTGCTGAAGTTGTCAAACTTTTTCCAAGTTGCACTTTGTTTAACTTTCTTTCTTTGCTCCTATTGGACCACAAACGTTTGTATCTTCCCTTAGAAGCCTTTCTTGGCTTATTTAAACTAGCTTAGACGTTTGTAAAAGGCAGAATCTGAATACACAAAAAAACAGCAACTTTGCTCCCAAAAACTGTTTTCAGTTTTTACTTGAATCTTTGATTCCCTTCAAGAAGCTTGAACTAATTCTTGATTGTATTACTTCATATGCTTGGGATGGATATTTTTTGAGATGGTTTAAGGCTTGCTCACTCAAGTTGAAGTCATTTGCTGAAGAGTTCATCTAGTTGGCTGAAATCTGGACAGGTTGGATTGCTTGGTGTTCCTTGAATGTTTTGCATCTTCCTCTTGGATCCAGCTGGTTTATCGTGTTGAAGAAAGGTCCTATAATAGCTGAGTGCTTGTGCATCATAAACAATCTTCCCAATTCGTTAAGTTCTTTTGAATTATGACACGCAACAATTGTGACAAAGTTCTATTGATTACTTCCGTTTTTCCATCAGTTTGTGGGTGAGCGGTTGTCGAGAAAAGAAGTTTAGTACCAAGTCTACTCCATAGAACACGCCAAAAGTGGCTTACAAACTTTGTATCTCTATCGCTTACAATGGTACGAGGCATGCCATGCAATCTTACAATCTCCTTAAAGTATAGGTCAGAAACATGTGTGGCATCATCCACCTTCTTACACGCAATAAAATGTGCCATCTTAGAAAATTTATCGACAACAACAAAGATGCCATCCTTACCAGTCTTGGACCTAGGCAATCCTAACACAAAGTCCATTGAAAGATCAGTCCAAGGTGAATTTGGAACAGGTAAAGGAGTGTATAATCCATGAAGTTGTGTTCTAGACTTAGCTTGCTTGCACGTAATACAACTAGAACATACCTTTTCAACATTCACGCGCATGTGTGGCCAGAAGAAATGCTCCTTAAGCACCTCTAACGTCTTGAACGAGCCAAAATGACCCATCAAGCCTCCTCCATGAGCTTCTTTGATCAGAAGTTCCCTTATTGAACACATTGGAATACACAACTTTTGTTCCTTAAACAAAAATCCTTCATGCAGATAGAACATACCAAAAGGGGATTCAAGACATGCTTTATAAATGGAACTAAAGTCATGGTCAGAGACATACAAATATTTGATAGTTTCAAAACCAAACATGTTACAAGTCAGTGTAGTAATCAAAGTATATCGACGAGATAGAGCATCAGCAACAACATTGTCTTTTCCTTGCTTATACTTGATTACATATGGGAATTGTTCAATGTATTCAACCCATTTTGTATGCCTTTTGTTTAGTTTACCTTGGCCCTTAAGGTACTTAAGACTTTCATGATCAGTGTGGATCACAAATTCCTTAGGTTGCAAATAATGTTGCCAAGTTTGTAAAGATCTAACTAAGGCAAAAAGTTCTTTGTCATAGGTTGAATAGTTCAAGGCTGCTCCTCTTAACTTCTCACTGAAATAAGCTACGAGTTTCTTAGCTTGATTCAGTACAGCTCCAATGCCAACCCCGCTGGTATCACACTCAACTTCAAATGTCTCTTCAAAGTTTGGCAATCTTAGGATGGGTGCTGAGGTTAGGCGTTTCTTAAGTTCATCAAAGGCTTGCTGTTGTGAGGTTCCCCATTTAAAACTTACATCTGATAAGGATCAAGGGTCCGATGAGGATCAAGGGCCCCATCAAGAGGTCAAAGGTCCTATAACAAGAAGGAGGGCAAGGGAACTTTGTCATCAAGTTGCCACCTTCTTGTACAAGCATGTTCAAGATGAGCCTAAGACTCCTTGGGTTCATTTCATTGAACCTTCAACTTGAGCATGTATCACATGCACGTCTACGTTCTTGTTTTTGAATTTTATCTTGTGTCTTGTGATCTTTGTTTTATGTCTTTCCTTTGTAGGTAAATTAGGTACATGAAATGTTTGAAGAGAATGTTTCAAGAGAATGTTTCAAGAGAATGTTTCAAGAGAATGTTTGAAGAGAATGTTGAAGAGAATGTTTCAAGAGAATGTTTCAAAGAGAATGTTTGTCTATGCTAAGACAAATTCAAAGGTGTCCAAGATAGAAATCTCTTGATCAAGTTGAAATCATCTTCATTATCCATAAAGAGGGGGGCGGCCACTTTAAATTAAGGATAACATCTCACTTGAATTTGAACTTGAAGATAAACTTGAATTCAAATTCAACCATAATTTGAACTCAAGTTTCAACCAATTTGAGGCATACATTTCAAAAAGGATTAGGCTATCATCTCAAGGGATCACACGCCATTCTTTGAAGCAAGGATAAGGATAGATCAACAATTCAAATTTGAATCCAAGTTTAAATTCAAGTTCAAGTAAATCCAATCTCCAACCAGCATTTGAATTCAACATCTCAACCATGTGAAGACATCTCACACGCCTAGAAAGGCTTCCACACGCCAACTTGGAGATAAGAAAAGGATGGGATCATAATTCAAAGATTGAATTCAAGTTTGAAGTCAAATTGAATCCAATCTTCAACTAGCTTTTGAATTCAAGTTCAACAACATCTCCAACGCCAATTTCATCACCAAACGTGACTAGATTCATTGAAGATAACATCTTTCAAGCATTTCAAGTTTTAGCTAGAATTATCTTAGTTTAAATTTTCAAGCAAAGTTCAAATTTAAGCATTTGTTAGATAGCTTTATTTGAATTATCTCTAGCCATTTTCAAGCTAAAGGGGGCGTCTACTAGGCCTATAAATAGACCCCTTTGGCTGGTTGTAAACTCACCTTTCGATGAATAACAATTCTTGATATTTTCTTCACTTTGAGTGATACTTTGTTTTCTTGGTTTTGCATTAAAAACCTAAGTTAAGATCCTTCAAAGTTGAGCAATTTGAAGGTATTGCCATTGCTAAAAGGTGCCGTCCAGGAGGGCCTTCTTGGTTTGCCTGAACAACGACCATCTTATAGTGTTGGTCTTGCTCGTTGTCCACACGTTTGATCACTAAGGAAGCAAGGGGAAGTTTACTTCTTTGTGCCTAACCCTTTGTGAAGGACGTTTGGAAGGTGGAATTGTTGGAGCCCACGAGTTGCACGCATCAAATTGGTATCAGAGAGCAGGTTACTCTATTCCACCATCTATCATTTCCTTTTCGTTTGAGTCTAGTCATTTCAAATTCAGTTGAGTCCTTCTTCTACTCCTCCCTCTACACGCCATTTGTCTTGCATTCCATTCCAAAAAAAAAACGTCCAAAAAAAAAACATTCCTTTGAGTCCTTGCATGTTGCTGCATTTTGCTTTTCATCCCTCAAGTGTCATTTCCTTTATTCCCTTTCACATCACAATCTGATTTTGAGTCATTTAAACTTGAACACATTAGGGTTCGTTGCATTTCAGGTTACATTCAGCCTTCTTCAAAATATTACAACCATCATCCTATAAAGCTACCTCGGTTTCAAGTCATCTTGTTGCTACCGAAGCTTTTAGTTGGTGATGATTGTATGCATCTTATGATTCGCATTGTGATTGATTTCATGCTATAAATCTAGTAGTCCTACGTGTGCTTGTCTTCACAACCCACTTACCAAACCCTAAAAAACCACCCTCACACCCCACGGCCCAACCAGCCCCACCCCAAACCAACTCTAAAACTCACCAACCTGATCCCAAATAGCCATATTTACACCCCACACAAAAAGCCCCAAACCAATTTTACCAAATCCAATCAGATTCTAAAGATCCCAATTCATTCGAATAAACCCTAACCCTAGAATTTGAATTTTGTTCAAATTCTGTCCTAAAATAGCCAATATCCAAATTGACCACACCAATCATCAATTACCAACCCAAATAGTCAATTTACAACACCCATTCCGTTCCTACAACCACATTCCGCAAAACCCCAAAACGTTCAAAACCACCCTAAATCAAAAAAAACCCTAACCCTAACCCTATTCGGCCTTACCCAATTTCCATCACCTTCCAAGGTCAATTTTGTTGCAAGTCCAAGATACAAATTACATTTTAAATACATTGCACTATTCTGTCCAAAAACGCAAGTGCTAAGTGCAAAACAAGTGAAATCCCAATTCTGCCCTTAGTCAAAAAAAAAAAAAAAAAAAAGAGGAGAATCTGAATCTTGCTCAATTGAAATAGCAAGAAAGAAAAAAAAAAGAAAAAAAAACAAAAGAACAAGAGCAAAGAAAACGGGCAAAAAACGTTTGTGCATTGCGTGGAAAATTTTTTTTTTTGGTACGACTTGCAAACCTTGGATACCATAATATCCACATTGCCGTCCCTATCCCAATTCTCCAACTCTTGATCTTCTTGAACCAATCACACATTTGGTTGCTCGATTGTTGCATGACTTGAACCATTTTGTGGATAGTAAGTGCATAGAATCAAAATTAACTAAAGATTGCCCACGGCAACCCTTAGTTCATCTTTGGTTCAGCCTTATACATCAACTTTGGTTGCTTATTTTCTTTGAATCTTAGTAGAAAGTTCAAATTTGAGTTCATTTCAATTGATTCTACTTTGATACTAATTGGTGCAACTTGAAAGCAAAAGGGAAGAAACAAGCGGAGAACATTGTGGCTTGAAGAAGCCTTGGCAATACACTTCTTTATTGATCACTTTGAGACTTCTTAACTTCAGGTTATCCAAGAACCAAAGTGGTAAAAGAGTGGAAAGAATCGAAATCTGAGTGTCCATAGCTTATTATTTTTTTTTTACTAATCCCTTAACGTTTGTTTGTCTTTGTGTTAGTTTGCTTCTTTCTTTTTTCCTTTGTTTTCGTTCAATTCCTTAGGTACAATGGCCAGCAGCAATTCCGCATCTAGCAAGTCTAAAGGAGCCGAAACTATTGACAATACTCAACAACAAATGCTGGAAATGCTTAAGAAACTCATGCACGACAATGAGATAATTAAGCATCGCTTGGACGACGTGGAGCGAAGCTACAAAACGAGTGATGGCCAAGGAACAAGCAGGGCCGTTCCACCACCACAACCAAGGCGCCATCCTCCGGAAGAAGTTGAGGACGATAACATTCGACCCCCAAACACCGAAGCGAGACGGTTTGCTCCTCCTACACAAGCAAGAAGGTACGCTCCAAGAAGGTACAATGATGATTACATTCCCTTTGAGCATGATGATTATGACTTTGATGACCACCATCCTCGTGGTTACCAAAGACGCCAAAATCCCCTTTTCCCGCAAGATGACGATTTTCTCAAAACCAAAATAAGTATTCCCACGTTTTATGGTAAAAGTAATGCAGAGGAATACTTAGAATGGGAAACGAAAGTGGATTTGATCTTTTCTTGTACCAATTATAGTGAATTGCAAAAAGTGAGGTATGCTTCCATTGAATTTTCTGGTTATGCACTTAATTGGTGGACGAACTTGTGTCGAAATAGAACTAAGACAAGACAACCCCCAATCGCCACTTGGGAAGAAATGAAGTTTGAAATGCGACAACGTTTTATTCCAAACAATTATGAGAGTTCTATTTTCACAAGCTTGCATAACTTACGTCAAGGTTCCAAAAGTGTAGACGAGTACTATAAAGAGTTAGAAATTTTGTTGGAAAGGTCTAACTTGCAGGAACCTGAAGAGGCCACCAAAGCTCGTTTCTTACATGGTTTAAACAGGGAGATTGCGCAAAGGGTTGATCTTCAACCTTATCTCGACCTCACCACCATGGTACATATGGCTGAAAAGATTGAAGCACAATTAAAGGTACGTAACTCCTCCAATTTCAATTCCAATTATCGTACTAATCAATCTTCATCAAGATTTCACAGCAAGCCTTCAGGAACAGGAAGTTCACGGCCTACAGGCGGCCAAGCACGTGACCAAGGTGCGTCACAAAGAATGGACAATCGTGTGCAATCCACACAAAGGAGAGACGAACGCACCCAACAAAAGGCTCCTACCGGAAATCCTTCGGATTCCTCAAACAGGTTTAGAGACATTAAATGTTATAAATGTCAAGGACGTGGTCACATAGGAAAAGAATGTCCTAATGCAAAAAGAATCATGTTAATTGAAGAGACAAACGAATATGTGTCTGAGTCCGAGCATGAAAACGAGTCTGAGCATGATAATGAAATTGAACCCGAAGAGGATCTAGGCGCACTAGATGATTTTGACACTAAGGAGTTTCTTGTTGTGCGTAGAGCTTTAAATGCATATCCGAAATTAGATGATCACGAACAACATAGAGAAAACATTTTCCATATTCATTGCATGATAAATGGTAAAGTGTGCACCATGATCATTGATTCCGGTTCTTGTGCGAATGTGGCTAGCATCGAATTAGTAAGAAAACTGAATTTGCCTATGACTAATCATCCGCATCCTTACAAACTTGCATGGCTAAATGACTGCGGTGAAGTTAGCGTAAGTAAACAAGTTTTGATTTCTCTTAGCATTGGTAGTTACAAAGATGATGTTTTATGTGATGTCGCACCAATGCATGCTAGTCATATCTTACTTGGTAGGCCATGGCAATTTGATAGACATGTGACATATGATGGTTATTTGAATCGTTATTCTTTCAAATTGAATGGCAAATTGTATAAACTGCATGCACTTCCACCACACAAAGTCCACGAGGATCACCAACGCATGTCCAAGTCTAGAGCCGATCCTAAGGAAAAAGAAGCCGAGAGAAAATTCGTGGAGTGTATGAAAAGTGAGAACAAAAAAAATGAGAGCAAGGGAAAAGAGGTAGTGCCCCTAAGTGTCAACGAGTCCAAAAAGAAGTGTGGGTATTTCGCAAAGAAAAGAGAGGTTACACGTGCACTTTATAACAACCAAACTGTCTTCATCATCATCCCAAAGTCGTGTCAACTTGCCCTTGAAGAACTCCCACCAAACTTACCTACCTCAGTTGCGTCCCTTATCCAAGAATATGAAGTTCTATTTCCTTCCGAACCACCATCCGGATTACCACCTATTAGAGGGATAGAACACCAAATCAACTTTGTCCCAGGAGCCGTGTTACCCAATCGCCCAGCCTATCGAGCAAACCCCGAAGAAACCAAAGAAATCCAAAGGCAAGTAGAGGAGCTCCTAGCTAGTGGACAAATCCGAGTCTGAGCCCATCTGCCGTCCCTGTCATTTTAGTACCCAAAAAGGATGGAACGTGGAGAATGTGTACCGATTGCCGAGCCATAAACAAGATTACCGTCAAGTATAGGTACCCCATACCTAGGCTAGACGATATGTTAGACATGTTGCACGGATCCAAATTCTTCACCAAAATCGACCTTAAGCAAGGGTACTTCCAGGTACGTATTCGAGAAGGGGACGAATGGAAGACTGCATTCAAAACCAAGTTTGGGCTCTATGAGTGGTTAGTGATGCCCTTCGGGCTCACCAACGCCCCTAGTACCTTTATGAGGCTAATGAATGAAGTCTTACGTGCATTCATAGGACGCTTTGTCGTTGTCTATTTCGATGATATCCTAATCTATTCCCACATCATAGAAGATCATCTTGACCACATTAGAGCCGTTTTTGAAAAGCTTAAGCAAGAACAACTTTACGCCAACTTTAAAAAGTGCTCTTTCTGTTTAGAACGCGTAGTTTTTCTAGGCTTTGTCATTTCGGCTGAGGGAGTAGAGATGGATGAGGAAAAGGTTAGGTCAATTGTGGAGTGGCCTACACCTAAGAATGTAGTCGACGTTCGCAGTTTTCATGGACTAGCCAGCTTTTATAGACGCTTTGTCAAAGATTTTTCTTCCATAGCTGCACCCCTAAACAAAATTGTGAAAAAAGATGTGCCTTTTAGGTGGGAAGAGCCACAACAATAGGCATTTGACGAACTTAAACGTAGGCTGACCACTGCACCCATACTTAGACTACCAAATTTTGACGAGACCTTTGAGATCGAGTGTGATGCAAGTGGAGTGGGTATAGGCGCAGTTTTGACCCAAAGTAAGAAACCCATAGCCTACTTTAGTGAAAAGTTGAAAGGAGCATCATTGAATTACTCTACCTATGATAAGGAACTTTATGCCCTTGTGAGATCCCTACAAACTTGGCAACACTATCTTCAACCTAAAGAGTTTGTGATCCACACTGACCACGAAAGCCTTAAGTATCTTAAAGGGCAAGGAAAGTTGAACAAAAGACATGCCAAATGGGTAGAGTTCATAGAACAATTCCCTTACGTGATTAAGTACAAGCAAGGAAAGGATAATATAGTTGCCGATGCCCTCTCTAGGAGATACACGTTAGTGACTACATTATCTTCCCGCTTCTTAGGATTTGAATCACTTAAGGACTTGTACCCCAATGACCATGACTTTGGCACCATATTCGAGGCATGTAAAGAAGCACCATTTGGAAAATTTTACATACACGAGGGTTATCTTTTCAAAGAACAAAAATTGTGCGTTCCCCAATCATCCCTACGCGAAGCATTGACTAGAGAAGCCCATGGGGGAGGTTTAATGGGTCATTTCGGAGTGTTCAAAACCGTTGAGACTCTTAAGGAACATTTCTATTGGCCCCACATGAGAGTAGACGTCGAGAGGTTGTGTGGTAATTGCATCACTTGCAAACAAGCCAAATCCAAGTCCCAACCACATGGCCTTTACACGCCTTTACCCGTCCCTGATTCCCCTTGGATTGACATTTCTATGGATTTTGTTTTAGGACTTCCTAGGTCTCGGGGAGGACGCGATAGCATTTATGTTGTGGTTGATCGATTTTCAAAAATGGCACATTTCATAGCATGTAGAAAAGTTGATGATGCCACACATGTTGCTGATTTGTTCTTCAAAGAAATTGTTAGATTGCATGGCATGCCACGTACAATTGTAAGTGATAGAGATACGAAATTCTTGAGTCATTTTTGGCGTGTTTTGTGGGCTAAACTTGGTACACAATTGTTGTTTTCCACCACCGCACACCCACAAACTGATGGACAAACTGAAGTCGTTAATCGTACTCTTTCTCAACTTTTGCGTGCCATTTTGCAAAAACACATTAAACATTGGGAAGATTGTTTACCATATATCGAATTTGCATATAATAGGAGTGTCCATCACGGTACTTTGCATAGTCCATTTGAAATCGTGTATGGCTTTAATCCCTTGTCTCCCATTGATTTGATTCCTATTCCCGTGCATGAACGTTCTAGTCTTGATGGTAAACAAAAAGCGGACAACATAAAGAAACTGCATGAACAAGTTAAAACACAACTAGAAAAGAAAAACAAAGCTTATGAAAGACGAGCTAACAAACATCGGAAAAGAGTTGTGTTCAAACCTGGAGATTTAGTGTGGTTACATTTGCGCAAGGAAAGATTTCCCAATGAACGAAAATCAAAATTGTTGCCTCGAGGAGATGGACCCTTTAAAGTATTGAAACGCATAGGTGACAATGCCTACATCCTTGATCTTCCCGACAGGTATGGTTCAGTTTCACCTACTTTTAATGTTGCTGATCTCACCCCTTTCAACGATGACCTTTTTGATTCGAGGACGAATCCTTTTGAGGAGGGGGGATTGATAAGGATCAAGGGTCCGATGAGGATCAAGGGCCCCATCAAGAGGTCAAAGGTCCTATAACAAGAAGGAGGGCAAGGGAACTTTGTCATCAAGTTGCCACCTTCTTGTACAAGCATGTTCAAGATGAGCCTAAGACTCCTTGGGTTCATTTCATTGAACCTTCAACTTGAGCATGTATCACATGCACGTCTACGTTCTTGTTTTTGAATTTTATCTTGTGTCTTGTGATCTTTGTTTTATGTCTTTCCTTTGTAGGTAAATTAGGTACATGAAATGTTTGAAGAGAATGTTGTTTCAAGAGAATGTTTCAAGAGAATGTTTGAAGAGAATGTTTCAAGAGAATGTTTCAAAGAGAATGTTTGTCTATGCTAAGACAAATTCAAAGGTGTCCAAGATAGAAATCTCTTGATCAAGTTGAAATCATCTTCATTATCCATAAAGAGGGGGGCGGCCACTTTAAATTAAGGATAACATCTCACTTGAATTTGAACTTGAAGATAAACTTGAATTCAAATTCAACCATAATTTGAATTCAAGTTTCAACCAATTTGAGGCATACATTTCAAAAAGGATTAGGCTATCATCTCAAGGGATCACACGCCATTCTTTGAAGCAAGGATAAGGATAGATCAACAATTCAAATTTGAATCCAAGTTTAAATTCAAGTTCAAGTAAATCCAATCTCCAACCAGCATTTGAATTCAACATCTCAACCATGTGAAGACATCTCACACGCCTAGAAAGGCTTCCACACGCCAACTTGGAGATAAGAAAAGGATGGAATCATAATTCAAAGATTGAATTCAAGTTTGAAGTCAAATTGAATCCAATCTTCAACTAGCTTTTGAATTCAAGTTCAACAACATCTCCAACGCCAATTTCATCACCAAACATGACTAGATTCATTGAAGATAACATCTTTCAAGCATTTCAAGTTTTAGCTAGAATTATCTTAGTTTAAATTTTCAAGCAAAGTTCAAATTTAAGCATTTGTTAGATAGCTTTATTTGAATTATCTCTAGCCATTTTCAAGCTAAAGGGGGCGTCTACTAGGCCTATAAATAGACCCCTTTGGCTGGTTGTAAACTCACCTTTCGATGAATAACAATTCTTGATATTTTCTTCACTTTGAGTGATACTTTGTTTTCTTGGTTTTGCATTAAAAACCTAAGTTAAGATCCTTCAAAGTTGAGCGATTTGAAGGTATTGTCATTGCTAAAAGGTGCCGTCCAGGAGGGCCTTCTTGGTTTGCCTGAACAACGACCATCTTATAGTGTTGGTCTTGCTCGTTGTCCACACGTTTGATCACTAAGGAAGCAAGGGGAAGTTTACTTCTTTGTGCCTAACCCTTTGTGAAGGACGTTTGGAAGGTGGAATTGTTGGAGCCCACGAGTTGCACGCATCAACATCTTTCTTAACCAATTCGTTAAGGGGTGCAGCAATGGTAGAGAAATCCTTGACAACTTATAAAAGCTGGCTAGTCCATGAAAACTCCTAATGTCCCCTGCAGACTTAGGTGTTGGTCATTCAGTGATGGACTTGGCCTTCTCTTGGTCCATCTCAATCGCTTCAGCACTGATCACAAAACCTAGGAACGCTACTTTCTCTAGACAGAATGAACACTTCTTAAGGTTGGCATATAGTTGTTCCTTTTGCAACGTTTCAAACACAGTTCTCAAATGGATCATGTGTTCACTTATGGATTTGGAGTAGATAAGGATGTCATCAAAGTATATTACCACAAATTTCCCAATGAATTTCCTCAAGATCTCATTCATCAACCTCATAAAGGTGCTAGGGGCAATAGTTAGGCCAAAGGGAATGACTAACCACTCGTATAATCCAAACTGTCTTGAAGGCTGTTTTCCATTCATCTCCTTCCCTAATTCTTACTTGGAAGTATCCTTGCTTAAGATCTACTTTGGTAAAGTATCTAGACCCATGTAACATGTCCAACATATCATCCAACCTAGGAATAGGGTGTCTATACTTCACAGTAATCTTATTGATTGCTCTACAATCAGTGCACATCCTCCAAGTTCCATCTTTCTTAGGGACAACTATCACAGGTACGGCACAAGGGCTCATACTCTCTCTCACCTTACCTTGGTCTAAGAGTTCCTCAACTTGTCTTTGGATCTCCTTAGTTTCCTCTAGATTGGCTCTATAAGCAGGCCTATTGGGTAGGACAGCTCCTGGAATGAAATCTATTTGATGCTCAGTGCCTCTTAGAGGTGGTAAACCTTTGGGATCTCCTTCAGGGAACAAATTTGAAAACTCTTGCAGTAGGGAGGTGACTTCACTGGGCAAAGTAGAGGGTAAATCAGATGAAGAAAATAAGGTTTCTTTGTAAAGTAAGATGTACACGGTTTTATTGGAATTGATTGAGTGGAACACCTCACTTTGTGACGCAAAGAAGGCACTCTTCTTCTTATACTTTTCCTCAGAAATGACAAGTTCTTTCCCCTTTGATTCAGCTTTGTCTGAACGAATGTTTCTAAGGAAGACTCTTTCCAATTCTTTTTCCTTTGGATCATTCCGAATTTTGGTCATTCTCTTTTGATCCTCAAACACCTTCTGTGGGGGTAGTGCGTGCAGCTTAAACAAATTGTTTTGGTGCCTAAAGGAATACCTATATAAATAGCCATCATATGTTACTTTGTTATCATATTGCCATGGCCTACCTAACAAGATATGACTTGAATGCATAGGTGCTACATCACATAAGACCTCACCAGAATACTCACCAATTGATAAAGGAATCAAGACTTGTTTATTAACCTTAACTTCGCCACAATCATTAAGCCAAGTGAGTCTATAAGGATGTGGGTGATTGATTAAGGGTAAATCAAGTTTCCTAACAATTTCAATGCTTGCTACGTTTGTACATGAGCCAGAATCAATGATGAGCGTACACAATTTGCCTTTAACCATGCAATGGATGTGAAAAATGTTTTCTCTTTGCAAATCTTGTTCTTCCATTTTGACTTGAACATTTAAAGCACGTCTTACAACTAAAAACTCTTTATTTTCACATTCATTACTCTCATCAACGGTTTCTTCCTCTTCCTCACATGTTTTCTCAACTTCTTCATTCTTCTCCAATTCTTCTTCAGAATAGTACTCATTAGACTCCTCAATGAACATGATGCGTTTAGGGTTGGGGCATTGATTTGCAAAATGTCCTTTACCTAAGCATTTAAAACATTGAATAGCACGGAATCTAGTGTTAGAAGTAGTACCTTCCACATTTGCTTTGCCTTTGTCCACAATTGGAGAGTTGTTTGTTGAGGGACGTTTTGGGAAGCTTTGTGGCGCCTTCCCTTGAAATCCACGACCTTGACTCTGTGGAGATTTGAAACTTGTCCTAGGCTGTACCTTGGAAAAGTTTGAAGGATTAGGCCGAAAAGAAGGGATAGAGGTATGTACCTTAAGTTTCCTTTTCACTTTCTCAGCAGTGTGAACCATAGAAGCCAAATCTGAGTAGGGTGTGAGTTCCATTTTGAATGCAATTTCTTTGTTAAGGACAGCTAAGAACCTTGCCATTGTGGCCTCCTCAGCTTCTTCTATGTTTGTCCTGGTAAGAAAATGGTCTCACTCTTTATAATATTCATCAACAGATTTGTTACCTTGAGAGAGTTGTTGCAGCTTTTGGTAGACACTTCTTTCATAGGACTGTGATATGAACCACCTCTTCCTCATCTCTTGCTTGAGTTCTGCCCATGTGGCAATAGGAGGTTGCCTAGCTCGTCTTCTTGCATTTTGTAGATGTTCCCACCAAAGTAAAGCATAATCTACAAACTCAAAAGTAGCATACCGAACTTTGGCCAACTCAGAATAATTAGTACAAGAATACATATGATCTACCTTAAGTTCCTATTGCAAGTATGCTTTAGCGTCACTTTTCCCTTGGAAGGGATGTATATTCAATTTAGTTGTAATAAACTCCTCTTCACGGGGTTCATTTCTTTCAAACCTGTTGTTATAATACCTCTCTTCCTGATAACAGTCATTATACTCAGGGGGATCATCAAATCTATCCTCAAATGAAATGTTCCTACGACCACCATTTAGACCACGACTCCTACCACGTGCTCTGTGAGACATGTTTCCACGTTGTTCAGTCCAAGATTCACCACCAAAAGATGTTCCTTCGTTAAAAGATACACTTGGAGGTTCTCTTCGACCTTGACTAGCACTTTCTCCCTTGGGAGCTCGAGAATTATTTTTAAGATCTTCAATTTCACTTTTCATGTGGCCCAAAGCGTGAATCATGCTAGCAATAGTTTGTTGCAATGTTTCAAGTGTGACAGGACCTTGGGGTATGCTGGGGGTAGAAAGGGGTGAATTTTCTCTTTCTAGTGAAGTAACCATGATTGAAAGCAAGTAAAGAAGTCCAACCAAAAAGTTGACAAGATATTTACTTCTACTTTAAGTTGACAATTGATTAAACAACAATCTTGGACTATCTAAGAATCAAAGAAGCATAGAAGTCAAGTGATGTTTAGTCCGGATCAAGAAAACTAAGGGTTTGTACAAAACAATCCCTTAACTTACTTCAATCTTTATGCAATCTCAATGGTTATAAAGCGAAAGCCAAGTACACATACACAAGTGCTCAGTAAGGGTTTGTTCTTGAAACTTTTTCAACAAAGATCAACACTTTGGGTGATGGTACTTTTGCACAAATTTCGTTTCTAAGTTCCTCTTTTTGTGAATTTGGAACTTTTCTAATATAAGGCTATATTCCTCTCCTCTTGTGCAATCTCTCATGCGTCTTGCCTCTTACTTTTGTGACGTATGTTGGCTTTTCTCTCAGTTTCTTTCTCAAACAAGCTCTATTTTCTTTCTTTGTGCTTTTTGGCTTGTTTGGTGAGACTACTGCTCACAGCCTTTATGAGACATTGCTCACGGCTTTGGTTTGCTTGCACAAGTTTTGATTGTCCTTCAGTGAAAAAGTTCCATTTACAACACGACTGAACGCTAGTGAAGTGACAAGTATTTCGCAAATATAACAACCAAGAATGTATAAAGTTCAATGCAAGTTTAGAAAGTGTAATGACAACAAGATGATTCGTTCGGGTTGGCAATATAACAATGTGGGCTAAAATATGGAAAGACTGATTTTAAATGAGAACCTAAGTCCAACAAAGTCTTTAATCAATTTAAACCAACATAAAGTAAAGGTGAATATTCAGCCAACGTCTATGTATGAACCAATATGCTTGTAATCAATCAATGTGTACTCCTAAGCCACAGTTTGCATGCAAGTTTCGTTTCTTTTTGTTTGATTTTTGGTTTATATGCCTAAGATGATGTAAACAAGTTAAACTACTGAGGTTACACTAGTTGACATGAATTTGATCTTTGGTAAACAACAATGAGTTTGAACTAGTTATACCCTACGGCTGAATGCAATCTAACGCTAATGTTTCCTTTGTTTTTATTTTGGTGATTTTTGGTTTTTATCTAATAATAACATCTGGACACAAATTATACAACCTATAATTACCTAAATACAAGACACAACTAATCCTAGACTAATTAGCTAGTGAATCAACGTAGAGAAATGATGAGCCAAATGAAGGCAAGAAAATCGTTCCTAGGACTTTGTCTTCTACTCCAAACTGATTTGAACCACAACTATGGCAAAGAACATCACAATGACACCCCTTGAGCTGTAACCGTTTGTTCTTGGCTCAATTTATACCACCTCTTCTTCCTTGGCATTCCAACACATCTAAACCTCATTGAGACCCTAAGATGCTGTAAACCAAAAATGAAGTGAATACTAACAAGTTCTAGGCTTGGAACTTGAAAGAAAACCGTTAAGTGGTCTTAAACTTCAACTTGAAATGTTGATAACTCCTCAAAGGAAATTCTGATTGAAATGTGTATGAAAATTGTTGTGTCTTTACAATCTGATTCCTATGCTATTTATACTAAACGAAAATTACAAGAGTACAAGGTTTAAAGTACAAAGTACAAGACTAAAAATGACATGCTTTGCTTGGAAATTGTTTGAACAATTTGGTTCCAAGAAATCTGGTTTGCTTTTACGGGCTTCCCATGCTTCTCTCTAGCTTTCTTTCTTCATCAATTTGATTGGGTAATACTTGGAGCAGCTTGCTTAGAACTAGGCTTTGATTGGTTGCAATTTGGTGTTGAATTTTCAAACAAATATTCCTTAGACAGCCGCCCTTCTTGAAGGATTTTGATTGGATGATTCTTTGTGCAGCTTGCTGAATTGTCTATTTGCTTGTTTTTGATTGGCTTGAATATTTGCAAGACTCCTTCCTATTGGTTCTTGAAATGAGCAGCTTGTCCATCCATTTTAACGTGAAGAACAATTCTTGAATTTGACATGAGTGCTTGTCACCACCTTGCTTGTAAGCTACTTGCTTATCACCTCCTCGCTTGGACAAAAATTCAGGTTCTAATTGCATTTTCAAGATAAGTACGTGTACCTGAAAGAAAAGGCAATAATACAACACAAACTATCCTATAACAAGGTTAACCAACCAACAATATTAAAAAGAACATCTAAAAATATGTACAACACGTTTTTGATACAACTAGATCAAAGTTTGTATCATATAAACCCAATGGACATCATCGTTGCTTGGCTCATCCTCTTCATGCCTGTAAAGAAATGATTCAACACAATGCAACAATTTCTTAGCCATACTCCTTGTTATGGGACCTGTACGGGGCAGTGAGGTGTCATCATCAGTGTTTGTACCCACAAGGTTAGGTTGTAGCTCATCAAGAAAACTTTTCCAAACAAAAAAAAAACTGAATTATGCCTTAGTACTTGTGTTTGTCGTTTTTGGTTTTAACAACTAGATCAAATTAAAAGGCTGCCACATAGTATATTTAAACACTTGAAGGATGCCTAAACAAGGTTATGAGCTAAAACTACAAGTAAAACATTAACTAAAACAAGTTTAAACTAGGACAACTTGAGAAGAGCACACGGCTGAAAACTAGTTTTACCCGGGTGCCTTTCCTTTGCTGGTTTCATATAACAAACTACAACCAAACTTCAAATAACTCTAACACATAATATTTTAATATGTTAAGGATGTTCATGCAAAGTTTGAGCAAATTTTGATAAGAAAAACTCAATGAAAACAGGCTGCCAATTCAGTCTATACAGCTAAGACACAAACAAGATACACTTGCATGTTTCTTGCTTTTTCTTAAACCAAAAATTATCAAATCAGCAAACCAACTTTACCACATCATAATCAAATTTCTAGTAGGTGATTGATCAAGTTTTATGCTCAGGTTGTTAGGAAAAAAACACAAAACAAGATTCAAACTACTACACAAAAACTGGAAAAACAGAATGGATGGAAAACTAGGTGCTTTTGGGTTTTTCTGGATTTAATGACTTAACAAACATCTAAACAAGTGTTACACATCTTAATCTAACATCTTAAACTACTGTTTTGGACGAAATTTAGGTGCTGGAAGTACAAGGAAAAACGTGAAACATACAAACACAAACAGAATTGAAAACTGAAATATAGTCTTGAACTAGCTACTGTTTTTGTTTTCTGATTTTTATGCAATTAACAAATGTTCAAACTAACATTAACACATCATTTCTAACACCTTAAAGTATGTTTGAACCAAGTTTAGGTGCCGCAATATCAAAATAAACGTGCAGCAACAACACAACACAAACAGATTGCAAACGGACAACTAAAACCGAAAACAGTAAATTGAAACCCAAGATATTTGTGTTGAAGAACACCTTATAGCTCTGATATCACTTGATTCACAAACACTGAGCTATTATAGGACCTTTCTTAAACTCAATAAACCAGCTGGAACAAAGAAGGAAGGTGCATAACATTCATGGAACACCAAACACTTCAACCTGTCCAGATTTCAGCCAAGTAGATGAACTCTTCAGCAAATGACTTCAACTTGAGTGAGCAAGCCTTAAACCCTCTCAAACAATATCCATCCCAAGCATATGAAGTGATACAAGCAAGAATTAGTTCAGGTTTCTTGAAGGGAATCAAAGATTCAAGTTAAAAACTGAAAACAGTTTTTTTGGAAGCAAAGTTGCTGTTTTTTTGTATTATGAAAATCTGAGTGTTCAATGTTTCTTAGCTACCGTAAATAAGCTAAAATATGCTTCTAAAGGAAGATACCAACATGGGGTGGTCCAATAGGAGCAAACAAGAAAGTTTAAACAAGTTACAAGTGGGAATAAACAATGTTTCTTTAGCAATTTCCTTCCGGCAGAAATTTCCTTCTTCTTGCTTTGGAATATTATATAGGACGTCCCTGATGTGTTGGTTAACCTCCTTGAAGCTGATTGGTTGTAAAGGCTGCTTGAAAAGTCAAGAAACTGAAATCTGTCCAGTTTTGAGCAGTTTTGGGTTTTGAATTATAACATAACCTTCCAGTCCGAATTAGCTCTTTTACTTCAAATAAGAATTGTAGATTCTTCTCTGTAGATGTGTTTAGACACTAGAATGACGTCGTTTGGATCTGGGATGAGTGAGTTATGCCCGTTTGAAGTTGACCTGCTTGCCGATGTGGACCTTTGGAAGCGGTGACAAAGCAGCCAGCTTGTTGCAACGATTGTGTAGCTTGATACAAACCTTTTTGGGAAAGTGATGAACATCAAAATTGCAGCTTATATTCTTAGCTTTCATCTCCAACTAGAATCATGTCAATGGAAGTTGTGGTTGATGAGTTATGGCTGAAATACTAAGAAGGTGCCATACTGCCAGCTTTCCCTTTCAACTCAACTTGGTGTTTCAACGTTTGGCCTTTGTTCAATCATTCTTCCTTGACCTAAAACAACTTAAACAGACACCAAACAACATATCAAACATACTAGGACATGTCTTGGTTAGTTTACAACAATTTATAAAGGAAAGAAAGCTAAGCATTCAATAATATGAACAATAGACACAAGGCTAACTAACATATTACAACATGATTCAAAAACTAAGTTAAAGCTTGTAGCAAATGGTGTTGTGATATATTATGTTTGAGTGATTGCAAAATGTATATGTGAGCATATGTGTAATTGTTGTGCAAAATGTATATGTGAGCATATGTGTAATTGTTGTGCAAAATGTATATGTGTGCATATGTGTAATTGTTGTGCAAAATGTATATGTGTGCATATGTGTAATTGTTATGATGATTGCAAATAGATATATCATGTTTGAATGATTGGAAGATGCATATGTGAGCATGTATGTGTAACGTTTAAATGTGAAATTGTTTTGGCAAGGCATGAACTTATGAACTTATGAGCTAAATGTGAAATTGCTTGAATGAATCAAGATTGAACAAGTTTGATTAAGATCATGAGATTGAACTTGGCCAATTCAATCACATATCTTAATCAAGACATGTTCAAACTGATCTTAGATTATATATGCCAATACATGTTGTTCAAACTGATCTTAGAAGATATATATATGCCAATACATGTTGATAATATGATCTAACCAAGCCTTGAAGTCACATGACTTACAATGTAAGGCAAATTGTTCGGTTTAGTATCCTATTGCAGGTTTTGGTTCATATCTTGGGCAAATGAACTCCAAATTGAGTCATTCAAAAGCCCACATGATCCTTATTCAATTTAGAATCTAATTGGCTGAGGAAAGGCATGCTTGGCACGGGTTAAAACTGAATTGACCCGGTGGGAAGCTTATTGACCTATATAAGGGCTATTTTGGTAATTTCACCATTTGGACTTCTCATTCTTATTTGGTCTTCTTCCAACTGATTTATATGATCATATGACACATTTATAAGTCATGTCACATCATGGCAAAAATGAATCTGGAGCAGCACCATGTCTAGGTTCATCCTAGGACAAAATTCCTATTTTTGTGCTGAGGGGTATTCTGGTCTTTTCACTTGCCAATGGATCTTCCAACATGTTATATATTGCTTATATGATGTTTATATGTGTTTATGTCACATATGGTACGTGCCCTATTTTTATGGAAACGGGCAGCATGGTATCTCAATTGGAATTCTTATGTTATGGTTATCACATCTATGGTTTTCTTGGAATTCTTGGTATTCTTCATATGGTTTTCTATGCTACATGTTGAAGACATAAATGACTATATATTATATGTTTACACACGGATGTTGGCGCATATATCATGTTCAAATTTTCAGATTTTGAACAAGACAAGGCAAGTTGAATTACATCCTATTTTGGTGCTGATTTTAAGTGATTATTCTTCTATATTTTGGAGCTGATTCAAACGGCTATTTTGGTTAAAATGTGGAGCAAAGATCTCTCAATACAAACGGCTATATGTATTCAAAGTTGGAGCAAAAATCTCTCAACCAAGGAAGATAGCAAACGGCTATATATGATTCAAATAGTGAAGACTTATTCTCAAACAAACTTGGCTGATTTCTAACTATATTTGAACTATTCTTCAATGCCTATCTTCAAGGGCTTTCCAACGTCATTTATTATTCAAAATGAGGAGAAAAAATTCTGTTCAAAACACACGCATACATGGCAAGTTATTTACACATGGATATTGCTGATTGGAGCTGTCTTTTAAACATTCAAATGGAGCCATTGTCTATCTCATTCCAACGGCTATAATGGGATAAAAGTTCAGGTTGGAAGACTATTTCAAAGCATTCAAAAATTCAGATTTATCTTGAAAGTCAAATGATGAATTTTGGTAGCTAAAAAGGTGCTGAATTTTCTCCCATTCTCATCCATTCCAAACGGCTACTTTAAGGAGCCTTTAGGCTGTCCTCTTGGCTATAAATAGCACCAAAGATGAAGAGGAAAAGCACACCAACGAAAGCAACAAAGAAAGCAAGCAAGACAATTAGCTCTTTGTCTCCATTCTTTTCTTCTTCTCTTCTCTATTGAAGAACACATTTGTAGCAAGCTTTATGATTGTATAGTTCTTCATTTCTTGTCATTTCAACACCTTTTAAACGACATATTGTAAGGGAGAAGCTGGTGTATAAAGCTTACTCCTTAGAGGTGAGCAAAAGGTGCAAAGGTGCAAAGGTGCAAAGGTGGAACAAACTAGTGCTGATTTTCAGTTTTGGTGCAGTCACTTGAAGAAGTTGGTGAAAAGCTTCTTCCTTTGGCTTTGTAAGGTGACTTTGGTGTTTGGTGTTTAGTGAAATCCAAGAGAAGGTGTCTCTTGGGACTGGAGTAGGTCACATTGACCGAACCAGGATAATTCCTTGTGTTCTTTACTTATTTCCTGCACTTACTGTTTTCTGCCTGAGAATTACACTAACTTGGCACGCATAATTGAACGAGCAAACAGTCTTAGAATTGCATGAATTTTGGATATATTATACTTCAATGTGTTAGCTTTCATTAGCCGCAAGAATCACTAAATTCTAAGGTGTTTAGCATATTCAAATCATCTTCACAAAATTGTTGCTACATTCTGTGAACAGTTCTGACCAGTGTGCAAACTTGTGCAATTTGAATAGGCTATCCTTCGAATCTTGGAGTGAGCCTTATATCAAATTAAACTAGACATCTTGAGGTTTAATTTGACATAAGATTCATCAAAATAGCACGGGTAGATTTTGAGATATTGTTGTTTGAAGTTAAGCTAACATTCTGCCTGAAACTGCCAGAATTGCACACTTTACTTCTCTTGCTTATTTGAACGTGCTAACTTGCTTGGAATTGACTGAATTTTTTATGACATATTATAAACATTCTAAACTTGATCTCTGCCAAGTTTGAGAGCTTGCACAGGTGTATAAGTGGTTCAACCAAAACGTTCAAAGTAGTGAACTGTTTCTGGAATTTTCAGAACCTGAGGTTAAAGAGGCAAAGGGGTCTTCAAACAAGTTTTTGAAGGTAATTATAGTGTAATTTCCGCTAACCCACTATTCACCCCCCCCTCTAGTGGTGCTATACAGGTCCAACAAGTGGTATCAGAGCAAGGTTGAGCACCATATTCTTATTTGAGCTGAAAACAGTTTACACTCCAAGTTGCAAAGTTGCTGGAAATTTTCTGGTTGTCTTATATTCTTCATATTTGGTATCTACAACAAGGTGACACTTTCTTTCCTTCTTATAAGTGTTTTAAACGTTTTCTCACACACTAAGAAGCATGTCTAAGTCACACATGAAAATAGAATTAGAAGGCATGTCCACACAAAGACCACCTCTTTTTGATGGAGAAAACTTTAGTCATTGGAAACTTAGGATGAAATTGTTCTTAATGGCTATTGATATAGACTTGTGGTCTATCATTGAAGATGGACCTTATGTGCCTACTAAGCATGTTATAATTGATGGCTTATCACAAGAAGTTGAGAAATATAGAAAAGATTGGAGTGATGAAGATAAAAAGAAAATGAGTCTTAATGCTAAAGCAATGCAATTATTGTTGAATGGTTTAAGTAGAAGTGAATCTGCCTATGTCTCTTCATGTTTAAGTGCAAAGGATATGTGGAAATGTCTTGAAATGAAGCATGAAGGAACTAATCAAGTAAAGGAATCAAAGATTAACATGTTAATGACTACACTTGAATCATTCCATTTACTGCCTAATGAATCAATTGTTGATATGGATTTAAGGCTTACAAACTTATACAACTCACTTGAATCCCTTGGTAAAACGTTTTTGATGAAAGAAAAAGTGCAAAAAGTTTTGAGAAGTTTGCCAATTGAATGGGATGCCAAAGTTAGTGCCATTGAAGAAAGCAAAGATCTTTCTCAAATAAAACTTGATGAATTGATAGGCTCTTTAAAAGTTTATGAAAACAAGTTGAATATAAGAAAGGCTGAAACTAGTAACAAGTCTAAATCACTTGCATTTGTAACAAATGAACCCGAATCATCTAATCAAGCCGAGTATGAAAGTGATGATGAAAGTGATGAAGAAGACATAATGTTGTTAGCTAGGCGTTTAAGGAAATTTTTCAAGAAAAGACCAACTAAAAGACAAGCAAAATCAGCTGCCCCTATCAATGTGAAATCTAACAAACAAGATGGTAAATGGTATGATAAAGAACTTAAGTGTTATGAATGTGGCAAACAAGGACACATCTCATATGATTGTCCAAACAAGAACAAAAACCGTGACATGGATGAAAAGACAAGGACAAAAACTAGAGTAGAACCTATGCAAAGGAGGAAGAAAGCTCTCAAGGTAAGTTCAAGCACTTGGGATGACACATCTTCATCCGAATCCGAGGAGGAACCTGAAGTTGCACAAACATGTTTGGCTTCAAAGTCTACAAATGAGGTAACATTCGATTCTGACTCTGAATGTGATTTTACTCAAGATGAATTGTTGGATGAATTAGAAAAGTTGCATAATAGATATAAGAAGCTATCCAAGGAGAAGAAAAGAATAGTTGAGGAGAAGAACAAGTTGGAGACGTCTAACTTGAATCTAACTTCTCAACTAGAAGTTCTTCAACTTGAATCATCTAACACTATTAGTTCAATGCAAAATCAGATTAAGGAACTTAAGAACAAACATGAAAATGTGCAATGTGTGCAATGTGTTGATTACAACGTTTTAAAGTCTAAATTACATGAAATACAAACTGAATTTGAATCATTAAAAGCATGCAACCTAGACTTGAACAAATCTTTAGAACAATTTAAGAATGGTTCCAACATGTTAGACACTCTTATTGCATCTCAAAAGCATGGAAATAACAAACAAGGTCTTGGATATGTTAAAGAAGCTGAATACACACCTAAGGAAACAACATTTGTATCATCTTCAACCAACATGAAATATAGGCCAAATGCATTTAGAAATGAACCTATTCTGCCCACACCACCTTCATCACAAAGATTGCAAAATGCATCAACATATAGGAAGGTAAATACACCTAGAAACCATGCTTACATGTATACAAGAATGCCTAAACCAAGAAGTATGAAATCTGCTCAAGTTATGCCTTATATGCAACAACATGCTTATGTGAAGAACATGACATACTCTAGGCCTAAATCAGTTTACAACACACGGCCTAGACACATACAACATCTTGCTTATACACGGCCTAGAAACTATGATAACTCACGGCCAAGATATAACTCATATACATGGCAACATTCAAATGCATATAGAACTTACAATGCTTATTCAACTAGACATAAATGTGCAGCCCCTTTTCCATCATATTCTATGTATCAAAATCCACTATTTGTTCATTATATGCAACATGATTTTAACATTTCAAAACCAAGAAAGGTTGTTCAAGTTTGGGTACCTAAAGGTACACTAACATGAACTTAACTTGTCTAACCTTGAAAGGACCCAAAATCAAAGGGTACCTAAGTTGTTATTTACATTTGTAGGTACATAACATCAAAGAAAGACAAGTTGCTGGAAATAACAACAAAGAAGATGAAAAGAACAAAACCAATTGGATAGTTGATAGTGGTTGCTCAAGACATATGACGGGCAACAAAAATTTGTTTAGCACACTTAAAAACGTTGCAAAAGGTGGCAAAGTCACCTTTGGAGACAACAATCAAGGCCAAATAATTGGCAAAGGCAAGGTTGGTGATCCAAACAAGTTTGAGATCAAAAATGTCCTACTTGTAAGTAACTTAACCTTTGAGCTTTTAAGTGTTTCTCAACTATGTGACAACAACTTGAATGTTCTCTTCTCCTCCACTTCTTGTAAGATAATGGATAAAAACAATCAAGTTGTGTTAAAAGGAAAACGTGAAGGAAACATATATGTGCTTAACATGGATGATATGCTAAGTAGTAACACAAAATGTCTTGTTTCACATGAATCTGATCCCAATCTTTGGCATAGACGTTTAGGACACATTGGTATATCAACCTTAGAAAAACTACACGCTAAAAGTCTTGTTAAAGGATTGCCTAAACTTAACTTGGATGATTTTCAACTATGTGAATCTTGTATCAAAGGCAAACATGTTAGAGAATCTCTTAAGCCTAAAACTGAGTTCACAACATCAAGAATACTAGAACTCTTGCATATAGACTTATTTGGTCCATGTAGAACAAGAAGCTTAGGTGGAAGTTATTATGTATGTGTAATAGTTGATGATTTCTCAAGATATACTTGGACATTGTTTCTTGCTTCAAAAGATGAAAGTGCATCATCTATAGCTAATCTAATTAGACAACTTGAAAATGAACATGAATCACATGTTATTAAGATAAGGAGTGATAGAGGTGGTGAGTTTAAAGATAGTGTATTAATCAAATTCTGTAATGAAAAGGGTATAAAACATGAATTCTCCCCACCAAGAACTCCTCAACTTAATGGTGTAGTTGAAAGAAAGAATAGGACTATTCAAGAAGTAGCAAGAACAATGATGGTAGAAAACAAAGTACCTAAATTCTTATGGGCTGAAGCAGTAAACACTTCAAGTTATATGATCAACAGACTATCAATAAGAAAGAAATTGAACAAAACACCATTTGAAATCTTAAATGGACGACTCCCAAAAGTAAACTATTTAAAAGTCTTTGGTTGTAAATGCTTTGTATTGAACACAAAAGATAACTTAGATAAGTTTGATCCTAAGTCTGATGAACATATATTTGTGGGATATTCAATGAACTCTAAAGCATATAGATGTTATAATGCACAAACAAGAAAGATAGTTGAATCTATACATGTGAAGTTCAATGAAAATGCATATCTCCAAACAAGTAATCAACATGAAATCTATGTACCAAATGATCAAATACTTCATGATGAAGATGAACTTATCCTACCACCTACAAATGATCAAATTGAAACACCAAATCAAACTCTTGAAATACATGAAGTTCAAACTCCCCCTACACAAGAACATAATGTGCCTAACCAACCTATTGAACATCATGAACCTATTGAAGATGCACAACCAAGTAATTGGTGGCAAATAAGAGATAAACAAAAGCATCCTCAAGAACTTATCATAGGAGATGTAAATCAAGGGGTTAGAACACGTAGGCAAATAGATCCTAATGAATATGATCAATGGCATGCACTTATATCCCAAATTGAACCTAAGAATGTGAATGATGCCTTAAACGATGCATATTGGATAGATGCAATGCATGAAGAGTTAAACCAATTTGAAAGAAACAATGTGTGGGATTTAGTACCTAAACCCGAGGATAAATCAATCATTGGAACTAAATGGGTGTTTAGGAACAAAATGAATGAGCAAGGGGTTGTAGTAAGAAATAAGGCAAGACTTGTAGCTCAAGGATATAATCAAGAAGAGGGTATTGATTACGATGAAACATTTGCCCCCGTAGCAAGATTAGAATCCATACGCCTCTTATTAGCTTTTGCATGTTATAATAACATCAAACTATTCCAAATGGATGTTAAGAGTGCATTCTTAAATGGCTATATCCAAGAAGAAGTTTTTGTTAAACAACCACCAGGCTTTGAAGATCCAAAGAACCCTGATCATGTATATAAACTTAAGAAAGCCTTATATGGTTTGAAACAAGCCCCCCGTGCATGGTATGAAAGATTTGCCAACTTTTTACTAGGTAACAACTTTCAAAGAGGAACCATAGATAGTACCTTATTCTTGAAAAAGAAAGACAAAGATTTGCTTGTAATACAAATATATGTAGATGACATAATCTTTGGTTCAACTAATCCTAACTTAGTAAAAGACTTTGAAGATTGTATGAAGTCTGAGTTTGAAATGTCCATGGTTGGTGAATTAAATTACTTCTTAGGCTTGCAAATAAAACAAACATCAAATGGTATACATATCAATCAAGCCAAATACATAAGAGATATGATAAAGAAATTCAACTTTGAAAACTTGAAACCATCTCCAACACCAATGTGTACTTCAACAAAATTAGACAAAGATGAAAATGGTGTTGCATTTGATGAAAAACTATATAGGTCTATGATTGGTTCATTGCTATATCTAACTGCTAGTAGACCTGATATTATGTTTGCAGTATGTATGTGTGCAAGATTTCAAAGTATGCCTAAGTTGTCACACTTTAAAGCTATAAAAAGAATATTTAGATATCTTCAACATACACCAACATTAGGCTTATGGTATGATAGACAATCTAGTCTAAATCTACATGCATATTCAGATGCAGATTATGGTGGATGTAGAGTAGATAGAAAGAGCACTAGTGGAACATGTCAATTTCTAGGAAACTCACTGATATCTTGGGTTTCAAAGAAACAATCTAGTGTTGCACTTTCTACTACTGAAGCAGAATATATGGCTTTAAGTCTATGTTGTACTCAACTATTATGGATTAAACAACAACTTTCAGACTTTGAAATACAAGTAAATAATATTCCCATCTATTGTGATAGTACAAGTGCTATAAATTTGTCTAAAAACCCTGTACTACACTCTAAGGCAAAGCATATAGAAGTACGTTATCATTTTCTCCGTGATCATGTTAATCTTGGACATATACACATTGAACATGTTAGAACTGATCAACAAGTAGCTGATATATTCACTAAACCCCTTAATCAAGCTATCTTTGAGACTTTACGTGCAAGACTTGGATTAATTGCTTACAACTGACTACTACACCATTCAGTCTTTTGCATAATTTACAAAATTAAGGGGGAGAAATAAATGTGTATATATATCATGTTAAGGGAGAGATATATGTATATTATGTTAAGGGGGAGATAACACATTAAGGGGGAGCAGCTTACACTTGATTTAGATGCTTACTTGATTACACAGATTACAACACTTGATTTAGATGCTTACTTGATTACACAGATTACAACACTTGATTTAGATGCACACTTGATTTAAATGCTTAATATACACATATGTGGGGTAATTTTGCAAATCATCAAAAGGGGGAGATTGTTGTGATATATTATGTTTGAGTGATTGCAAAATGTATATGTGAGCATATGTGTAATTGTTGTGCAAAATGTATATGTGAGCATATGTGTAATTGTTGTGCAAAATGTATATGTGTGCATATGTGTAATTGTTGTGCAAAATGTATATGTGTGCATATGTGTAATTGTTATGATGATTGCAAATAGATATATCATGTTTGAATGATTGGAAGATGCATATGTGAGCATGTATGTGTAACGTTTAAATGTGAAATTGTTTTGGCAAGGCATGAACTTATGAACTTATGAGCTAAATGTGAAATTGCTTGAATGAATCAAGATTGAACAAGTTTGATTAAGATCATGAGATTGAACTTGGCCAATTCAATCACATATCTTAATCAAGACATGTTCAAACTGATCTTAGATTATATATGCCAATACATGTTGTTCAAACTGATCTTAGAAGATATATATATGCCAATACATGTTGATAATATGATCTAACCAAGCCTTGAAGTCACATGACTTACAATGTAAGGCAAATTGTTCGGTTTAGTATCCTATTGCAGGTTTTGGTTCATATCTTGGGCAAATGAACTCCAAATTGAGTCATTCAAAAGCCCACATGATCCTTATTCAATTTAGAATCTAATTGGCTGAGGAAAGGCATGCTTGGCACGGGTTAAAACTGAATTGACCCGGTGGGAAGCTTATTGACCTATATAAGGGCTATTTTGGTAATTTCACCATTTGGACTTCTCATTCTTATTTGGTCTTCTTCCAACTGATTTATATGATCATATGACACATTTATAAGTCATGTCACATCATGGCAAAAATGAATCTGGAGCAGCACCATGTCTAGGTTCATCCTAGGACAAAATTCCTATTTTTGTGCTGAGGGGTATTCTGGTCTTTTCACTTGCCAATGGATCTTCCAACATGTTATATATTGCTTATATGATGTTTATATGTGTTTATGTCACATATGGTACGTGCCCTATTTTTATGGAAACGGGCAGCATGGTATCTCAATTGGAATTCTTATGTTATGGTTATCACATCTATGGTTTTCTTGGAATTCTTGGTATTCTTCATATGGTTTTCTATGCTACATGTTGAAGACATAAATGACTATATATTATATGTTTACACACGGATGTTGGCGCATATATCATGTTCAAATTTTCAGATTTTGAACAAGACAAGGCAAGTTGAATTACATCCTATTTTGGTGCTGATTTTAAGTGATTATTCTTCTATATTTTGGAGCTGATTCAAACGGCTATTTTGGTTAAAATGTGGAGCAAAGATCTCTCAATACAAACGGCTATATGTATTCAAAGTTGGAGCAAAAATCTCTCAACCAAGGAAGATAGCAAACGGCTATATATGATTCAAATAGTGAAGACTTATTCTCAAACAAACTTGGCTGATTTCTAACTATATTTGAACTATTCTTCAATGCCTATCTTCAAGGGCTTTCCAACGTCATTTATTATTCAAAATGAGGAGAAAAAATTCTGTTCAAAACACACGCATACATGGCAAGTTATTTACACATGGATATTGCTGATTGGAGCTGTCTTTTAAACATTCAAATGGAGCCATTGTCTATCTCATTCCAACGGCTATAATGGGATAAAAGTTCAGGTTGGAAGACTATTTCAAAGCATTCAAAAATTCAGATTTATCTTGAAAGTCAAATGATGAATTTTGGTAGCTAAAAAGGTGCTGAATTTTCTCCCATTCTCATCCATTCCAAACGGCTACTTTAAGGAGCCTTTAGGCTGTCCTCTTGGCTATAAATAGCACCAAAGATGAAGAGGAAAAGCACACCAACGAAAGCAACAAAGAAAGCAAGCAAGACAATTAGCTCTTTGTCTCCATTCTTTTCTTCTTCTCTTCTCTATTGAAGAACACATTTGTAGCAAGCTTTATGATTGTATAGTTCTTCATTTCTTGTCATTTCAACACCTTTTAAACGACATATTGTAAGGGAGAAGCTGGTGTATAAAGCTTACTCCTTAGAGGTGAGCAAAAGGTGCAAAGGTGCAAAGGTGCAAAGGTGGAACAAACTAGTGCTGATTTTCAGTTTTGGTGCAGTCACTTGAAGAAGTTGGTGAAAAGCTTCTTCCTTTGGCTTTGTAAGGTGACTTTGGTGTTTGGTGTTTAGTGAAATCCAAGAGAAGGTGTCTCTTGGGACTGGAGTAGGTCACATTGACCGAACCAGGATAATTCCTTGTGTTCTTTACTTATTTCCTGCACTTACTGTTTTCTGCCTGAGAATTACACTAACTTGGCACGCATAATTGAACGAGCAAACAGTCTTAGAATTGCATGAATTTTGGATATATTATACTTCAATGTGTTAGCTTTCATTAGCCGCAAGAATCACTAAATTCTAAGGTGTTTAGCATATTCAAATCATCTTCACAAAATTGTTGCTACATTCTGTGAACAGTTCTGACCAGTGTGCAAACTTGTGCAATTTGAATAGGCTATCCTTCGAATCTTGGAGTGAGCCTTATATCAAATTAAACTAGACATCTTGAGGTTTAATTTGACATAAGATTCATCAAAATAGCACGGGTAGATTTTGAGATATTGTTGTTTGAAGTTAAGCTAACATTCTGCCTGAAACTGCCAGAATTGCACACTTTACTTCTCTTGCTTATTTGAACGTGCTAACTTGCTTGGAATTGACTGAATTTTTTATGACATATTATAAACATTCTAAACTTGATCTCTGCCAAGTTTGAGAGCTTGCACAGGTGTATAAGTGGTTCAACCAAAACGTTCAAAGTAGTGAACTGTTTCTGGAATTTTCAGAACCTGAGGTTAAAGAGGCAAAGGGGTCTTCAAACAAGTTTTTGAAGGTAATTATAGTGTAATTTCCGCTAACCCACTATTCACCCCCCCCTCTAGTGGTGCTATACAGGTCCAACAAATGGATCCAATGTAGGCTATCTTGACTTGGTTCATCCTCAACATGCTTGTAAAGGAAGGTTCCAACTTCATGCATCAATTTCTTGGCCATGCTTCTTGTTATAGGGCCTTTGTCTTGCATTGGCGTACCTCCCGCTGCGGTTGGTCCTTCTTGGCTTGGCTGGGGCTCATCAAAGAAATTCTTCTGATCTCTCAAACAGATTTAGGGACATTAAATGCTATAAATGTCAAGGACGTGGTGACATAGGAAAAGAGTGTCCTAATGCAAAACGAATCATGTTAGTTGAGGAAACTAATGAATATGTGTCTGAGTCTGAACATGAAAACGAATCTGAGCATGATAATGAAATTGAACTTGAAGAGGATCTAGGCGCACTAGATGAATATGACACTAAGGAATTTCTTGTTGTGCATAGAGCTTTGACTGCATATCCAAAATTAGATGATTTCAGTGATGATACTATGCATGATTCTTATGATGATGATGCTAAAATTTCAATTGATACACATGTTGTTCATGATGATAATAAAGTTGATGTGCCAAATGAACATGGCTTATATGATAAGCTTCTTGAATTGCATGATCCTAAATTATCTAAATTTTCTTTGTCCGAATCTGATTCCAGTAGTGATGTTATTTTGCACTTAAAGTGTGCAAACTTGACAAGAAATTGCGTGTTTGTTTCCATGATGATGTTGAAGTTGAACATGACTGTGTGAAGTTCTTAGAACATAATTCTGACATTCGTAAGAGACTCCTAGCGCAAAAGGAACGTAACTTTGAGATCCTCACAGAAATAGAAGAACAAAAGGTGCACAGAATAGACATCCTTAATAAATTGAAGGGACTTAGGAAACTTGTTGATATTTATCATGTTCATGAGATTGACTTGCTGAAAATGATGAGCTTGAATCTTAGTTGTTTGTGTCACACATGATTCACATGATTTGCTTGATTTACATGCTGATTTACAAGATGATTTGAGTGACATTTCAAGTGAGAATAGTGATATTTAGGTCATCAACATGATAACGTTGAGAGGCATGAATGGGTTGTGCATAATAATCCTTTGTTTGAGTTTCTTGATAGTGACCTTCCATATGATAGTGCTGAGACTTCTAATTTGCGTGCGTATGAATCTGAAATTCCACTTGATGTTACGTTGCAAACTGATTTTGAGGATGATAATATGCATGTTAGTGCTGATTTGTGCATTGTTGAGCATGAAAACTCAAATACATCTGATTTGGAAGTTCTAAGGAGTGTACAAGGTACATTGCTTATTCCCCATGTTTTACACATACATTCTCTTTCATGCATGACACATCTTATGTGAGGGACTTTCTACCTACCATGTTAGTGCATCCTAAACACATTAGGAAGAGGTGCTTCTTGTTGAGTGTTCATGTAGATATGTGCTATGATGTGTCGTTATATGTCGTCATTCAATTGATTGCTCACCCTAAGCATGTAAGACTTAACTTATGTATGATCATTGCACTTGGTTTATTTGAACTTGTATCTCACATAGTTTATGAGTCATTTTTGGAGTATCACTCTTATCCAATTGTGTGTTTAGATTCGCGTGACCTCACACCTTTCCCTTATGAACCCTTAGACTCGAGGACGAATCTTCTTGAGGACGGGGGGATTGATGAGGATTGGGGATACCATCAAGAGGTCACGGGTCCTATTACAAGAAGGAAGGCAAGAGAACTTGGTCATCAAGTTGGAACCTTCTTGTACAAGTGATGAGCTACAGCCTAACCTTGTGGATACAAACACTAATGATAACATCTCATTGCCCCACAATGGTCCCATAACAAGGAGTATGGCTAAGAAATTGTTACATTGTGTTGAATCATTTCTTTACAGGCATGAAGAGGATGAGCCAAGCAAAGATGATGTCCATTGGGTTTATATGATACAAGCTTTGATCTAGTTGTATCAAAAACATGTTGTACATATTTTTAGATGTTCTTTTTAACATTGTTGGTTTGTTAACTTTGTTTTAGGATAGTTTGTGTTGCATTCTTGCCTTGTCTTTCAGGTACACGTTTTTAGCTTGAAGATGCAATTCAAACCTGAATTTTTGTCCAAGCAAAGTAGGTGATAAGCAAGTAGCTTACAAGCAAAGTGGTGACAAGCAACCATGTCAAATTCAAGATTGTTCTTCACGTAAGAATGGAGAGACAAGCTGCTCACATCATTAACCAATAGAAAGGAGTCTTGCAAATGTACAAACCAATCAAAAACAAGTGAAGAAAAGCAAGCAAGCTGCACAACAAATGATCCAATCAAATTGAGTTTGTTTAAGGCCTAGCTCACGCAAGAAAGGTTTGAAAATTCAAAGACCAACTTGCAACCAATCAAAGCCAAGTTCAAACCAAGCTGCACACTACATTATCCAATCAGAATTTTGGCTGAAATCTAGCAAGAAAAAACGGCTGGAACTAAGGAATATTTGTTTGAAAATTCAACACCAAATTGCATCCAATCAAAGGCCTTTCTCAAGCAAGCTGCTCCATATTTTATCCAATCAAATTGATGAAGGAAGAAAGCTAGAGACAAGCGTGGGGAGCACGTAAAAGACAACCTGATTTCTTGGAACCAAATTTGTTCAAAAAGCAAGCATGTTATTTTAGTCTTGTACTTTGTATTTTAAACTTTGTACTCTTGTAATTTTCGTTTTCTATAAGTGGGTAGGAACCTGAATGTAGAACAACAACTATTATCATACACATTTCAACCAGAATTTCCCTTGAGGAGTTATCAACATTTCAAGTTGAAGTTTAAGACCACTTACGGTTTTCTATCAAGTTCCTAGCCAAGAACTTGTTAGTATTTGCTTCATCTTTTGGTTTACAGCATCTTAGGGTCTCATTGAGGTTTTAGATGTGTTGGAGCGCCAAAGAGGAAGAGGTGTTGGCATAAATTGAGCCAAGAACAACGGTTATAGTTCAAGGGGTATCTTTGAGATGTTCTTTGCCATAGCTATTGTTCAAATCAGTTTGGAATAGGAGACAAAGTCCTTGGCAACGTTTTCTAGCCTTCATTTGGCTCATCAACAAGCATGTTCAAGATGAACCTGAGGTTCCTTGGGTTCACTTCATTGAACCCACACTTTGAGCGTTTATGAGGGTGCGTGTTCGCATGCATTCTTTATTTTGAATTTTGTATTTTTTTCTTATGATCTTTGTTTTATGTGTTTGCTTTGTAGGTAAATCAGGTACATGGAATTTCCAAGCCGAATGGAGGGTCAAAGTAGCATTATAGGCGTGTGCTTCAAAAAGGAAGACAAAAGGAATGTTGTCTGGAGAAGAATGTTTGTCTCCACAAAGACAAATTCAAATGTGTCCAAGATGGAAACCTTTCTTCAAAATGAAGTAAAAAATATCTCCAATCAACAACATAGGGGCGGCCAAATTGAAGACAAATGAAGATCAAATTGAAGATAAACTTAAATTCAAATTCAACCATGATTTAAATTCAAGTTTCAACCAATTTGAGACTTAAATTTGAAGAAGATTTCAGCACCTAACTTCAGCCATAAACACGCCTATTTGGAGGTCAAAGGAGGATAAATCAACAACTCAAAAATTGAATCAAGTTTGAATTCAAATTCAAACTCAATTTGAATTCAATCTTCAACCATCCTTTGAATTCAATCCCAACGGCCTTATCATCATCAAATCATATTTTCAACACCTCATTACTCATCAAAATTGGCTGGAAGGTTGAGGGAAAGGATATGCAAGAACCAAATTCAAAGTGCACTCAAATTCAAACACAACTTGAATTCAAACTTTATCCAACTTTTGAATTCAATTTCAACCTCATCCTACTCATAAAATCAGCTTCTGCAAGGTCTCATTTAATCATCAAACATGGCTGGAAAAAGTGAAGATAGCAGCCTACAAGCTTTGCAAATGTTAGCTAGAATTTGTCTTAGATTTGAATTCAAACAATTTTCAAATTTCAAGTTCATTTCAAATGCTTTCTAGATACCTTCTTTAGAGATAACATCTGGTTATCTCCATATTCTTAGGCGTCTATAAATAGGGCCTTTTGGCCGAGTTTGAGGAATAACTTTGATGAATAACAATTCTTGATATTTCCTTCACTGTGTGAGACTTTGTTTTCTTGGTTTTTTATTAAAAACCTAAGTTAAGATCCTTCAAAGTTGAGCATTTTGAAGGTGTTGCTATTGCTAAAAGGTGTCGTCCAGGAGGGCCATATTGGTTTGCCTGATCAACAACCATCTTGAAGTGTTGGTATTGCTCATTTGATCCACACGTTTTTATCACTAAGGAAGCAAGGGGAAGTCTTCTTCTTTGTGCCTAACCCTTTGTGAAGGACGTTTGGAAGGTGGAATTGTTGGAGCCCACGACTTGCACACATCAAATTTCCCAACTAAATTAAAGGGAAAATTTTATAGGGTGGTAGTGCGTCCGGCAATGCTATATGAGAAAGACTTCTGGGCCATCAAGAGGTCACAATTGCAGAAGATGGAAGTGGCAGAGATGAAGATGTTGAGGTGGATGTGTGGGCATACAAGGCTAGATCGGATCAGGAACAAGGTGTTTCGAGAAAGATTTGGCGTCGCTAATAATAACAGATAAGATAAGGGAGGGAAGAATGAGATGGTTTGGGCATCTCAAGCGGAGACAGACAACGGCTTCGGTTAGAGCAATTGAAAGCCTCATTGTAGAAGGGAAAAGGAGTAAAGGCAGGCCCAAACTGACGTGTGATGAGCAGATCAGGCACGACCTACTAGATTTGCACCTCTCTAAGGACATGGTCCATGATAGGAGTTTGTGGAGACATAAGATTAAGGTTAACGAGGTACATGTCATATATAGGGACACCTTATAGTATATTTAGGAACATAGATAAGTGCAGACACTATCTACGCTTTAGGTTGACTTTGCATTTGTTTGCTTATGTTTTAATTTTGTTTTGCATTACAAGTACATATATACGTTACACGTGATGTACATATACACGTTCCCTCACTAACCCACTAGCACATCATATCTCTATTATCATGTCATTTATCCAGGTACATATAGAGCCAGGGGTCTCATTGGAAGCAGACTCTCTATCCCTTGGGACAGAGGTATTGTTTGCCTGCCATTTACCCTCCCCAGACCCTGACGATAGCTTATGCTGTCGTTGGGATATACTGGGTACGGATGATGATGATGATGATGATGATGATGATGATGATTTGGATTTACTGACAGAGATATCACACATTGAAGTTTTAGTTGCTTCCAGCTGTGTACATTTGAAAATCAGCAGCTTCAACTTGATGGCATTCTTTATGCTTGATAACGGACGAATCTGAGAATGTGCAAAACAACAAAGTTGTAGCTTAATGTCTTATTTTTGGGCTCCAACAGGAATCACATCAATTGGAGTTTTGGTTCATGAGATATTGCGGAAAAACTAAGAGTGTGTCATCCTGCCAGCTTGCCCTTTTAATTCAACTTGTATAACGTGTAACATGAACTCCATCAAGCTTCTTTGGCCTAAAATCAGTTCAAACATAGGGAAAATTACATTTAGGCCCCCTGTGATTTGGCTTAATTCTAAAAACCTCTCCTCTCGTTTGGAATTATACATTTACCTGTCCCATAGTTTGGGTTAAAAATGCACCGGCCAATTTCTGGAAAAACCACATGGGGTAAACATGCCAGAAATTAGTCGGTACCTTTTTGCATGGGTGTACCTCCCGCTGTGGTTGGTTCTTCTTGGCTTGGATGGGGCTCATCATTCCTCCCTCTTGAAAAGGATTTGACCTCGAATCTGGATCAACACTAAATGGAGTAAGATCAGCAACATTAAAAGTTTTAGATACATAACCATACCTTTCTCAGGGATGTCAAGGACATATGCATTATCTCCAATTCTTTGGACAACATTGAATGGCCCATCACCTCTCGGCATCAACTTTGATTTCCTTTCCTTAGGAAACCTTTCCTTGCTTAAGTGTAACCAAACGAGATGTCCAGGTTCAAATGTAACAGCCTTTCGGTTCTTGTTAACTCTTTTGGCATACACTTTATTTTTAGCTTCAAGTTGTGACTTAACCTTTTCATGTAAATCTTTGACAAAATTAGCCTTACATTCTCCATCAAGACTAACACGTTCGTGGAAAGAAATGGGGACTAAGTCAAGTGGGGATAAAGGGTTAAAGACATAAGGAACTTCAAAACGAGAATGCAAAGTACCGCTATGAACATTCCTATCGTATGCAAACTCAATGAAAGATAAACAATCTTCCCAATTCTTTAAGTTCTTTAGAATTATGACACGCAACAATTGTGACAAAGTTCTGTTGACTGCCTCCGTTTGTCCATCAGTTTGTGGGTGAGCAGTTATTGAGAAAAGAAGTTTAGTACCAAGTCTACTCCATAGAACACACCAGAAGTGGCTTTGAAACTTTGTATCTCTATCGTTTATAATGGTACGGGGCATTGCTATGCAATCTTACAATTTCCTTAAAGAATAGGTCAGAAACATGTGTGGCATCATCCACCTTTTTGCATGCAATAAAATGTGCCATATTAGAAAATCTATCAACAACAACAAAGATGCTATCATTACCGGTTTTGGACCTAGGCAATCCTAACACGAAGTCCATTGAAAGATCAGTCCAAGGTGAATTTGGAACAGGTAAAGGAGTGTATAATCCTTGAAGTCATGTTCTGGATTTAGTTTGCTTGCATATAATACAACTAGCACATACCTTTTCAACATTCACACGCATGTGTGGCGAAAAGAAATGCTCCTTTAGCCTCTCTAGCATCTTGAATGAGCCAAAGTGACCCATCAAGCCTCCTCCATGAGCCTCCTTGATCAGAAGTTCCCTCATTGAACACATTGGTATGCATAACTTTTGTTCCTTAAGCAAAAATCCTTCATGCAGATAGAACTTACCAAAAGGGGATTCAAGACATGCTTCGTAAATGGAACTAAAGTCATGATCAGAGACATACAAGTCTTTGATAGTTTCAAAACCAAACATGTTACAAGTCAACGTAGTAATCAAAGTATATCGACGAGATAGAGCATCAGCAACAATATTATCTTTTCCTTGGTTAAACTTGATTACATATGGGAATTGCTCAATGTATTCAACCCATTTTGCATGCCTTTTGTTCAGTTTACCTTGGCCCTTAAGGTACTTAAGGTTTTCATGATCAGTGTGGATCACAAACTCTTTAGGCTGCAAATAATGTTGCCAAGTTTGTAAAGATCTAACTAAGGTAAAAAGTTCTTTGTCATGGGTTGAATAGTTCAAGGCTGCTCCTCTTAACTTCTCACTGAAATAAGCTATGGGTTTCTTAGCTTGATTCAGTACAGCTCCAATGCCAACCTCGCTGGCATCACACTCAACTTCAAACGTCTCTTCAAAATTTGGCAATCTTAGGATAGTCTCTTAAGTTCATCAAAGGCTTGTTGTTGTGAGGTTCCCCATTGAAAACTGACATCTTTCTTAACCAACTCATTTAGGGGTGCAGCAATGGTAGAGAAATCTTTGACAAATCGCCTATAAAAGCTAGCTAGTCCATGAACACTCCTAATGTCTCCTACAGACTTAGGCGTTGGACATTCGGTGTTGGACTTGACCTTCTCTTGATCCATTTCAATCCCTTCAGCACTGATCACAAACCCTAGGAACACTACTTTCTCTAAACAGAATGAACATTTCTTAAAATTGGCATATAGTTGACGTTTCAAACATAGCTCTTAAATTGATAAGGTGTTCACTGATTGATTTGGAGTAGATATGATGCGTGGTTGTCACGCTTCGTACGGATCGTCTTCCTAACACTTGGATCCTTAACGGTTATAGGCAAGCGTTGAACTCCCTCCTAGCCGTTGATCACCAAGATTTTGTTTGAGCCTTCTTCATTCAAAAGTTACCCATTTCCCAAGAAAGTTTTCACCCTCTTGGACGGCCACACCTCTGATGTTGGATATCCCCCACAAGGTTGCTCACTCCTTGATTAGATTCTAGCTTTGATCTTCAAAGAAACAAAGAAAGCACTCAAGTTGTTCTTAAGAAAAATCAAAGCAAAACTCACAAGTGTTTGTGAAGAAAATGGCTATTTTTTCATAAGAATTCTTCTTGATCTATTTCTCCCTTCTTAGGTTCGTTTGGCATCCCTTTATATAGGGCAAGAAAGCATAAAAAATATAGTATACAATGTTAAAGAAAAAGCTAGTCAAAAAGCTACATAAAAAACAGCCTAAATTTCTGCAATCTGTCGGTTGCTTTTTGACCATTCTAGAAGCCGATTGTCGTCTTACTATCTTCTTGAGAAATGTAGATCAAGATGTGAAGTTGAATTTGGACTTTTGTATCATTTCATTTGGACTTGGGATGAGTTAGATATTGCCCTTCAAAGGTTGGGTGTCTAGAATGTTTTCAGAATCGGCTCTTGAAAACTGGGCTGCATTTTTGCCTGCGTTTCGATCCATTTCAGCTAGAATTAGGCCTTGACTCCTCGTAGAGAATTGTAGCCCATTGAATTTACAAAAATAAACAAATGAAGTTTCCTGAATTTGGCCACACATTGAAGAGATAAGTCCAAATTACTGAAAGTGTGTCAGAGAATTGTGCAGAAACAATACTTGAACTTCAATGCTATTTTTGGCCATCATGCCGACATCTCCTGGAAATGTGTAAAATGTAAACATTTTAGATCTTTGTCTTCTCTTTCTAATGCAACTTAAATCACTTGAGTTGACCTTGTGGTTGAAGAGATACGTCTGTTTGACGAAAACTGGTCCTGCCAGATAATCTCATTCTGAGATATGCTTGTTTCTCTTCAACTCCTTTGGTCTTCCAGCAACTCCAACATCCTAATAAGACAAACTCAAAGATTGGGCTCAAGTAGGTGAACCCAATGGCCCTTTTTGTTCATAGGATCCTCTCGCACATGTTTGAACAAGAATGCATCAACTTCTTGGCTTAAACTCTTTATCATACTTCTTGTCACTGGACCTCGACTTGCCTCGCCTTTGTTGGCTCCTGGTACCTGTACCTCATCATTCCCCTATTCCTCAAAAAGATTCGACCTCGAATCTAAAACATCATTAAAAGGAGATAGATCAGAAACATTAAAAGTATTCGAGATAGAACCATACTTACCTGCGGAAGGTCAATGATGTAGACATTGTCGTTGATCCTTTCAAGCACCTTGAAAGGACCATCACCTTTTGGCATCAACTTAGATTTCCTCTCATTAGGAAACCGCTCTTTGCACAAGTGCAACCATACTAAGTCTCTTGGCTCAAAGACTACTCTCTTCTTTCCATTGTTTGCTTGCTTAGCATATTGCTTGTTCTTCTTTTCAATCTCTAATCTCACTTAAGCATGTAACTTCTTCACCAATTCAGCCTTTGCCTTACCATCTACGCTTACTTTTTCATTTGTAGGTATAGGCAATAAATCAAGTGGGGAAAGGAAATTGAAGCCATAAACAATCTCAAAAAGAGAATACAAAGTACCACTATGCACACTCCTATTATATGCAAACTCAATATGTGGCAAACAATCTTCCCAATTCTTTAAGTTATTCTGAATTAAAGCACGTAAAAGTTGAGACAACGTCCTATTTACTACTTCTGTTTGACGATCAGTGTGTGGATGAGCAGTAGTAGAAAATAAGGTTGTAGGGCCCAACACACCCAAAGGACACGCCAAAAGTGACTCAAAAAATCCTTACCCATCTTTGATCTAGGAAGTCCTAAAACAAAGTCCATACTAACATGAACCCAAGGTGAAACGGGAACGGGTAGTGGATGATATAAACCATGTAGATGCAACTTTGACTTTGCTTGCTTACATGTAATGCAATGAGCACAAATCTTTTCTACATCTGCACGCATGTGGGGTCAAAAGAAATGCTCACGCAATGCCTCTAAAGTCTTAAAGACACCAAAGTGACCCATAAGGCCGCCTCCATGTGCTTCCTTAACAAGCAATTCTCGTAAAGATGATTGTGGTATGCACAACTTACCTTCCCTAAACAAAAATACATCATGAATGTAGATCTTACCAAACGATGATTGAGCACATGCTTCATAGCTAGAATGGAAATCATGATCACTAGCATATAACTCCTTAATCGATACAAATCCAACGCAAACGAGAAGACAATGTAGTAATCAAGGAATACCAAACGAGAAGACAATGTAGTAATCAAGGAATACCTCGTAGACAATGCATCAGCTACTACGTTATCTTTTCCTTTCTTATATTTAATCACATAAGGAAATTGTTCAATAAATTCTATCCACTTAGCATGTCTGTTATTCAACTTACCTTGGCCTTTAAGATACTTAAGTGATTCATGATCCATGTGAATCACAAATTCCTTAGGTTGCAAGTAATGCTGCCAAGTTTGCAAAGATCTCACCAATGCATACAACTCTTTATTATATGTGGAATAATTCAATTAGGCACCTTTTAATTTCTCACTAAAGTATGCAATGGGACGTTTTCTTGTGTTAACACGGCTCCAATTCCTATACCACTAGAATCACATTCAATCTCAAATGCTTCTTCAAAGGTAGGTAGTTTAAGGATAGATGATGTAGTTAATCTCCTTTTAAGCTCATTAACGCCAACTGTTGTGCCTCCTCCAATGAAATCCAACATCTTTCTTTACGAGCTCATTTAAAGGGGCTGCAATAGAGGAAAAATCCTTAACAAACCGCCTATAAAAGCTGGCTAAGCCATGAAAACATCTAACTTCACCAACTGTTTTAGGATAAGCCACTCAAGAATTGATTTCACATTTTCTTTCTCCATTTCAATGCAATGTGCACTAACAACATATCCTAAGAAAATCACTTTGTCCAAGCAAAAGGAACACTTTTTAAAATTAGCATATAGTTGTTCTTTTTGTAAAGTCTCAAACACAGTTCTTAAGTGTCCTATATGGTCATGCAAAGTCTTAGAATACATCAAGATATCATCGAAATAGACAACAACAAACTTCCCAATGAATGCATGTAAGACTTTGTTCATTAACCTCATGAATATACTAGGTGCATTAGTTAAACCAAAAGGCATAACTAACCACTCATACAAACAAAACGTAGTTTTAAATGCAGTCTTCCATTCATCTCTCTCTTTGATGCGCACTTGAAAGTACACTTTTCAAATCAATTTTGGTAAAGTATTTAGCTCCATGCAATCCATCTAACATGTCATCAAGTCTAGAAATAGGGTACCGATACTTTACCCTGATCTTATTGATGGCGCGATAATCAATGCACATTCTCCATGAGCCATCCTTTTTGGGACGATTGCTGGCACAACACATGGGCTCATGCTTTCTCTTACATTGCCCTTGGCTAGTAGCTCCTCTACTTGGCATTGGATCTCCTTTGTCTCCTCTAGATTTGCCCTATAAGCTGGTCTATTAGGCAATATGGCACCGGGTATGAAATCTATTTGGTGCTCTATCCCACGCAAATGTGGTAATCCAGCAGGTTCCTCCTCAGGGAACAATCCTGAAAACTCTTCAAGCAAAGATACAACTCCACTAGGTAAAGTGGAGGGTAAGTCACTCACAGAAAACAATGGTTCTTTGTAAAGCATTATATAAACAGCTTTATGATCATATAAAGCATGTGAAACCTCAGAATGACTAGCAAAGAATACATGCTTCTTCTCTTAAGTTTTTCTTGGTCGAAGATTCAGCCTTGGCCGAACCTTCCTTCGTTGTTCCCTCCTTGGCTGAGCCCTTATGGGAATCAAGCCAAGTCTTTTCTTGCTTGAGACTATCAAGGAACTTCTTTTCAACCTCTCTTTCAGTAGGATCTGAATGCTTTTGTGCAAGGCGTTTTTGATCCTCATAGACTTTGTGCGTGGGCAATGCATGCAGTCTATACATCTTATTATCCATCTTGAACGAGTATGTGTTAAGGTAACCATCATGAATGACTCTCCTATCAAATTTCCATGGTCGTCCCAAGAAAATATGACTAGCATGTATGGGTGCAACGTCACAAAGAATGTCATCCTTGTAATTACTTGTGGACAATGAAACCAAGACTTGCTTACTCACTCTAATTTCACCACACTCATTAAGCCATGTCAAACTATAAGGTCGTGGGTGCTTAGTCATCGGTAAGTCAAGTTTCCTCACTAATTCTGCACTAGCAAACATTAGTACAATCTACAATCATGGTGCACACTTTTCCTTTTATCATGCAATGTGTATGAAATATGTTCTCTCACTCTTGTTCATTTTCACCTACTTTAGTTTGTGCACTAAGTGATCTCTTAAAAACTAAAAACTCTGTAGATGCAAGTTCTTCCTCAATAGTGCATTCCTCAACCTCCTCTTCTACCTCATTAACATGCTCGTCCACTTCATGCTCAGAATCAGAACAATACTCCCCAGTCTCCTCTATGTACATGATGCGTTTCACATTAGAACATTCGGATGCAATATGACCTAAACTTTGACATCTAAAGCATTTAATGTCCCTATATCTAGTAGAAGAGTTTGAAGATTTATCTGGAGGTTGTTCAACAACCTTCTGCTTACCTTTGTCAATTTGAGAGGGAACTTGTGAGGCACGACCATGCTGCTGAGGTGGACGGTGTTGTTGCTGCTGTACACGGCCCTGAATTGGTGGTGGTCGGTGGTGTGGAGCTTGGCTTGGTCATGTAAACAGTGGATTCTGTCGAGTGCTAAACCTATTCATGGGTTGGGTATAAGGCCGAATATTGCCTTGTGTGGAAGGCCTTTTCAACTGTCTTTTCACCTTTCTGCCAATTATATCATGGATGCTAAGGTTGCACAAGATTGCATCTCCACAGGGAGAGCAATTTCGTTGTTCAATCCTTCTAGAAACCTTGCCATGGTAGCATCTTCTCTTTCATCAATTTATGCTCTCATCGTCAACAACTCCATCTCTTTATAGTATTCATCAACACTTCTATTTCCCTGCTTGAGTTGGGTTAGTCTTTGAATCATAGTTCTTTTATAAAAATGAGGCACAAACCTTTTTCTCATTTCTCTTTTCTTCTCCTCCCATGTTTGAATCGGTCCTTCTCCACTTCTTCTTCTTGAACTTAGTGTTTGATCCATCCAAACAAGTGCATATTCTGTAAACTCAATTGCTACAAAACGCACTTTATTTAGTTCAGAAAAGGAAGTACAAGAGTAAATGAGTTCTGCTTTTCTTTCCATTCAAGGTACGCTTCAGGATTACTTTGCCCCTGAAATGGAGGAATGTTCATCTTGATCTTATGGGAATCATCATCATGCTGATTGTGCCTAGGATAGTGCCCACAATTTGGAACATCATAGCCACGGTTTTGACGTTGAAAGTTATGGGTTTCAACACCAAACGGTTCCTCATAATCTCTTTCTCGTTGACCATCATGCATATGTGGATCATCCTTAGAATATCTCTCTTCTAATGGTGGCATGTACACTGGGGCATGTTGTAGGCCTCCTCTACCTCATCCTCTTTGTCCCATCATTTGACCACGAATGGCTTGCCGTGGTGGATCAACTGGAACACAGCTTGGACCATCAAATTGGGTAGCCATATTTCTAACCATGGAGCCACTTCCTTCCATGGTTCCTGGTTGAGATGTTTGGTGGTAAGGGTTAGATCTTTCGGCCTCCAATAAGTCTAACCTCTCTGTAATCCTTCTAAGCATTCCAAATACATTCTCTTCCGTCACAGGATTCCTCATATCCTCCAAAGGTGGGAGAGTATCGGAATTCCTGAACGGTGACATTCCTGAACGGTGTGTCATCCATCTAAACCTGTAACAAATCAAAATAAAACAAAGAAAATGAAAACTAAAAGACTAAAGAAACCTTGTCACGTCAGTGTAAAGAGAATTTCAACTTGTGCTTGTCCTTTCTTGCTCATATTTTGACAGTCAAGGCTTTTACCTTCCCTCTTTTAAGTTCTTACAACCCTTTCAAGCCTTTTACCTCCCTTTTCTTGTGCCAACTAATCCAATCGTGGGCTAGAAGCAACCAAAATGAGCAACAACCTAGAGGTCTTCAACAGCTTGTGTAATCTTCAAAACGGAATTAGTATCACCAGAGTAAGAATGGATACCGAGCAAAGGACACACAACTGATGCACAAACACTCAGCTATTATAGGACCTTTCTTCAACTCAATAAACTAGCTGGAACCAAGAAAGAAGGTGCAAAACATTCATGGAACACCAAGCAATCCAACATGTCCAGATTTCAGCCAACTAGATGAACTCTTCAGCAAATGACTTCAACCTGAGTGAGAAAGCCTTAAACCCTCTCAAACAATATCCATCCCAAGCATATGAAGTAATACAATCAAGAATTAGTTCAAGTTTCTTGAAGGGAATCAAAGATTCAAGTAAAAACTGAAAACAGTTTTTTTGGAAGCAAAGTTGCTGTTTTTTTGTATTCTGATAATCTGAGTGTTGCACGTTTCTTAGCTACCTTAAATAACCTAAAATATGCTTCTAAAGGAAGATACAAACATGGGGTGGTCCAATAGGAGCAAAGAAGAAAGTTTAAACAAGTTACAAGTGGGAATAAACAATGTTTCTTCAGCAATTTCTTCCGGCAGAAATTTCCTTTTGGTTGCAAGTTGATTTTGTCTTTGGATTTTGATTGGACCAGATTCTCCTTGCACTGGAATATTATATAGGACGTCCCTGATGTGTTGGTTAAGCCCCTTGAAGCTGATTGGTTGAAAAGGCTGCTTGAAAAGTCAAGAAACTGAAATCTGTCCATATTTGAGCAGTTTTCTGTTTTGAATTATAACATAACCTTCCAGTCCGAATTATGATGAGCCAAATGAAGGCTAGAAAAACGTTCCAAGGACTTTGTCTTCTACTCCAAACTGATTTGAACCTCGGCTATGGCAAAGAACATCCCAATGACACCCCTTGAACTGTAACCGTTTGTTCTTGGCTCAATTTATGCCAACACCTCTTCCTCTTTGGCATTCCAACACATCTAAAACCTCATTGAGACCCTAAGATGCTGTAAACCAAAAATGAAGTGAATACTAACAAGTTCTAGGCTATGAACTTGGAAGAAAACCGTTAGTGGTTTTAAACTTCAACTAGAAAAGTTGAAAACTCCTTAAAGGAAATTTTGATTGAAATGTGTTTGAATTGTCTTCTTTGTACATTCAGCTTCCTATGCTACTTATAACAAACGAAAATTACAAGGTACAAAGTTTAAAGTACAAAGTACAAGACTAGGAATAACATGCTTGCTTTTGAACAACTTTGCTTCCAAGAAAAGCTGGTTGCTTTGCCGTGCTTCCTTGGTTGATTTCAGCCTTCTTTCTTGATCAATATGATTGGATAATACTTTGAGCAGCTTGCTTTGAATTTGGCTTTGATTGGTTGTAAGTGTGGCTTTGAATTTTCAAAGGAATTAAGCTTAATCAGCCGTTTCTTCCTTGCTAGTTTTCAGCCAAAGTTTTGATTGGATAATGGATTGATCAGCTTGGTTTGAACTCCCTTTGATTGGTTGTAGTTTAGGCTTTGAATATTCAAACCAATTAGGCCTTAAACCAGCCGTCCTCTTCAAAGGAGCTGATTGGATGAATCTTTGTGCAGCTTGCTTGGTTGTCTCCTTGCTTGTTTTTGATTGGTTTGAAGATTTTCAAGACTTCTTCCAATTGGTTCATGATGTGAGCAGCTTGTCCATCCATTCCAACGTGAAGAACAATTCAGATTTTGACATGGGTTCTTGTCACCACCTTGCTTGTAAGCTACTTGCATATCACCTCTTTGCTTGAACAAAAATTCAGGTTCTAATTGCATTTTCAAGCTAAGTACGTGTACTTGAAAGACAATGCAATAATACAACACAAACTATCCTAAAACAAGGTTAACCAACCAACAATATTAAAAAGAACAACTAAAGATATGTACAACATGTTTTTGATACAACTAGATCAAAGCTTGTATCATATAAACCCAATGGACATCATCTCTGCTTGGTTCATCCTCTTCATGCCTATAAAGAAATGATTCAACATAATATAACAACTTCTTAGCCATACTCCTTGTTATGGGACCTGTGCGGGGCAGTGAGGTGTCATCATCAGTGTTTGTATTCACAAGGTTAGGCTGTAGCTCATCATTCCCTCCCACTTGAGAAGGATTCGTCCTCGAATCTGAATCAATACTAAATGGAGAAAGGTCAGCGACATTAAAAGTTTTAGAGATAGGACCATACCTTTCTTTAGGAAGATCGAGAACATAGGCATCATCACCAAGCAGTTTCAACACTTTGAACGGTCCATCGCCTCTTGGCTTCAACTTTGAGTCCCTTTCCTTAGGGAATCTTTCTTTCCTCAAGTGTAACCAAACAAGATCTCCAGGCTCAAATATAACAACTTTACGATTCGTGTTGGCTCCATTGGCATACACTTTATTCTTAGCTTCAAGTTGTGACTTAACCTTCTCATGCAATTCTTTCACAAGTTTTGCTTTTCGTTCACCATCTAAACTAACACGTTCATGAACAGGTGTGGGAACAAGATCAAGCGGGGACAAAGGGTTAAAGACATAAACAACTTCAAAAGGAGAATGCAATGTTCCACTATGAACAACTCTATTGTATGCAAACTCAATATAAGCTAAGCAGTCTTCCCATTCTTCAAGTTGTTTTGAATGACAACACGTAACAGTTGAGACAAAGTTCTATTAACAACTTCAGTTTGACCATCGGAAGCAAGGGGAAGTCTTCTTCCTTGTGTCTAACCCTTTGTGAAGGACGTTTGGAAGGTGGAATTGTTGGAGCCCACGCCTTGCACGCATCAAATTGGTATCAGAGACAGGTTGCTCTATTCCACCATCTATCATTTCCTTTCCATTTGAGTCTAGTCATTTCAAGTTCACTTGTGTCCTTCTTCTACCCCTAACTCTAGACGTCATTTGCATTTCATAAAAAAAGGTCCAAACCATTGCTTTGAGTCTTTGCATTTTGCTTTTCATCATTCAAGTGTCATCTCTTTTATTTCCTTTGGCGTCACATCTGATTTGAGTCGTTCAAACTTCAACAAATTAGAGTTTGTTGCATATTAGTCCATTCAGCTTTCTTTTAAAACATTACAACCATCAGCCTATAAAGCTACCTCAGTTTCAAATCATCTTGTTGCTACCGAAGCTTTTATTTGGTGATGATTGTATGCATCTTGTGATTCGCATTGTGATTGATTTCATGCTTTAAATCAAGTTAGTCCTACATGTGTTTGTCTTCACAAGCCATTTCCAACATTAACAAAACCATAAAATCATTCCCAAAACCCACAGCCCAAACAACCCCACCCAAACTTGACCCTAAAACTCACCAACCATATTCCGAAATACCTTATTTACACCCTTAACAAAAGCCCCAAACCAATTTTGCCAAACAAAATCAGAATCAAAAGTTCCCAACTGATGAGGATCAAGGGTCCGATGAGGATCAAGGGCCCCATCAAGAGGTCAAGGGTCCAATGACAAGAAGGAGGGCAAGAGAACTTTGTCATCAAGTTGTCACCTTCTTCTATAAGCATGTTCAAGATGAACCTAAGGTTCCATGGGTTCACTTCATTGAACCCACTCTTTGAACGTTGATGCATATGCGTGTGTGTTTTATTATCTTGTTCCTTGTGATCTTTGTTTTATGCCTTTTCTTTGTAGGTAAATTAGGTACATGAAAGTCCAAAATAAAATGGAGGCCCAAAATAAGCAACATAGGCGTGTGTAACAAAAAAAGGAGACAAAAGGAATGTTGTCTTGAAGAGAATGTTTGTCTCCACAAAGACAAACTCAAATGTGTCCAAGATGGAATCTTTTGTTCAAATTAAAATCAAAAATCATCTCCAAAGGACATCAAAGGGCCGGCCAAGATTGAAGAAAAGATGAAGACCAATTTGAAGCTAAACTTGAATAATTCAAACATAATTTGAATTCAAGTTTCAACCAATTTGAGGCTTACATTTCAAAAGGAATTCAGCTATCATCTCAGCCAACTTACACGCCATTTTGAAGGAGAAAGGAAGGATAAAGTCCAATTCAAATTGAATCCAGGTTTGAATTCAAATTCAAACTCAATTTGAATTCGAACTTCAACCATCATTTGAATTCAATTCCAAGCATTTTATCATCATCAAAATCAGATTTCCAAGGTTAAAAAGATGCACACACACGGTGATGAGCCAAATGGGGGCTGAAAACGTTGCCTAGGATGTTGTCCTCTATTCCAAATTGATTTGAACCCAAGCTATGTCAAAGAACATCTTAAAGACACCCTTTAAGCTTTAACCTTTGTTCTTGGCTCAATCTATGCCAAACCTCTTCCTCTTTGGCACTCCAACACACCTAAAACCTCTATGAGACCCTAAGATGCTTGTAAACCAAATAAAGAAGTAAATGCAAACAAGTTCTAGGCTGGAACTTGTATGAAAACCGTTTGGTGGCTTTAAAACCTCAACTTGAAATGTTGAAAACTCCTTTGAAGGAAATTCTGGTTTTGTATTTGATAAGTGTTGTGAATTACATTCAGCTTCTAAGACTACTTATAACAAACGAAAATAAACAAGGTACAAGGTTTGGAATACAAAGTATAAGCCTAGAATAACATGCTTTCTTTTTGATCAAGTTGGTGCAACTTTCGGTTGAGAGGACCTGGTTGCTTCCCTTTCCTTCTTTGCTTGTCTTTCCAGCCTTAATTTGATTGGTTTAAAGGTTGAGCAGCTTGCTTGAGAAAGGCTTTGATTGGTTGCAAGTTGTTTTTGAATCTTCAAACCTTTTCATTCCTTAAGCCAACGGTTTGCTTCAAGTGTTTTGATTGGATGAACCTTTGTGCAGCTTGATTAAAACTTGGCTTTGATTGGTTCTCACTTTGGTGTTGAATTTTCAAACATCTTAGTCATGAACCAACGGTTTCTTCATGGAGTTTGATTGGTGCAATTGTTTGAGCAGCTTGTCTTGGTCATCATTGGCGTGGAGGACAAGTCTTGGTGTTTGACATGTGAGCTTGTCACCTCTTTGCTTGTCACCTCTTTGCTTGGATAAAAATTCAGGTTTGAATTGCTTCTTCAAGCTACAAACGTGTACCTAAAAGACAAGGCAAGAATACAACACAAACTATCCTAAAACAAAGTTAACAAACCAAGAATATTAAAAAGAACATATAAAGATATGTACAACATGCTTTTGATACAACTAGATCATAGCTTGTATCATATAAACCCAATGGATGTCATCTTTGCTTGGCTCATCCTCTTCATGCCTGTAAAGGAATGATTCAACACAATGTAACAATTTCTTAGCCATACTCCTTGTTATGGGACCATTGTGTGGCAATGAGGTGTCATCGTCAGTGTTTGCATCTACAAGGTTAGGCTGTAGCTCATCATTCCCTCCCACTTGAAAAGGATTCGTCCTCGAATCTGAATCAATACTAAACGGAGAAAGGTCAGCAACATTAAAAGTTTTAGAGATAGGGCCATACCTTTCTTCAGGAAGATCGAGAACATAGGCATTATCACCAAGTCGTTTCAACACTTTGAACGGTCCATCGCCTCTTGGCTTCAATTTGGAGTCCCTTTCCTTAGGGAATCTTTCTTTTCTCAAGTGTAACCAAACAAGATCACCAGGTTCAAATATAACAACTTTACGATTTCTGTTGGCTCTATTGGCATACACTTTATTCTTAGCTTCAAGTTGTGACTTAACCTTTTCATGCAATTCTTTCACAAGTTTTGCTTTTCGTTCACCATCTAAACTAACACGTTCATGAACAGGTATGGGAACAAGATCAAGCGGGGACAAAGGGTTAAAGCCATAAACAACTTCAAAAGGAGAATGCAATGTTCCACTATGAACAACTCTATTGTATGCAAACTCAATGTAAGCTAAGCAATCTTCCCAATTCTTTAGATTCTTTTGAATGACAACACGTAAAAGTTGAGACAAAGTTCTATTAACGACTTCAGTTTGACCATCGGTTTGTGGGTGAGCAGTTGTGGAAAATAGCAATTTAGTACCAAGTTTGTTGTGATATATTATGTTTGAGTGATTGCAAAATGTATATGTGAGCATATGTGTAATTGTTGTGCAAAATGTATATGTGTGCATATGTGTAATTGTTGTGATTAGAAAATGCATATGTGATATATATATGTGTAACGTTTACATATGAAATTGATTGTGCAAGACATGAACTTATGAGCTAAATGTGAAATTGATTGATTGAATCAAGATTGAACAAGTTTGATTAAGATCATGAGATTGAACTTGGCCAATTCAATCACATATCTTAATCAAGACATGTTCAAACTGATCTTAGATTATATATGCCAATACATGTTGTTCAAACTGATCTTAGAAGATATATATGCCAATACATGTTGATAATATGATCTAACCAAGCCTTGAAGTCACATGACTTACAATATAAGGCAAATTGTTCGGTTTAGTGTTCTATTGCAGGTTTTGGTTCATATCTTGAGCAAATGAACTCCAAATTGAGTCATTCAAAAGCCCACTTGATCCTTATTCAATTTAGAATCTAATTGGCTGAGGAAGAGCATGCTTGGCACGGTTAAAACTGAGTTGACCCGGTGATGAAGCTTATTGACCTATATAAGGGCTATTTTGGTAATTTCACCATTTGGACTTCTCATTCTTATTTGGTCTTCTTCCAACGGATTTATATGATCATATGACACATTTATAAGTCATGTCACATCATGGCAAAAATGTATCTGGAGCAGCACCATGTCTAGGTTCATCCTAGGACAAAATTCCTATTTTTGTGCTAAGGGGTATTCTGGTCTTTTCACTTGCCAATGGATCTTCCAACATGTTATATATTGCTTATATGATGTTTATATGTGTTTATGTCACATATGGTACGTGCCCTATTTTTATGGAAACGGGCAGCATGGTATATATCAATTGGAATTCTTATATCATGGTTATCACACATATGGTTTTCTTGGAATTCTTGGTATTCTTCATATGGTTTTCTATGCTACATGTTGAAGACTATATATTATATGGTTACATACGGATTTGGGCGCATATATCATGTTCAAACTTCAGATTTTGAACAAGTCAAGGCAAGATGAATTACATCCTATTTTGGTGCTGATTTTTAGATGATTATTCTTGGCTATTCTTATGATGTTACAAACGGCTATATGTATTTAAAATGTGGAGCAAAAATCTCTCATATGCAAACGGCTATCTTCAAAAGTTGAAGACTAATTCAAAGGCTTGGCTCAAACGGCTATATATGTTCAAAACGATTGAAGACTTATTCAATTTCAAAGGTGAGCTGATTTATCTCTATCTTGGAACTACTATCCAATGCCTTGATTGTAGGCATACCAACGTTCACTTAACATTCAAAATAAGGAGCTGAATTTGTTCAAAAACACACGCAAATTTGCTGCATACATGGCAAGATATTTACACATGGATGTTGATGATTGGAGCTGATTTTTAAACATTCAAATAGAGTCATTGTCTATCTCATTCCAACGGCTATAGAGGATAAAAGTTCAGCTTGGAAGACCATTTCAAAGCATCAAAAGATCAACTTTATCTTGAAAGTCAAATGCTGAATTTTGGTAGCTAAAAAGGTGCTGAATTTTCTCCTTTTATCCACACTTCAAACGGCTATATTGAGGAGCCTTTAGGCTGTCCTCTTGGCTATAAATAGCACCAAGGTTGAAGAAGAATGACACACCAACGAAAGCAAAGAAAGCAAGCAAGGCATTAGCTCTTTGTCTCCATTCTTTTCTCCTTCTCTTCTATATTGAAGAACACATTTGTAGCAAGCTTTATGATTGTATAGTTCTTCAATTCTTGTCATTTTCAACACCTTTTATACGACATATTGTAAGGGAGAAGCTGGTGTATAAAGCTTACTCCTTAGAGGTGATCAAAAGGTGCAAAGGTGCAAAGGTGAAACAAACTAGTGCTGATTTTCAGTTTTGGTGCAGCCACTTGAAGAAGTTGGTGAAAAGCTTCTTCCTTTGGCTTTGTAAGGTGACTTTGGTGTTTGGTGTTTAGTGAAATCCAAGAGAAGGTGTCTCTTGGGACTGGAGTAGGTCACATTGACCGAACCAGGATAATTCCTTGTGTTCTTTACTTATTTCCTGCACTTACTGTTTTCTGCCTGAGAATTACACTAACTTGGCACGCATAATTGAACGAGCAAACAGTCTTAGAATTGCATGAATTTTGGATATATTATACTTCAATGTGTTAGCTTTCATTAGCCGCAAGAATCACTAAATTCTGAGGTGTTTAGCATATTCAAATCATCTTCACAAAATTGTTGCTACATTCTGTGAACAGTTCTGACCAGTGTGCAAACTTGTGCAATTTGAATAGGCTATCCTTCGAATCTTGGAGTGAGCCTTATATCAAATTAAACTAGACATCTTGAGGTTTAATTTGACATAAGATTCATCAAAATAGCACGGGTAGATTTTGAGATATTGTTGTTTGAAGTTAAGCTAACATTCTGCCTGAAACTGTCAGAATTGCACACTTTACTTCTCTTGCTTATTTGAACGTGCTAACTTGCTTAGAATTGTCTGAAATTTTTATGACATACTATAAACATTCTAAACTTGATCTCTGCCAAGTTTGAGAGCTTGCACAGGTGTATAAGTGGTTCAACCAAAACGTTCAAAGTAGTGAACTGTTTCTGGAATTTTCAGAACCTGAGGTTAAAGAGGCAAAGGGGTCTTCAAACAAGTTTTTGAAGGTAATTATAGTGTAATTTCCGCTAATCCACTATTCACCCCCCCTCTAGTGGTGCTATACAGGTCCAACAAGTGGTATCAGAGCGAGGTTGAGCACCATATTCTTGTTTGAGCTGAAAACAGTTTACTCTCCAAGTTGCAAAGTTGCTGGAAATTTTCTGGTTGTCTTATATTCTTCATATTTGGTATCTACAACAAGGTGACACTTTCTTTTCTTCTTATAAGTGTTTTAAACGTTTTCTCACACACTAAGAAGCATGTCTAAGTCACACATGAAAATAGAATTAGAAGGCATGTCCACACAAAGACCACCTCTTTTTGATGGAGAAAACTTTAGTCATTGGAAACTTAGGATGAAATTGTTCTTAATGGCTATTGATATAGACTTGTGGTCTATCATTGAAGATGGACCTTATGTGCCTACTAAGCATGTTATAATTGATGGCTTATCACAAGAAGTTGAGAAATATAGAAAAGATTGGAGTGATGAAGATAAAAAGAAAATGAGTCTTAATGCTAAAGCAATGCAATTATTGTTGAATGGTTTAAGTAGAAGTGAATCTGCCTATGTCTCTTCATGTTTAAGTGCAAAGGATATGTGGAAATGTCTTGAAATGAAGCATGAAGGAACTAATCAAGTAAAGGAATCAAAGATTAACATGTTAATGACTACACTTGAATCATTTCATTTACTGCCTAATGAATCAATTGTTGATATGGATTTAAGGCTTACTAACTTATACAACTCACTTGAATCCCTTGGTAAAACGTTTTTGATGAAAGAAAAAGTACAAAAAGTTTTGAGAAGTTTGCCAAGTGAATGGGATGCCAAAGTTAGTGCCATTGAAGAAAGCAAAGATCTTTCTCAAATAAAACTTGATGAATTGATAGGCTCTTTAAAGGTTTATGAAAACAAGTTGAATATAAGAAAGGCTGAAACTAGTAACAAGTCTAAATCACTTGCATTTGTAACAAATGAACCCGAATCATCTAATCAAGCCGAGTATGAAAGTGATGATGAAAGTGATGAAGAAGACATAATGTTGCTAGCTAGGCGTTTAAGGAAGTTTTTCAAGAAAAGACCAACTAAAAGACAAGCAAAATCAGCCGCCCCTATCAATGTGAAATCTAACAAACAAGATGGTAAATGGTATGATAAAGAACTCAAGTGTTATGAATGTGGCAAACAAGGACACATCTCATATGATTGTCCAAACAAGAACAAAAACCGTGACATGGATGAAAAGACAAGGACAAAAACTAGAGTAGAACCTATGCAAAGGAGGAAGAAAGCTCTCAAGGTAAGTTCAAGCACTTGGGATGACACATCTTCATCCGAATCCGAGGAGGAACCTGAAGTTGCACAAACATGTTTGGCTTCAAAGTCTACAAATGAGGTAACATTTGATTCTGACTCCGAGTGTGATTTTACTCAAGATGAATTGTTGGATGAATTAGAAAAGTTGCATGATAGATATAAGAAGTTATCCAAGGAGAAGAAAAGAATAGTTGAGGAGAAGAACAAGTTGGAGACGTCTAACTTGAATCTAACTTCTCAACTAGAAGTTCTTCAACTTGAATCATCTAACACTATTAGTTCAATGCAAAATCAGATTAAGGAACTTAAGAACAAACATGAAAATGTGCAATGTGTGCAATGTGTTGATTACAACGTTTTAAAGTCTAAATTACATGAAATACAAACTGAATTTGAATCATTAAAAGCATGCAACCTAGACTTGAACAATTCTTTAGAACAATTTAAGAATGGTTCCAACATGTTAGACACTCTTATTGCATCTCAAAAGCATGGAAATGACAAACAAGGTCTTGGATATGTTAAAGAAGCTGAATACACACCTAAGGAAACAACATTTGTATCATCTTCAACCAACATGAAATATAGGCCAAATGCATTTAGAAATGAACCTATTCTGCCCACACCACCTTCTTCACAAAGATTGCAAAATGCATCAACATATAGGAAGGTAAATGCACCTAGAAACCATGCTTACATGTATACAAGAATGCCTAAACCAAGAAGTATGAAATCTGCTCAAGTTATGCCTTATATGCAACAACATGCTTATGTGAAGAACATGACATACTCTAGGCCTAAATCAGTTTACAACACACGGCCTAGACACATACAACATCTTGCTTATACACGGCCTAGAAACTATGATAACTCACGGCCAAGATATAACTCATATACATGGCAACATTCAAATGCATATAGAACTTATCATGCTTATCCAACTAGTCATAAACGTGCAGCCCCTTTTCAATCATATTCTATGTATCAAAATCCACTATTTGATCATTATATGCAACATGATTTTAACATTTCAAAACCAAGAAAGGTTGTTCAAGTTTGGGTACCTAAAGGTACACTAACATGAACTTAACTTGTCTAACCTTAAAAGGACCCAAAATCAAAGGGTACCTAAGTTGTTATTTACATTTGTAGGTACATAACATCAAAGAAAGACAAGTTGCTGGTTATAACAACAAATAAGAAAGAAATTGAACAAAACTCCATATGAAATCTTAAATGGACGACTCCCAAAAGTAAACTATCTAAAAGTCTTTGGTTGTAAATGCTTTGTGTTGAACACAAAAGATAACTTAGATAAGTTTGATCCTAAGTCTGATGAACATATATTTGTGGGATATTCAATGAACTCTAAAGCATATAGATGTTATAATGCACAAACAAGAAAGATAGTTGAATCTATACATGTGAAGTTCAATGAAAATGCATATCTCCAAACAAGTAATCAACATGAAATCTATGTACCAAATGATCAAATACTTCATAATGAAGATGAACTTATCCTACCACCTACACATGATCAAGTTGAAACACCAAATCAAACTCTTGAAATGCATGAAGTTCAAACTCCCCCTACACAAGAACATAATGAAGAAAATGTGCCTAACCAACCTATTGAACATCATGAACCTATTGAAGATGCACAACCAAGTAATTGGTGGCAAATAAGAGATAAACAAAAGCATCCTCAAGAACTTATCATAGGAGATGTAAATCAAGGGGTTAGAACACGTAGGCAAATAGATCCTAATGAATATGATCAATGGCATGCACTTATATCCCAAATTGAACCTAAGAATGTGAATGATGCCTTAAACGATGCATATTGGATAGATGCAATGCATGAAGAGTTAAACCAATTTGAAAGAAACAATGTGTGGGATTTAGTACCTAAACCCGAGGATAAATCAATCATTGGAACTAAATGGGTGTTTAGGAACAAAATGAATGAGCAAGGGGTTGTAGTAAGAAATAAGGCAAGACTTGTAGCTCAAGGATATAATCAAGAAGAGGGTATTGATTACGATGAAACATTTGCCCCCGTAGCAAGATTAGAATCCATACGCCTCTTATTAGCTTTTGCATGTTATAATAACATCAAATTATTCCAAATGGATGTTAAGAGTGCATTCTTAAATGGCTATATCCAAGAAGAAGTTTTTGTTAAACAACCACCAGGCTTTGAAGATCCAAAGAACCCTAATCATGTATATAAACTTAAGAAAGCCTTATATGGTTTGAAACAAGCCCCCCGTGCATGGTATGAAAGATTTGCCAACTTTTTACTAAGTAACAACTTTCAAAGAGGAACCATAGATAGTACCTTATTCTTGAAAAAGAAAGACAAAGATTTGCTTGTAATACAAATATATGTAGATGACATAATCTTTGGTTCAACTAATCCTAACTTAGTAAAAGACTTTGAAGATTGTATGAAGTCTGAGTTTGAAATGTCCATGGTTGGTGAATTAAATTATTTCTTAGGCTTGCAAATAAAACAAACATCAAGTGGTATACATATCAATCAAGCCAAATACATAAGAGATATGATAAAGAAATTCAACTTTGAAAACTTGAAACCATCTCCAACACCAATGTGTACTTCAACAAAATTAGACAAAGATGAAAATGGTGTTGCATTTGATGAAAAACTATATAGGTCTATGATTGGTTCATTGCTATATCTAACTGCTAGTAGACCTGATATTATGTTTGCAGTATGTATGTGTGCAAGATTTCAAAGTATGCCTAAGTTGTCACACTTTAAAGCTATAAAAAGAATTTTTAGATATCTTCAACATACACCAACATTAGGCTTATGGTATGATAGACAATCTAGTCTAAGTCTACATGCATATTCAGATGCAGATTATGGTGGATGTAGAGTAGATAGAAAGAGCACTAGTGGAACATGTCAATTCCTAGGAAACTCACTAATATCTTGGTTTTCAAAGAAACAATCTAGTGTTGCACTTTCTACTACTGAAGCAGAATATATGGCTTTAAGTCTATGTTGTACTCAACTATTATGGATTAAACAACAACTTTCAGACTTTGAAATACAAGTAAATAATATCCCCATCTATTGTGATAGTACAAGTGCTATAAATTTGTCTAAAAACCCTGTACTACACTCTAAGGCAAAGCATATAGAAGTACGTTATCATTTTCTCCGTGATCATGTTAATCTTGGACATATACACATTGAACATGTTAGAACTGATCAACAAGTAGCTGATATATTCACTAAACCCCTTAATCAAGCTATCTTTGAGACTTTACGTGCAAGACTTGGATTAATTGCTTACAACTGACTACTACACCATTCAGTCTTTTGCATAATTTACAAAATTAAGGGGGAGAAATAAATGTGTATATATCATGTCAAGGGGAAGATAGATATTATGTTAAGGGGGAGATAACACATTAAGGGGGAGCAGCTTACACTTGATTTAGATGCACATTTGATTTAAATGCTTAATATACACATATGTGGGGTAATTTTGCAAATCATCAAAAGGGGGAGATTGTTGTGATATATTATGTTTGAGTGATTGCAAAATGTATATGTGAGCATATGTGTAATTGTTGTGCAAAATGTATATGTGTGCATATGTGTAATTGTTGTGATTAGAAAATGCATATGTGATATATATATGTGTAACGTTTACATATGAAATTGATTGTGCAAGACATGAACTTATGAGCTAAATGTGAAATTGATTGATTGAATCAAGATTGAACAAGTTTGATTAAGATCATGAGATTGAACTTGGCCAATTCAATCACATATCTTAATCAAGACATGTTCAAACTGATCTTAGATTATATATGCCAATACATGTTGTTCAAACTGATCTTAGAAGATATATATGCCAATACATGTTGATAATATGATCTAACCAAGCCTTGAAGTCACATGACTTACAATATAAGGCAAATTGTTCGGTTTAGTGTTCTATTGCAGGTTTTGGTTCATATCTTGAGCAAATGAACTCCAAATTGAGTCATTCAAAAGCCCACTTGATCCTTGTTCAATTTAGAATCTAATTGGCTGAGGAAGAGCATGCTTGGCACGGTTAAAACTGAGTTGACCCGGTGATGAAGCTTATTGACCTATATAAGGGCTATTTTGGTAATTTCACCATTTGGACTTCTCATTCTTATTTGGTCTTCTTCCAACGGATTTATATGATCATATGACACATTTATAAGTCATGTCACATCATGGCAAAAATGTATCTGGAGCAGCACCATGTCTAGGTTCATCCTAGGACAAAATTCCTATTTTTGTGCTAAGGGGTATTCTGGTCTTTTCACTTGCCAATGGATCTTCCAACATGTTATATATTGCTTATATGATGTTTATATGTGTTTATGTCACATATGGTACGTGCCCTATTTTTATGGAAACGGGCAGCATGGTATATATCAATTGGAATTCTTATATCATGGTTATCACACATATGGTTTTCTTGGAATTCTTGGTATTCTTCATATGGTTTTCTATGCTACATGTTGAAGACTATATATTATATGGTTACATACGGATTTGGGCGCATATATCATGTTCAAACTTCAGATTTTGAACAAGTCAAGGCAAGATGAATTACATCCTATTTTGGTGCTGATTTTTAGATGATTATTCTTGGCTATTCTTATGATGTTACAAACGGCTATATGTATTTAAAATGTGGAGCAAAAATCTCTCATATGCAAACGGCTATCTTCAAAAGTTGAAGACTAATTCAAAGGCTTGGCTCAAACGGCTATATATGTTCAAAACGATTGAAGACTTATTCAATTTCAAAGGTGAGCTGATTTATCTCTATCTTGGAACTACTATCCAATGCCTTGATTGTAGGCATACCAACGTTCACTTAACATTCAAAATAAGGAGCTGAATTTGTTCAAAAACACACGCAAATTTGCTGCATACATGGCAAGATATTTACACATGGATGTTGATGATTGGAGCTGATTTTTAAACATTCAAATAGAGTCATTGTCTATCTCATTCCAACGGCTATAGAGGATAAAAGTTCAGCTTGGAAGACCATTTCAAAGCATCAAAAGATCAACTTTATCTTGAAAGTCAAATGCTGAATTTTGGTAGCTAAAAAGGTGCTGAATTTTCTCCTTTTATCCACACTTCAAACGGCTATATTGAGGAGCCTTTAGGCTGTCCTCTTGGCTATAAATAGCACCAAGGTTGAAGAAGAATGACACACCAACGAAAGCAAAGAAAGCAAGCAAGGCATTAGCTCTTTGTCTCCATTCTTTTCTCCTTCTCTTCTATATTGAAGAACACATTTGTAGCAAGCTTTATGATTGTATAGTTCTTCAATTCTTGTCATTTTCAACACCTTTTATACGACATATTGTAAGGGAGAAGCTGGTGTATAAAGCTTACTCCTTAGAGGTGATCAAAAGGTGCAAAGGTGCAAAGGTGAAACAAACTAGTGCTGATTTTCAGTTTTGGTGCAGCCACTTGAAGAAGTTGGTGAAAAGCTTCTTCCTTTGGCTTTGTAAGGTGACTTTGGTGTTTGGTGTTTAGTGAAATCCAAGAGAAGGTGTCTCTTGGGACTGGAGTAGGTCACATTGACCGAACCAGGATAATTCCTTGTGTTCTTTACTTATTTCCTGCACTTACTGTTTTCTGCCTGAGAATTACACTAACTTGGCACGCATAATTGAACGAGCAAACAGTCTTAGAATTGCATGAATTTTGGATATATTATACTTCAATGTGTTAGCTTTCATTAGCCGCAAGAATCACTAAATTCTGAGGTGTTTAGCATATTCAAATCATCTTCACAAAATTGTTGCTACATTCTGTGAACAGTTCTGACCAGTGTGCAAACTTGTGCAATTTGAATAGGCTATCCTTCGAATCTTGGAGTGAGCCTTATATCAAATTAAACTAGACATCTTGAGCTTTAATTTGACATAAGATTCATCAAAATAGCACGGGTAGATTTTGAGATATTGTTGTTTGAAGTTAAGCTAACATTCTGCCTGAAACTGTCAGAATTGCACACTTTACTTCTCTTGCTTATTTGAACGTGCTAACTTGCTTAGAATTGTCTGAAATTTTTATGACATACTATAAACATTCTAAACTTGATCTCTGCCAAGTTTGAGAGCTTGCACAGGTGTATAAGTGGTTCAACCAAAACGTTCAAAGTAGTGAACTGTTTCTGGAATTTTCAGAACCTGAGGTTAAAGAGGCAAAGGGGTCTTCAAACAAGTTTTTGAAGGTAATTATAGTGTAATTTCCGCTAATCCACTATTCACCCCCCCCTCTAGTGGTGCTATACAGGTCCAACAAAGTTTACTCCACAAAACACGCCAAAAATGACTTAGAAACTTTGTATCTCTATCACTAACAATCGTACGTGGCATGCCATGCAATCTAACAATTTCCTTAAAGAACAAATCAGCAATATGAACAGCATCATCAACCTTCTTACATGCAATAAAATGTGCCATTTTGGAAAATCTATCAACAACAACAAAGATGCTATCTTTACCAGTTTTGGATCGGGGCAATCCCATTACAAAGTCCATAGAAATATCAGTCCAAGGTGAGCTTGGAACAGATAAAGGAGTGTACAATCCATGTGGTTGTGTTCTAGATTTTGCTTGTTTGCAAGTAATACATTGGTCACAAATCTTATCAACATGTGCTCTCATATGCGGCCAGAAGAAATGTTCCTTAAGTGTTTCCAAAGTCTTTAACGAGCCAAAATGACCCATTAAACCTCCTCCATGAGCTTCTTTTATCAACAACTCTCTTAATGAACACATTGGTACACATAACTTATGTTCTTTAAACAAGTAACCATCATGCAAGTAATATTTAGCAAAAGGTGAATCAGTGCATGCTTGATATATAGAACTAAAGTCATGATCAGAATGATACATCTCTTTGATAGATTCAAAACCAAACATGTTACATGAAAGAGTAGTAATCAAAGTATAACGACGAGATAAGGCATCAGCAACAACATTTTCTTTTCCTTGTTTATACTTGATCACATAAGGGAATTGTTCAATGAATTCAACCCACTTGGCATGTCTTTTGTTCAGTTTTCCTTGACCCTTTAGATACTTAAGGCTTTCATGATCAGTATGAATCACAAATTCCTTAGGTTGCAGATAATGTTGCCAAGTTTGTAAGGAACGGACAAGTGCGTACAATTCTTTATCATAGGTTGAATAATTGACGGAAGCTCCTTTCAATTTCTCACTAAAGTAGGCAACAGGTTTGTTACCTTGATGCAATACAGCTCCAATGCCAACTCCACTGGCATCACATTCAACTTCAAACATTTCATCAAAATTGGGCAATCTCAGGATGGGTGCAGAAGTTAGACGTTTCTTAAGTTCCTCAAAGGCTTGTTGTTGTGATTCTCCCCATTCAAATCTTACATCTTTCTTGACTAATTCATTTAAGGGTGCAGCTATGGTAGAGAAATCCTTCACAAAACGTCTATAGAAACTAGCTAATCCATGAAAACTCCTAATATCTCCAGCAGACTTAGGGGTTGGCCACTCAGTTATGGATTTAACTTTCTCTTGATCCACCTCAATTCCTTCAGCACTAATCACAAATCCTAAGAATGTAACCTTCTCCAAATAGAAAGAACACTTCTTGAAATTGGCATACAGCTTCTCTTTCTGTAGGGTGACAAAAACGGCTCTTAGATGGTTCAGGTGTTCACCTAGGGTTTTGGAGTAGATAAGAATGTCATCAAAGTATACTACTACAAATTTCCCTATGAATCTCCTTAAGACCTCATTCATTAACCTCATGAAAGTACTAGGGGCATTGGTTAAACCAAAGGGCATAACTAACCATTCGTACAATCCAAACTTAGTCTTAAAGGCAGTTTTCCATTCATCACCTTCCCTAATTCTGACTTGGAAATATCCTTGCTTAAGATCTACTTTGCTAAAGCACTTAGACCCATGTAACATATCCAACATGTCATCCAACCTAGGAATAGGGTACCTATACTTCACAGTGATCTTATTGATGGCTCTACAGTCAGTACACATTCTCCAAGTTCCATCTTTCTTAGGGACAATGATAACAGGAACAGCACAAGGACTCATACTCTCTTTTACTTTACCCTGGGTCAATAGTTCCTCAACTTGCTTTTGGATTTCCTTAGTTTCCTCTGGATTGGCTCTATAGGCAGGTCTGTTTGGCAGAACAGCTCCTGGAATGAAATCTATTTGATGCTCAATGCCTCTTAGAGGTGGTAAACCTGGGGGATCTCCTTCAGGAAACAAGCTAGAAAATTCTTGAAGTAAAGATGCAACTTCACTTGGTAAAGTAGATGGTATGTCAGATGAAGAGAATAGAGTTTCTTTGTAAAGTAAGATATAAACATTTTTGTTTGAATTGATAGCATGGAATACCTCACTTTGAGATGCAAAGAAAGCGTTTTTCTTTAGGGATGGCTCAGCAGAGACTTTGTTTTCTTTTGGTTCAACTTTAAGATGAGAACTTCTTAGTTGGTGTTCTTTGATAAAGATCCTTTCTAATTCCTTTTCTTTTGGATCATTGTAGCTTTTTAACATTCGTTGTTGATCCTCAAAGACTTTGTGTGGGGGTAAGGCATTTAATTTGAACAGCTTGTTGTTATGCCTAAAGGAATATCTATTTAGGTAACCATCATACGTAACCTTGTTGTCAAATTGCCACGGTCGACCTAATAAGATATGACTTGATTGCATAGGGGCTACGTCACATAACACCTCAGCAGAATACCCACCAATTGACAAAGGAACTAGAGCTTGCTTTGTTACTTTAACTTCACCACACTCATTAAGCCACGTAAGTCTATAAGGATGGGGGTGATTCAATAAAGGTAACTCAAGTTTCCTAACAAGTTCAAAACTTGCCACATTGGTACATGAACCGGAGTCAATGATTAAAGTGCAGACTTTCTTTTTAACCATACAGTGAATGTGGAATATGTTCTCTCTTTGTATGTCAGGTTCTTCAGTTTTAATTTGGGCACTTAGGGCTCGACGGACAACTAAGAACTCTTTTGTTTCACACTCATTAGTCTCTTCACTAATCTCTTCTTCTTCCTCACATGTTTGCTCAATTTCTTGTTTTTCTTCACTCTCTTCCAATTCTTCCTCAGAATAATACTCATTAGACTCTTCAATAAACATGATGCGTTTAGGGTTGGGACATTGATTAGCAAAATGACCTTTTCCTAAGCATTTAAAACATTGAATATCACGAGTCTTAACATTAGGCGTACCTTCCACCTTGGCTTTGCCTTTATCAGGGATTGGAAACTTTGGACGATTTTGGATGTTCTGGGTTGATTTTCCTTGGAATCCACGGCCTTGACCTTGTTGTGGACGGAATGGCGTCCTGGGCTGTGTTCTAGGAAAACTCAAAGGATTAGTCCGAAAAGAAGGGTTGGAAGTTTTTACCTTCAATTGTCTCTCCACTTTCTCAGCAATGTGAACCATAGAAGTCAGATCAGAGTAAGGTGTGAGTTCCACCTTGAATGCAATCTCTTTGTTCAAGCCAGCTAGAAATCTAGCCATTGTGGCTTCCTCAGCTTCTTCTATGTTAGCCCTGGTAAGCAGATGTTCTAATTCTTTATAAAATTCATCGACAGATCTATTACCTTGAGAAAGTTGTTGCAATTTCTGGAAAACGCTTCTTTCATAGGAAGGAGATATAAATCTCTTCCTCATCTCTTGTTTCAGCTCAGACCAAGTGACAACAGGAGGTTGTCTTGTTCTTCTCCTGGTGTTCTTCAATTGTTCCCACCAAAGTAAAGCATAATCTACAAATTCAAAAGTTGCATACCGCACTTTGGCCAATTCAGAATAGTTAGTGCAGGAATTGTTGTGATATATTATGTTTGAGTGATTGCAAAATGTATATGTGAGCATATGTGTAATTGTTGTGCAAAATGTATATGTGTGCATATGTGTAATTGTTGTGATTAGAAAATGCATATGTGATATATATATGTGTAACGTTTACATATGAAATTGATTGTGCAAGACATGAACTTATGAGCTAAATGTGAAATTGATTGATTGAATCAAGATTGAACAAGTTTGATTAAGATCATGAGATTGAACTTGGCCAATTCAATCACATATCTTAATCAAGACATGTTCAAACTGATCTTAGGATATATATGCCAATACATGTTGATAATATGATCTAACCAAGCCTTGAAGTCACATGACTTACACTATAAGGCAAATTGTTTGGTTTAGTGTTCTATTGCAGGTTTTGGTTCATATCTTGAGCAAATGAACTCCAAATTGAGTCATTCAAAAGCCCACATGATCCTTATTCAATTTAGAATCTAATTGGCTGAGGAAAGGCATGCTTGGCATGGGTTAAAACTGAATTGACCCGGTGGGAAGCTTATTGACCTATATAAGGGTTATTTTGGTAATTTCACCATTTGGACTTCTCATTCTTATTTGGTCTTCTTCCAACGGATTTATATGATCATATGACACATTTATAAGTCATGTCACATCATGGCAAAAATGTATCTGGAGCAGCACCATGTCTAGGTTCATCCTAGGACAAAATTCCTATTTTTGTGCTAAGGGGTATTCTGGTCTTTTCACTTGCCAGTGGATCTTCCAACATGTTATATATTGCTTATATGATGTTTATATGTGTTTATGTCACATATGGTACGTGCCCTATTTTTATGGAAACAGGCAGCATGGTATATATCAATTGGAATTCTTATATCATGGTTATCTCATCTATGGTTTTCTTGGAATTCTTGGTATTCTTCATATGGTTTTCTATGCTACATGTTGAAGACTATATATTATATGGTTACATACGGATTTGGGCGCATATATCATGTTCAAACTTCAGATTTTGAACAAGTCAAGGCAAGATGAATTACATCCTATTTTGGTGCTGATTTTAAGTGATTATCTTGTATATTCTTGGAGATAATGACAACGGCTATTTTGGCTAAAATATGGAGCAAAACTATCTTGATACAAACGGCTATATGATTCAAAAGTTTAAGGCTGATTTCTATTTGATTCCAACGTTTATTTTGGTTCAAAGTTGGAGCAAAAATCTCTCAACCAAGGAAGATAGCAAACGGCTATATATGTTCAAAATATTGAAGACCAAGTCAAATTCAAAGGCTTAGCTGAATTTTCTCATTCTTCAACCAAAGGCAACGGCTATGTGATTCTATGTTGAAGACTAGTTCAAAACTCAAACAAACTTGGCTGATTTCTATCTATTCTCCAATGCCTATTTTTAGGCCATACCAACGTTCATGAGGAGCCATTCAAACGTTCATGAGTATTCAAAATGAGGAGATAAAATTTGCTGCATATATGGCAAGATATTTACACATGGATGTTGATGATTGGAGCTGATTTTAAACGTTTAAATGAAGAGTTTATCCATCTCATTCCAACGGCTACAATGGGATAAATATTCAGGTTGGAAGACTATTTCAAAGCATTCAAAAATTCAGATTTATCTTGAAATTCAAAGGCTGAATTTTGGTAGCTAAAAAGGTGCTGAATTTTATCCATTTATCAACTCATTTCAACGGCTATATTGAGGAGCCTAAAGGCTGATCTCTTGGCTATAAATAGCTCCCAAGGTTGAAGAAGAATGGTACACCAACGAAAGCAAAGAAAGCAAGCAAGGCATTAGCTCTTTGTCTCCATTCTTTTCTCCTTCTCTTCTATATTGAAGAACACATTTGTAGCAAGCTTTATGATTGTATAGTTCTTCAATTCTTGTCATTTTCAACACCTTTATACGACATATTTGTAAAGGAGAAGCTGGTGTATAAAGCTTACTCCTTAGAGGTGAGCAAAAGGTGCAAAGGTGCAAAGGTGATACAAACTAGGTGTTTTGGTGAAGTCTCTTGAAGAAGTTGGTGAAAAGCTTCTTCCTTTGACTTTGTAAGGTGATATTTGTGTTTGGTGTTTAGTGAAATCCAAGAGAAGGTGTCTCTTGGGACTGGAGTAGGTCACATTGACCGAACCAGGATAATTCCTTGTGTTCTTTACTTATTTCCTGCACTTACTGTTTTCTGGCTGAAAATTGCATCAACTTGGCACGCACAATTGAACGAGCAAACAACCTTAGAATTGCATGAATTTTGGATATATTATACTTCAATGTGTTAGCTTTCATTAGCCGCAAGAATCACTAAATTCTGAGGTGTTTAGCATATTCAAATCATCTTCACAAAATTGTTGCTACATTCTGTGAACGATTCTGACCAGTGTGCAAACTTGTGCAATTTGAATAGGCTATCCTTCAAATCTTGGAGTGAGCCTTATATAAAATTAAACTAGACATCTTGAGGTTTAATTTGACATAAGATTCATCAAAATAGCACGGGTAGATTTTGAGATATTGTTGTTTGAAGTTAAGCTAACATTCTGCCTGAAACTGCCAGAATTGCACACTTTTCTTATCTTGCTTATTTGAACGTGCTAACTTGCTTAGAATTGTCTGAAATTTTTATGACATACTATAAACATTCTAAACTTGATCTCTGCCAAGTTTGAGAGTTTGCACAGGTGTATAAGTGGTTCAACCAAAGCACTCAAAACGGTGAACTGTTTCTGGAATTTTCAGAACCTGAGGTTAAAGAGGCAAAGGGGTTTTCAAACAAGTTTTTGAAGGTAATTATAGTGTAATTTCCGCTAATCCACTATTCACCCCCCCCTCTAGTGGTGCTATACAGGTCCAACAAGTGGTATCAGAGCAAGGTTGAGCACCATATTCTTGTTTGAGCTGAAAACAGTTTACTCTCCAAGTTGCAAAGTTGCTGGAAATTTTCTGGTTGTCTTATATTCTTCATATTTGGTATCTACAACAAGGTGACACTTTCTTTCCTTCTTATAAGTGTTTTAAACGTTTTCTCACACACTAAGAAGCATGTCTAAGTCACACATGAAAATAGAATTAGAAGGCATGTCCACACAAAGACCACCTCTTTTTGATGGAGAAAACTTTAGTCATTGGAAACTTAGGATGAAATTGTTCTTAATGGCTATTGACATAGACTTGTGGTCCATCATTGAAGATGGACCTTATGTGCCTTCTAAGCATGTTATTATTGATGGCTTATCACAAGAAGTTGAGAAATATAGAAAAGATTGGAGTGATGAAGATAAAAAGAAAATGAGTCTTAATGCTAAAGCAATGCAATTATTATTGAATGGTTTAAGTAGAAGTGAATCTGCCTATGTCTCTTCATGTTTAAGTGCAAAGGATATGTGGAAATGTCTTGAAATGAAGCATGAAGGAACTAATCAAGTAAAGGAATCAAAGATTAACATGTTAATGACTACACTTGAATCATTTCATTTACTGCCTAATGAATCAATTGTTGATATGGATTTGAGGCTTACTAACTTATACAACTCACTTGAATCCCTTGGTAAAACGTTTTTGATGAAAGAAAAAGTGCAAAAAGTTTTGAGAAGTTTGCCAAGTGAATGGGATGCCAAAGTTAGTGCCATTGAAGAAAGCAAAGATCTTTCTCAAATAAAACTTGATGAATTGATAGGTTCTTTAAAAGTTTATGAAAACAAGTTGAATATAAGAAAGGCTGAATCTAGTAACAAGTCTAAATCACTTGCATTTGTAACAAATGAACCCGAATCATCTAATCAAGCCGAGTATGAAAGTGATGATGAAAGTGATGAAGAAGACATAATGTTGCTAGCTAGGCGTTTAAGGAAGTTTTTCAAGAAAAGACCAACTAAAAGACAAGCAAAATCAGCCGCCCCTATCAATGTGAAATCTAACAAACAAGATGGCAAATGGTATGATAAAGAACTCAAGTGTTATGAATGTGGCAAACAAGGACACATCTCATATGATTGTCCAAACAAGAACAAAAACCGTGACATGGATGAAAAGACAAGGACAAAAACTAGAGTAGAACCTATGCAAAGGAGGAAGAAAGCTCTCAAGGTAAGTTCAAGCACTTGGGATGACACATCTTCATCCGAATCCGAGGAGGAACCTGAAATTGCACAAACATGTTTGGCTTCAAAGTCTACAAATGAGGTAACATTCAATTCTGACTCTGAATGTGATTTTACTCAAGATGAATTGTTGGATGAATTAGAAAAGTTGCATGATAGATATAAGAAGCTATCCAAGGAGAAGAAAAGAATAGTTGAGGAGAAGAACAAGTTGGAGACGTCTAACTTGAATCTAACTTCTCAACTAGAAGTTCTTCAACTTGAATCATCTAACACTATTAGTTCAATGCAAAATCAGATTAAGGAACTTAAGAACAAACATGAAAATGTGCAATGTGTGCAATGTGTTGATTACCACGTTTTAAAGTCTAAATTACATGAAATACAAACTGAATTTGAATCATTAAAAGCATGCAACCTAGACTTGAACAAATCTTTAGAACAATTTAAGGATGGTTCCAACATGTTAGACACTCTTATTGCATCTCAAAAGCATGGAAATGACAAACAAGGTCTTGGATATGTTAAAGAAGCTGAATACACACCTAAGGAAACAACATTTGTATCATCTTCAACCAACATGAAATATAGGCCAAATGCATTTAGAAATGAACCTATTCTGCCTACACCACCTTCTTCACAAAGATTGCAAAATGCATCAACATATAGGAAGGTAAATGCACCTAGAAACCATGCTTACATGTATACAAGAATGCCTAAACAAAGAAGTATGAAATCTGCTCAAGTTATGCCTTATATGCAACAACATGCTTATGTGAAGAACATGACATACTCTAGGCCTAAATCAGTTTACAACACACGGCCTAGACACACACAACATCTTGCTTATACACGGCCAAGATATAACTCATATACATGGCAACATTCAAATGCATATAGAACTTACAATGCTTATCCAACTAGACATAAATGTGCAGCCCCTTTTCCATCATATTCTATGTATCAAAATCCACTATTTGATCATTATATGCAACATGATTTTAACATTTCAAAACCAAGAAAGGTTGTTCAAGTTTGGGTACCTAAAGGTACACTAACATGAACTTAACTTGTCTAACCTTGAAAGGACCCAAAATCAAAGGGTACCTAAGTTGTTATTTACATTTGTAGGTACATAACATCAAAGAAAGACAAGTTGCTGGTTATAACAACAAAGAAGATGAAAAGAACAAAACCAATTGGATAGTGGATAGTGGTTGCTCAAGACATATGACGGGCAACAAAAATTTGTTTAGCACACTTAAGAACGTTGCAAAAGGTGGCAAAGTTACCTTTGGAGACAACAACCAAGGCCAAATAATTGGCAAAGGCAAGGTTGGTGATCCAAACAAGTTTGAGATCAAAAACGTCCTACTTGTAAGTAACTTAACCTTTGAGCTTTTAAGTGTTTCTCAACTATGTGACAACAACTTGAATGTTCTCTTTTCCTCCACCTCTTGTAAGATAATGGATAAAAACAATCAAGTTGTGTTAAAAGGAAAACGTGAAGGAAACATATATGTGCTTAACATGGATGATATGCTAAGTAGTAACACAAAATGTCTTGTTTCACATGAATCTGATCCCAATCTTTGGCATAGACGTTTAGGACACATTGGTATATCAACCTTAGAAAAACTACACGCTAAAAGTCTTGTTAAAGGATTGCCTAAACTTAACTTGAATGATTTTCAACTATGTGAATCTTGTATCAAAGGCAAACATGTTAGAGAATCCCTTAAGCCTAAAACTGAGTTCACAACATCTAGAATACTAGAACTCTTGAATATGGATTTATTTGGTCCATGTAGAACAAGAAGCTTAGGTGGAAGTTATTATGTATGTGTAATAGTTGATGATTTCTCAAGATATACTTGGACATTGTTTCTTGCTTCAAAAGATGAAAGTGCATCATCTATAGCTAATCTAATTAGACAACTTGAAAATGAACATGAATCACATGTTATTAAGATAAGGAGTGATAGAGGAGGTGAGTTTAAAGATAGTGTATTAATCAAATTCTGTAATGAAAAGGGTATAAAACATGAATTCTCCCCACCAAGAACTCCTCAACTTAATGGTGTAGTTGAAAGAAAGAATAGGACTATTCAAGAAGTAGCAAGAACAATGATGGTAGAAAACAAAGTACCTAAATTCTTATGGGCTGAAGCAGTAAACACTTCAAGTTATATGATCAACAGACTATCAATAAGAAAGAAATTGAACAAAACACCATATGAAATCTTAAATGGACGACTCCCAAAAGTAAACTATCTAAAAGTCTTTGGTTGTAAATGCTTTGTATTGAACACAAAAGATAACTTAGATAAGTTTGATCCTAAGTCTGATGAACATATATTTGTGGGATATTCAATGAACTCTAAAGCATATAGATGTTATAATGCACAAACAAGAAAGATAGTTGAATCTATACATGTGAAGTTCAATGAAAATACATATCTCCACACAAGTAATCAACATGAAATCTATGTACCAAATGATCAAATACATCATGATGAAGATGAACTTATCCTACCACCTACAAATGATCAAATTGAAACACCAAATCAAACTCTTGAAATGCATGAAGTTCAAACTCCCCCTACACAAGAACATAATGAAGAAAATGTGCCTAACCAACCTATTGAACATCATGAACCTATTGAAGATGCACAACCAAGTAATTGGTGGCAAATAAGAGATAAACAAAAGCATCCTCAAGAACTTATCATAGGAGATGTAAATCAAGGGGTTAGAACACGTAGGCAAATAGATCCTAATGAATATGATCAATGGCATGCACTTATATCTCAAATTGAACCTAAGAATGTGAATGATGCCTTAAACGATGCATATTGGATAGATGCAATGCATGAAGAGTTAAACCAATTTGAAAGAAACAATGTGAGGGATTTAGTACCTAAACCCGAGGATAAATCAATCATTGGAACTAAATGGGTGTTTAGGAACAAAATGAATGAACAAGGGGTTGTAGTAAGAAATAAAGCAAGACTTGTAGCTCAAGGATATAATCAAGAAGAGGGTATTGATTATGATGAAACATTTGCCCCCGTAGCAAGATTAGAATCCATACGCCTCTTATTAGCTTTTGCATGTTATAATAACATCAAACTATTCCAAATGGATGTTAAGAGTGCATTCTTAAATGGCTATATCCAAGAAGAAGTTTTTGTTAAACAACCACCAGGCTTTGAAGATCCAAAGAATCCTAATCATGTATATAAACTTAAGAAAGCCTTATATGGTTTGAAACAAGCCCCCCGTGCATGGTATGAAAGATTTGCCAACTTTTTACTAAGTAACAACTTTCAAAGAGGAACCATAGATAGTACCTTATTCTTGAAAAAGAAAGACAAAGATTTGCTTGTAATACAAATATATGTAGATGACATAATCTTTGGTTCAACTAATCCTAACTTAGTAAAAGACTTTGAAGATTGTATGAAGTCTGAGTTTGAAATGTCCATGGTTGGTGAATTAAATTATTTCTTAGGCTTGCAAATAAAACAAACATCAAGTGGTATACATATCAATCAAGCCAAATACATAAGAGATATGATAAAGAAATTCAACTTTGAAAACTTGAAACCATCTCCAACACCAATGTGTACCTCAACAAAATTAGACAAAGATGAAAATGGTGTTGCATTTGATGAAAAATTATATAGGTCTATGATTGGTTCATTGCTATATCTAACTGCTAGTAGACCTGATATTATGTTTGCAGTATGTATGTGTGCAAGATTTCAAAGTATGCCTAAGTTGTCACACTTTAAAGCTGTAAAAAGAATATTTAGATATCTTCAACATACACCAACATTAGGCTTATGGTATGATAGACAATCTAGTCTAAGTTTACATGCATATTCAGATGCAGATTATGGTGGATGTAGAGTAGATAGAAAGAGCACTAGTGGAACATGTCAATTCCTAGGAAACTCACTAATATCTTGGTTTTCAAAGAAACAATCTAGTGTTGCACTTTCTACTACTGAAGCAGAATATATGGCTTTAAGTCTATGTTGTACTCAACTATTATGGATTAAACAACAACTTTCAGACTTTGAAATACAAGTAAATAATATCCCCATCTATTGTGATAGTACAAGTGCTATAAATTTGTCTAAAAACCCTGTACTACACTCTAAGGCAAAGCATATAGAAGTACGTTATCATTTTCTCCGTGATCATGTTAATCTTGGACATATACACATTGAACATGTTAGAACTGATCAACAAGTAGCTGATATATTCACTAAACCCCTTAATCAAGCTATCTTTGAGACTTTACGTGCAAGACTTGGATTAATTGCTTACAACTGACTACTACACCATTCAGTCTTTTGCATAATTTACAAAATTAAGGGGGAGAAATAAATGTGTATATATATCATGTCATAAATGTGTATATATATCATGTCAAGGGGAAGATAGATATCATGTTGAGGGGGAGATAACACATTAAGGGGGAGCAGCTTACACTTGATTTAAATGTTTAATATACACATATGTGGGGTAATTTTGCAAATCATCAAAAGGGGGAGATTGTTGTGATATATTATGTTTGAGTGATTGCAAAATGTATATGTGAGCATATGTGTAATTGTTGTGCAAAATGTATATGTGTGCATATGTGTAATTGTTGTGATTAGAAAATGCATATGTGATATATATATGTGTAACGTTTACATATGAAATTGATTGTGCAAGACATGAACTTATGAGCTAAATGTGAAATTGATTGATTGAATCAAGATTGAACAAGTTTGATTAAGATCATGAGATTGAACTTGGCCAATTCAATCACATATCTTAATCAAGACATGTTCAAACTGATCTTAGGATATATATGCCAATACATGTTGATAATATGATCTAACCAAGCCTTGAAGTCACATGACTTACACTATAAGGCAAATTGTTTGGTTTAGTGTTCTATTGCAGGTTTTGGTTCATATCTTGAGCAAATGAACTCCAAATTGAGTCATTCAAAAGCCCACATGATCCTTATTCAATTTAGAATCTAATTGGCTGAGGAAAGGCATGCTTGGCATGGGTTAAAACTGAATTGACCCGGTGGGAAGCTTATTGACCTATATAAGGGTTATTTTGGTAATTTCACCATTTGGACTTCTCATTCTTATTTGGTCTTCTTCCAACGGATTTATATGATCATATGACACATTTATAAGTCATGTCACATCATGGCAAAAATGTATCTGGAGCAGCACCATGTCTAGGTTCATCCTAGGACAAAATTCCTATTTTTGTGCTAAGGGGTATTCTGGTCTTTTCACTTGCCAGTGGATCTTCCAACATGTTATATATTGCTTATATGATGTTTATATGTGTTTATGTCACATATGGTACGTGCCCTATTTTTATGGAAACAGGCAGCATGGTATATATCAATTGGAATTCTTATATCATGGTTATCTCATCTATGGTTTTCTTGGAATTCTTGGTATTCTTCATATGGTTTTCTATGCTACATGTTGAAGACTATATATTATATGGTTACATACGGATTTGGGCGCATATATCATGTTCAAACTTCAGATTTTGAACAAGTCAAGGCAAGATGAATTACATCCTATTTTGGTGCTGATTTTAAGTGATTATCTTGTATATTCTTGGAGATAATGACAACGGCTATTTTGGCTAAAATATGGAGCAAAACTATCTTGATACAAACGGCTATATGATTCAAAAGTTTAAGGCTGATTTCTATTTGATTCCAACGTTTATTTTGGTTCAAAGTTGGAGCAAAAATCTCTCAACCAAGGAAGATAGCAAACGGCTATATATGTTCAAAATATTGAAGACCAAGTCAAATTCAAAGGCTTAGCTGAATTTTCTCATTCTTCAACCAAAGGCAACGGCTATGTGATTCTATGTTGAAGACTAGTTCAAAACTCAAACAAACTTGGCTGATTTCTATCTATTCTCCAATGCCTATTTTTAGGCCATACCAACGTTCATGAGGAGCCATTCAAACGTTCATGAGTATTCAAAATGAGGAGATAAAATTTGCTGCATATATGGCAAGATATTTACACATGGATGTTGATGATTGGAGCTGATTTTAAACGTTTAAATGAAGAGTTTATCCATCTCATTCCAACGGCTACAATGGGATAAATATTCAGGTTGGAAGACTATTTCAAAGCATTCAAAAATTCAGATTTATCTTGAAATTCAAAGGCTGAATTTTGGTAGCTAAAAAGGTGCTGAATTTTATCCATTTATCAACTCATTTCAACGGCTATATTGAGGAGCCTAAAGGCTGATCTCTTGGCTATAAATAGCTCCCAAGGTTGAAGAAGAATGGTACACCAACGAAAGCAAAGAAAGCAAGCAAGGCATTAGCTCTTTGTCTCCATTCTTTTCTCCTTCTCTTCTATATTGAAGAACACATTTGTAGCAAGCTTTATGATTGTATAGTTCTTCAATTCTTGTCATTTTCAACACCTTTATACGACATATTTGTAAAGGAGAAGCTGGTGTATAAAGCTTACTCCTTAGAGGTGAGCAAAAGGTGCAAAGGTGCAAAGGTGATACAAACTAGGTGTTTTGGTGAAGTCTCTTGAAGAAGTTGGTGAAAAGCTTCTTCCTTTGACTTTGTAAGGTGATATTTGTGTTTGGTGTTTAGTGAAATCCAAGAGAAGGTGTCTCTTGGGACTGGAGTAGGTCACATTGACCGAACCAGGATAATTCCTTGTGTTCTTTACTTATTTCCTGCACTTACTGTTTTCTGGCTGAAAATTGCATCAACTTGGCACGCACAATTGAACGAGCAAACAACCTTAGAATTGCATGAATTTTGGATATATTATACTTCAATGTGTTAGCTTTCATTAGCCGCAAGAATCACTAAATTCTGAGGTGTTTAGCATATTCAAATCATCTTCACAAAATTGTTGCTACATTCTGTGAACGATTCTGACCAGTGTGCAAACTTGTGCAATTTGAATAGGCTATCCTTCAAATCTTGGAGTGAGCCTTATATAAAATTAAACTAGACATCTTGAGGTTTAATTTGACATAAGATTCATCAAAATAGCACGGGTAGATTTTGAGATATTGTTGTTTGAAGTTAAGCTAACATTCTGCCTGAAACTGCCAGAATTGCACACTTTTCTTATCTTGCTTATTTGAACGTGCTAACTTGCTTAGAATTGTCTGAAATTTTTATGACATACTATAAACATTCTAAACTTGATCTCTGCCAAGTTTGAGAGTTTGCACAGGTGTATAAGTGGTTCAACCAAAGCACTCAAAACGGTGAACTGTTTCTGGAATTTTCAGAACCTGAGGTTAAAGAGGCAAAGGGGTTTTCAAACAAGTTTTTGAAGGTAATTATAGTGTAATTTCCGCTAATCCACTATTCACCCCCCCCTCTAGTGGTGCTATACAGGTCCAACAGGAATACATATGATCTACTTTTGTTTCCCATTGCAGATAAGCTTCAGGATCACTTTTCCCTTGGAAGGAGGGAATCGTCAGTTTAGTAGTAATGAACTCTTCTTCAAGATGTTCACTCCTATCAGGTTGACGTTCATCATACCGTTCTTCCGGATAGTGTTCTTCATTGTACTCAGGAAGATAATCAAATCTCTCCTCAAAAGAAATGTTCCTACGACCACCATTACTACCTCGACCTCGACTTCTACCTCTATGTGATGTGACTCTTCTAGGTTGAACATAAGACTCATTAGCATAAGAGGTGCCTTCTTGAAAAGGTATACTAGGTTCCTTTTGATCTGAGGTTGGCTTTTCTACGTTGTTTATCCTTTGTTTGTTATCCTCTATGTCACTTCTCATTAAACCAAATTGATTAACAAGGAAAGTGAGGGTTTGTTGTATATTCTCGAGGGTAACAGGGACTGGGGATGGGACAGGTGTAGATGGGGACGGGGATGATGCATTATCTTTCTGTTGGGGACCCATGATTCAGAAAACAATCTCAAAAGTCAAATAAAATATTGACAAGATGCAAATACTCTACTTTATGTTGACAATTGTTTAAAACAGCAACTTGGACTATTTCTCCTAAAGATTCAAGTAAATCACAGAAGTCAAATTGTTGTTCGGGCTGAAAGAAATCTACGGGGTTGTTTTAAGACAATACCTCAATTTACTTTACAGCATATGCAATTATCAATTGTAGTAAAGCGAAAGTAAAGACACACAAACAAAGTGCTAGCAAGGGTTTGCTTTAGAAACTTTCAATATTTCAAAACTACAACACTTTGGGGTTTGGTTTGGGTGTTTTCTTTCTTTGGAGCTTTGCACGGGATTTTCCCTTTATGAAACGTTTAACTTTGGGCTTTTCCTCACTTGGCTTTCTTGTGCAATTCTCTCTTTGTCTTGCCTCTTACTTGTTGACAATTTCTGGCTTTTCTCTCGCGTATTTCTCAATCAAACTTAATTTTCTTTCTTTGGATGGTTTTGCTTGATTGTTGTGAGACTACTGCTCACGGCCTACATGAGACATTGCCCACGGCCTTTAATTGCACAAGGTTGGTTGTATTTGGGATTTGAAAGTTCCTCGTACACAACACGGCTAAACACTATGTAGTGGGAATTCAATTCACAATCACAACAAGATCAAATTGTATATAGTGCAATGTAAGTTCAGAAATTGATCTAAAACAACAATGGGAAAGCTCTTTAACAATGTGGGGCTTAAACAATTCCTAAATTTCAGAATATATCTAAGTCCAACAAGTTGTTTGAAACAATTGAAATCAACAAAAAGATAAGACTATTAGCATATAGCAAGATTTCAAATGAGCTTTAAAAGGTTGTTTTGATCCACACGGTTTTTGGGCATTTGTTCTTTCTTCTATTTTCTGTTTTTGATGCAAGTGATCTAACTAGTTCTAATATGGCTAAATGCAATTTAGTTGAGCCTAAATGAAGTGCACAATGGCCGGTTACTAGTACTTAATGGAAAATCAGTTTTGATGCTAAGTATGCTTTCTTGTTTTGTTTTTGTTTTCAAGTGACCTAACCTACTTGTTTTTGTTTGGTTTTTGTTTGTATGATGCAATCAGAATCTAAACTAAATGAACTAGATGCAAGTGTTTAAAGCCTACTTATCAAACGTTCATGTACTAGAAAGACTAGGCAGCACACTCTATTTAGCTAAGCTACTTGTTTTGGTTTTTGTTTTCGGTTTTCTAGTGCCAAACTAATCAGCCAACTAAAATACTTAAAGTATGATGTAAACTAGCCTAAACTAAGCTAAAGATGGCAGCACTAAAAACGTTACAAATGGTTTGTTCACAAGTACTAAAAACAGGATTTTAACTATGTGGATACAAGCTAAAGTTTCAACTAATCTAGGTTTGTGTTCAAGTTTTCTGATTTTAAGGACACACTATACTAACACTTAAACTACTAAATCAAGGTCTAATGATCTTTATCTAAGCTAAACAAGGAAGCATAGAAAACGTTCAAAACAGTTTGCACATAGGAACTAAAAACAGAATTTTCTAACTACTACAACTTGATGAATAACCAAACTATCAACTAGCCTATTTTGTGTTCAAGGTTTTCTGATTTAAGGAGTCAATCAAACTACCATTTAAAACTACTAGATTAGTGTCTAATGAACAATATCTAAGCTAGGTTGAACACTCACAAGCTGGCCACACACGGTTTTTGCTTCAAGATACCAAACAGCTCCTAACACACCTAAAACTAGTCTAAGTTGTTCTTGTGGTCAGTTTTCGTTTTGCCTACTTAAACTAAGTAACCAAGCTATATTATACTATCTAACAAGCACTTTAAAACATAATCTAACTATCAAAACAAACAACAACTAAACGTACTAAAAATCAGTTCATAAACAGTTTGGGCAGCAACATTCATTTGCAAATTTAAGCAATGTAAACATGAATAGAAGACTAACCAAAGCTCTGATACCAATTGATGAGCCAAATGGGGGCTGAAAACGTTGCCTAGGATGTTGTCCTCTATTCCAAATTGATTTGAACCCAAGCTATGTCAAAGAACATCTTAAAGACACCCTTTAAGCTTTAACCTTTGTTCTTGGCTCAATCTATGCCAAACCTCTTCCTCTTTGGCACTCCAACACACCTAAAACCTCTATGAGACCCTAAGATGCTTGTAAACCAAATAAAGAAGTAAATGCAAACAAGTTCTAGGCTGGAACTTGTATGAAAACCGTTTGGTGGCTTTAAAACCTCAACTTGAAATGTTGAAAACTCCTTTGAAGGAAATTCTGGTTTTGTATTTGATAAGTGTTGTGAATTACATTCAGCTTCTAAGACTACTTATAACAAACGAAAATAAACAAGGTACAAGGTTTGGAATACAAAGTATAAGCCTAGAATAACATGCTTTCTTTTTGATCAAGTTGGTGCAACTTTCGGTTGAGAGGACCTGGTTGCTTCCCTTTCCTTCTTTGCTTGTCTTTCCAGCCTTAATTTGATTGGTTTAAAGGTTGAGCAGCTTGCTTGAGAAAGGCTTTGATTGGTTGCAAGTTGTTTTTGAATCTTCAAACCTTTTCATTCCTTAAGCCAACGGTTTGCTTCAAGTGTTTTGATTGGATGAACCTTTGTGCAGCTTGATTAAAACTTGGCTTTGATTGGTTCTCACTTTGGTGTTGAATTTTCAAACATCTTAGTCATGAACCAACGGTTTCTTCATGGAGTTTGATTGGTGCAATTGTTTGAGCAGCTTGTCTTGGTCATCATTGGCGTGGAGGACAAGTCTTGGTGTTTGACATGTGAGCTTGTCACCTCTTTGCTTGTCACCTCTTTGCTTGGATAAAAATTCAGGTTTGAATTGCTTCTTCAAGCTACAAACGTGTACCTAAAAGACAAGGCAAGAATACAACACAAACTATCCTAAAACAAAGTTAACAAACCAAGAATATTAAAAAGAACATATAAAGATATGTACAACATGCTTTTGATACAACTAGATCATAGCTTGTATCATATAAACCCAATGGATGTCATCTTTGCTTGGCTCATCCTCTTCATGCCTGTAAAGGAATGATTCAACACAATGTAACAATTTCTTAGCCATACTCCTTGTTATGGGACCATTGTGTGGCAATGAGGTGTCATCGTCAGTGTTTGCATCTACAAGGTTAGGCTGTAGCTCATCACACGGCTGGAAGGGAAAGGATAAATAAGAGCCAAATTCAAAGTGAAATTCAAACTCAACTTGAATTCAAATTCAACCAACTCTTGAATTCAACTTCAAGCCTCATCCTACTTATCAAATCAGCTGCTCCAAGACAACATTTTGACATCAAGCATGGCCTGAATAAGATGGAGATAATGTCTTGCAAGATTTTAAGATTTTAGCTAGAATTTGTTTTAGCTTTGAATTCAAATAATTTTCAATTTTCAAACATTGCTAGCTAGCCTTATTTTGAATTAGTTTTAGACATTTTAAGGCTGAAACTCAACCTATAAATAGACCCTTTTGGGACGCCTAGGAGATGACCTTTTGATGAATAACAATTCTTGATATATCCTTCACTTTGTGTGATACTTCGTTTTCTTAGTTTTGCATTAAAAACCTAAGTTAAGATCCTTCAAAGTTGAGCATTTTGAAGGTGTTGCCATTGCTTAAATGTGCCGTCCAGGAGGGCCATATCGGTTTGCCTGATCAACGACCATCTTAATGTGTTGGTATTGCTCATTTTAATCCACACGTTTTTAATCACTAAGGAAGCAAGGGGAAGTCTTCTTCCTTGTGCCTAACCATTTGAAGGACGTTTGGAAGGTGGAATTGTTGGAGCCCACGAGTTGCACGCATCAAATTGGTATCAGAGCCAGGTTACTCTATTCCACCATCTATTATTTCTTTTTTGTTTGAGTCTAGTCATTTCATTTTCAGTTGAATCCTTCTTCTACCCCTCGCTCAACACGCCATTGTCTTGCATCTCATACAAAAAAAAAGAAAAAAAACAAAACGTCCAAAAACAAACATTGCTTTAAGTCCTTGCATGTTGCTGCATTTGGCTTTTCATCATTCAAGTGTCATTTCTTTTATTTCTTTTTCGCATCACAATCTGATTTTGAGTCGTTCAAACTTGAACAAATTAGGGTTTGTTGTATTTTAAGTCGTATTCAGCCTTCTTTTAAACAATCCAACCATCAGCCTATAAAGCTACATCGGTTTCAAATCATCTTGTTGCTACCGAAGCTTTTAGTTGGTGATGATTGTATGCATTCTGTGATTTGCATTGTGATTGATTTCATGCTTTAATCAAGTAGTCCTACGTGTGCTTGTCTTCATAACCCATTTTCAATATCAATCACACCCTCAAATCACCCAACACCCCATGCCCAATCAGCCAACACCCCAACCCAACCCTAAAACTCACCAACATGATTCCAAACGACCCTATTTACACCCCCAACAAAAAGCCCCAAACAAATTTTACCAAACACAATCAGAATCTAAAGATCCCAATTCATTCAAATAAACCCTAACCCTAGAATTTGAATTTTGTTCAAATTATGCCCTAAACCAACCAATACCCAAATTGACCACGTCAACCATCAATTACAAACCACAAATAGCCATATACACCAAACAATCAACTCCCACACCCTAATCCAGCAAACACCCAAAGCGTTCAAACAAAAACCCTAAATCAAAAAAAAACCTAAACCTAACCCAATTCGGCCCTACCCAATTTCCCTCCCTTTCCAAGGTTATTTTTGTTGCAAGTCCAAGTTACAAATTGCATTTTAAATACATTGCACTAATTTGTCCAAAAACAAAAGTGCTAAGTGCAAAACGCGTGAAATTTCAAATCTGCCCCTAGTAAAAAAAAGAATATTTGAACCTTGCTCAATTGAAATAGCAAGGAAGAAAAAGAAAAACAAAAGAACAAGTGAAAAGAAAAAGGGCAAAACGTTTGTGCGTTGCGTGGAAAATTTTTGGTACGATTTGCAAACCTTGGATACCGTATTTCGTTACTTACTACATACAACCGCCCTATTCTCTTTATCCTACTTTTCTTGAACCAATCACACACTTGGTTGCTCGATTGTTGCATGACTTGAACCATTTTGTGGATAGTAAGTGCATAGAATCAAAATTAACTAAAGATTGCCCACGGCAACCCTTAGTTCATCTTTGGTTCAGCCTTATACATCAACTTTGGTTGCTTATTTTCTTTGAATCTTAGTAGAAAGTTCAAATTTGTGTTCATTTCAATTGATTCTACTTTGATACTAATTGGTGCAACTTGAACACAAAAAGGAAGAACAAGTGGAGAACATTGTGATTTGAAGAAGCATTGGCAATACACTTTCTTATTGATCACTTTGACCCTTCTTAACTTCAGGTTATCCAAGAACCAAAGTGGTAAGAGAGTGGAAAGACGAGAAAGCGGAGTGTTCATAGTTTGTTTTTGTTTTACTAATCCCTTAACGTTTGCTTGTCTTTGTGTTAGTTTGCTTCTTTTCTTCTCTTTTCGTTTTTTTAATTGATCACTTTAGGTAAAACATGGATAGCTGCACTCACTCAGCATCTAGCAAGTCAAGAGAGGCCGAAACTGTTGACAACGCGCAACAACAAATGCTGGAGATGCTTAAGAAACTCATGCATGACAATGAGGTAATTAAGCATCGCTTGGAAGACATGGAGCGAAGCTACAAAACAAGTGATGGCCAAGGTACAAGCAGGGCCGTTCCCCTACCACAACCTAGGCGCCACCCACCAGAGGAAGTTGAAGATGATAACCTCAGACCGCCACACATCAAGGCACGAAGGTTTGTTCCTCCTACACAGCCAAGAAGGGACGTCCCACGAAGGTACAAAGATGATTACATTCCATATGAGCATGACGAGTATGACTTTGATGACCACCCTCCTCGTGGTTACCAAAGACGCCAAAATCTCCTTTTCCCGCATGATGACGATTTTCTCAAAACCAAAATAAATATTCCCACGTTTTTTGGTAAAAGTAATGCGGAGGAATATTTAGAATGGGAAACCAAAGTGGATTTAATCTTTTCTTGTACCAATTATAGTGAATTACAAAAAGTGAGGTATGCTTCTATTGAGTTTTCTGGTTATGCACTTAATTGGTGGACAAATTTGTGTCGAAATAGAACTAAGACAAGGCAACCTCCAATTGCCACTCGGGAAGAAATGAAGTTTGAAATGAGACAACGTTTTATCCCAAACAATTATGAGAGTTCTAACTTCACGAGTTTGCAAAACTTACGTCAAGGTTCCAAAAGTGTAGACGAGTATTATAAAGAGTTAGAAATTTTGTTAGAAAGGTCTAACTTGCAGGAACCTGAAGAAGCCACCAAAGCTCGTTTCTTATATTGTTTAAACAGGGAGATTGCACAAAGGGTTAATCTTCAACCTTATCTCGACCTCACAACCATGGTACATATGGCAGAAAAGATTGAACATCAAATGAAGGTACGTAGTTCCTCCAATTTCAAATCAAGGTTTTCCAACAAGCCTTCAGGAACGGGAAGCTCACGGCCTACAGGAGGCCAATCACGTGACCAAGATGCGTCACAAAGAATGGACAATCGTGTGCAATCCACACAAAGGAGAGATGACCGCAACCAACAAAAGGCTCATACCGGAAATTCTTCTGATCCATCAAATAGGTTTAGAGACATTAAATGTTATAAATGTCAAGGACGTGGTCACATAGGAAAAGAGTGTCCTAATGCAAAATGAATCATGTTAATTGAAAAGACAAACGAATATGTGTCTGAGTCCGACCATGAAAACGAGTCTGAGCATGATAATGAAATTGAACCTGAAGAGGATCTAGGCGCATTAGATGATTTTGACACTAAGGAGTTTCTTGTTGTGCGTCGAGCTTTAAATGCATATCCGAAATTAGATGATCACGAACAACATCGAGAAAACATTGTGTGAATGTGGCTAGTATTGAATTGGTAAGAAAACTGAATTTGTCTATGACTAATCATCCGTATCCTTACAAACTTGCATGGCTAAATGATTGCGGTGAAGTTAGCGTAAGTAAACAAGTTTTGATTTCTCTTAGCATTGGTAGTTACAAAGATCATGTTTTATGGGATGTTGCACCAATGCATGCTAGTCATATCTTACTTAGTAGGCCATGGCAATTTGATCGACATGTGATATATGATGGTTATTTGAATCGTTATTCTTTCAAATTGAATGGCAAATTGTACAAATTGCATGCACTTCCACCACACAAAGTCCACGAGGATCACCAACGCATGTCTAAGTCGAGGGCTGATCCTAAGGAAAAAGAAGCCGAGAGAATATTCGCGGAGTGTATGAAAAGTGAGAACGAAAAACTCGAGAGCAAGGGAAAAGAGGTACTGCCCCTAAGTGTCAACAAGTCCAAAAAGAAGTGTGGGTATTTTGCAAAAAAAAGAGATGTCACACGCGCCCTTTATAACAACCAAACTGTCCTCATCATCATCCCAAAGTTGTGTCACCTTGCCCTAGAAGAACTCCCGCCAAACTTACCTACCTCAGTTGCGTCCCTTATCCAAGAATATGAAGTTCTATTTCCCCCCGAACCACCATCCAGATTACAACCCATTAGAGGAATAGAACACCAAATCGACTTTGTCCCAGGAGCCGTGTTACCCAATCGCCCAGCCTATCGAGCCAATCCCGAAGAAACCAAAGAAATCCAAAGGCAAGTAGAGGAGCTCCTAGCGAGTGGACAAGTCCGAGAGAGCCTAAGCCCATCTACCGTCCCAGTCATTTTAGTACCCAAAAAGGATGGAACGTGGAGAATGTGTACCGATTGCCAAGACATAAACAAAATTACCGTCAAGTATAGGTACCCCATACCTAGGTTAGACGATATGTTGGACATGTTGCACGGATCTAAATTCTTCACCAAAATCGAACTTAAGCAAGGGTACTTCCAGGTACGCATTAGAGAAGGGGACGAATGGAAGACTGCATTCAAAACCAAATTTGGGCTCTATGAGTGGTTAGTAATGCCTTTCGGGCTCACCAACGCCCCTAGCACCTTTATGAGGCTAATGAATGAAGTCTTACGAGCGTTCATAGGCCGATTTGTTGTTGTTTATTTCGATGATATCCTAATCTATTCCCAAACCATAGAAGATCATCTTGACCATATTAGAGCCGTTTTTGAAAAGCTTAAGTAAGAACAACTTTACGCCAACTTTAAGAAGTGCTCCTTTTGTTTAGAACGCGTAGTTTTTCTGGGCTTTGTCATTTCGGCTGAGGGAGTATAAATGGATGAGGAAAAGGTTAGGTCAATTGTGGAGTGACCTATACCTAAGACTGTAGGGGAAGTTCACAGTTTCCATGGACTTAAGTTTTTAAAGACAATTTGTCAAAGATTTTTCGTCCATAGCTGCACCCCTAAACGAAATTGTGAAAAAAGATGTGCCTTTTAGGTGGGAGGAGCCACAACAATAGGCATTTGATGAACTTAAACATAGGCTGACCACTGCACCCATACTTAGGTTACCAAATTTTGACGCGACCTTTGAAATATAGTGTGATGCAAGTGGAGTGGGTATAGGCGCAGTTTTAACCCAAGGTAAGAAACCCATAGCCTATTTTAGTGAGAAATTGAAAGGAGCTGCATTGAATTACTCTACCTACGATAAGGAACTTTATGCCCTCGTGAGATCCCTACAAACTTGGCAACACTATCTTCAACCTAAAGAGTTTGTGATCCACACTGGCCATGAAAGCCTTAAGTATCTTAAAGAGCAGGGAAAGCTAAACAAAAGATATGCCAAATGGGTAGAGTTCATAGAACAATTCACTTACGTGATTAAGTACAAACAAGGAAAGGATAATATAGTTGTTGATGCCCTCTCAAGGAGTTGCACGTTAGTGACTACATTATCTTCACGATTCTTAGGATTCTAATCACTTAAGGAATTGTACCCAAACGACCATGACTTTGGCACCATTTTTGGGGCTTGTAAAGACGCACCCTTTGGGAAATTTTACATACATGAGGGTTATCTTTTCAAAGAACATAAGTTGTGTGTTCCTCAAACATCCCTACGAGAAGCATTGACTAGAGAAGCCCATGGGGGAGGTTTAATGAGTCATTTCGGAGTGTTCAAAACCCTTGAGACTCTTAAAGAACATTTCTATTGGCCCCAAATGCGCGTAGATGTCGAAAGGTTATGTGATAGTTGCATCACTTGCAAACAAGCCAAATCTAAGACCCAACCACATGGCCTTTACACGCCTTTACCCTTGAGACTCTTAAAGAACATTTCCATGGACTTTGTTTTAGGACTTCCTAGGTCTCGGGGAGGAAGCGATAGCATTTATGTTGTGGTTGATTGATTTTCAAAAATGGCACATTTCATTGCATGTAGGAAAGTTGATGATGCCACACATGTTGCTGATTTGTTCTTCAAAGAAATTGTGAGATTGCATGCCATGCCACGTACAATTGTAAGTGATAGAGATACGAAATTTTTGAGTCATTTTTGGCGTGTTTTGTGGGCTAAACTTGGTACACAATTGTTGTTTTCAACCACCGCACACCACAAACTGATGGACAAACTGAAGTCGTTAATCGTACTCTTTCTCAACTTTTGCGTGCCATTTTGCAAAAACACATTAAACATTGGGAAGATTGTTTACCATATAACAAATTTTCATACAATAGAAGTGTCCATCACGGTACTTTGCATAGTCCATTTGAAATCATGTATGGCTTTAATCCCTTGTCTCCCCTTGATTTTGATGAGCTACAGCCTAACCTTGTGGATACAAACACTGATGATGACACCTCACTGCCCGCACAGGTCCCATAACAAGGAGTATGGCTAAGAAGTTGTTACATTGTGTTGAATCATTTCTTTATAGGCATGAAGAGGATGAACCAAGCAGAGATGATGTCCATTGGGTTTATATGATACAAGCTTTGATCTAGTTGTATCAAAAGCATGTTGTACATATCTTTAGTTGCTCTTTTTAATATTGTTGATTGGTTAACCTTGTTTTAGGATAGTTTGTGTTGTATTATTGCCTTGTCTTTCAGGTACACGTACTTAGCTTGAAAATGCAATTAGACCTGAATTTTTGTTCAAGCAAGGAGGTGATATGCAAGTAGCTTACAAGGAAGGTGGTGACAAGCACCCATGTCAAAATCTGAATTCTTTTCGCGTTGAAACAAGGATGGAGAAGCTGCTCAACTCATTAACCAATAGGAAGAAGTCTTGCAAATGTTCAAACCAATCACAATCAAGTTGAAGACAAGAAGGCAAGCTGCACTAATTTATCCAATCAGCTCCTTGAAGAAAAACGGCTGATTAAGCTTAACTCCTTTGAAAATTCAAAGCCACACTCACAACCAATCAAAGCCAAGTTCAAAGAAAGCTGCTCCAACTATTATCCAATCAAATTGATCAAGAAAAGAGGCTAAAAACAAACATGGAATACACGGCAAACCATTCAGCTTTCTTGGAACCAAAATTGTTCAAAAAGCAAGCATGTTATTTTAGTCTTGTACTTTGTACTTTAAACCTTGTACCTTTTGTAATTTTCGTTAATATAAGTAGCATAGGATGCTGAATGTAAAAACAACACAATTTCAAATATATTTCAATCAAACTTTCCTTTAAGGAGTTCTCAACTTTTTTTCTAAGTTGAAGTTTAAACCACTAACGGTTTCTTTCAAGTTCCTAGCCTAGAACTTGTTAAGTATTTACTTCATTTTTGGTTTACAGCATCTTAGGGTCTCAATGAGGTTTTAGATGTGTTGGAATGCCAAAGAGGAAGAGGTATTGGCATAAATTGAGCCAAGAACAAACGGTTACAGTTCAAGGGGTGTCATTGAGATGTTCTTCGCCATAGCCGGGGTTCAAATCAGTTTGGAGTAGGAGACAAAGTCCTGGAAACGTTTATCTAGCCTTCATTTGGCTCATCAATTGGTATCAAAGCGTTGGTTAGTCTTCTATTCATGTTTACATTGTTTAAACTTGCATATGAATGATGCTGCCCAAAACCGTTCAATAGACTGTTTTGTTGTCCATTTAGAATCTGTTAGTTAAGGTAGTTAGTTTATGTTTTGAAGTGTTTATTAGATTGTTTACAATAGTTTGGTAACTTAGTTTTAAGTAGCAAAAACGAAAACCCTCACAAAAAAGAACTTAGACTATACTTAAGTGTGTTAGAATCTGATTATGTAGCTTAAGTTAAGAACCGTGTGTAACCTGCTTGTACTTGTTCAATCTAGCTTAGATAATGTTCATTAGACCCTAATCTAGGAGTTTAAATGTAGTTTAGTTAAGTCCTTAAAACAGAAAATTTGAACACAAAAATTAGAATAGTTGATAATTTAGCTTGTAATCAAGTTGTTAAATTCTGTTTTTAGTAGTTCTGTACAAACTGTTTTTAGACGTTTTTAGTGCTGCCTTATTTAGCTTAGTTAGACTAGTTTACAACATAGTTTTAAAGGTTTAGTTGGTTTTTTAGTTTAAAACAAGAAAATCGAAAACTAAAGAACAAAACAAGTAGTTTTAGTTAACTAAGTATGCTGCCTAGTTCTAGTTGATATACGTTTGTTAAAGTAGAACATCAACACTTGCATCTAGTATCATCTAGCTTAGAAACTGATTGCATCATACCAACGAAGACCAAGACAAAAACAAGTAGAGTATATCACTTAAAAACAAAACAAAACAAGTTAGCTAGTTTGCATCAAAACTGATTTCCATTAGTTGATATAGTAATCAGCCTTATAAATTGCATTCAGAAACAACTAAGTTGCATTTAGCTATCTTAAGATTAGTTAGATCATTTGCATCAAAAAAAAGAAAAAAAAAAGAATACTTGCCCAAAAACCATGTGATTAGAACAACTCTTTAAGGCTCATTTGAAATCTTGGTGAATGCTAATAGCTTTATCTTTTTGTTGATTTCAATTGTTTCAAACAACTTGTTGGACTTAGATACATCCTGAAAGTTAGGAATTGTTTAAGCCCCACACTGTTAAAGAGCTATCCAATTGTTGTTTTAGATCAATTTCTGAACTTACATTGCACTATATTCAATTTGAACTTGTTGTAATTGTGAATTGAATTCTCACTACATAGTGTTGAGCCATGTTGTGTACGAGACACTTTCAAGTTCCAAATACAACAAACCTTGGGCAATTAAAGGCCGTGAGCAATGTGACATGTAGGCCGTGAGGAGTAGTCTCACAACAATCAAGCAAACCCCTCCAAAGAAAGAAAATTAAGCTTGATTGAGAAATACGCGAGAGAAAAGCCAATATTTGTCAACAAGTAAGAGGCAAGACAAGAGAGAATTGCACAAGAAAACAAAGTGAGGAAAAGCCAAAAATTAAACATCGCAAAAAAAGGAAAAATTCCTGTGCAAAGCTCAAAAGAAAGAAAGTGCCCAAACCAAACCCAAAGTGTTGTAGATTTGAAATATTGAAAGTTTCTAAAGCAAACCCTTGCTGACACTTTGTTTGTGTGCTTTTACTTTCACTTTACTTCAATTGATAATTGCATATGCTGTAAAGTAAATTGAGGGATTGCCTTAAAACAACCCCGTAGATTTCATTCAGCCCGAACAACAATTTGACTTCTGTGATTTTCTTGAATCCTTCGGAGAAATAGTCCAAATTGCTGTTTTGAACAATTGTCAACATAAAGTAGAGTATTTGCATCTTGTCAATATTTTAATTGGCTTTTGAGATTGTTTTCTGAATCATGGGTCCCCAACAAAAAGATAATGCACCATCCCCGTCCCCATCTACTCCTGTCCTATCCCCAGTCCCTGTTACCCTAGAGAATATACAGCAAACACTCACTTTACTTGTTAATCAATTTGGTTTAATGAGAAGTGACATAGAGGATAACAAGCAGAGGATAAGCAAAGTAGAAAAGCCAACCTCAGATCAAAAGGAACCTAGTATACCTTTTCAAGAAGGCACCTCTTATGGTAATGAGTCTCATGTTGAACGTAGAAAAGTCACATCACTTAGAGGTAGAGGTAGAGGTCGAGGTAGTAATGGTGGTCGTAGGAACATTTCTTTTGAGGAAAGATTTGATAGTCTCCCTGAGTACAATGAAGAACCCTATCTAGAAGAAAGATATGATGAACGTCAACCTGATAGAGATGAACATCTTGAAGAAGAATACATTACTACTAAACTGACAATACCCCCTTTCCATGGAAAAAGTGATCCTGAAACATATCTGCAATGGGAAACGAAAGTAGATCATATGTATTCTTGCACTAACTATTCTGAATTGGCCAAAGTGCGGTATGCAACTTTTGAATTTGTAGATTATGCTTTACTTTGGTGGGAACAATTGAAGAACACCAGGAGAAGAACAAGACAGCCCCCTGTTGTTACTTGGTCCAAGCTGAAACAAGAGATGAGGAACAGATTCACATCTCCTTCCTATGGCTTTATGAGTGTGGTGAAGTTAAAGTAACAAAGTAAGTCCTAGTTCCTTTATCAATTGGTGGGTATTCTGCTGAGGTGTTATGTGACGTAGCCCCTATGCAATCAAGTCATATCTTATTAGGTATACCGTGGCAATTTGACAATAAGGTTACATATGATGGTTACCTAAATAGATATTCCTTTAGGCATAACAACAAACTATTCAAATTAAATGCCTTGCCCCCGCACAAAGTCTTTGAGGATCAACAACGAATGTTAAAAAGCCATAATGATCCAAAAGAAAAGGAACTGGAAAGGATTTTTATCAAAGAAAACCAACTGAAAACTTCTCATCTTAAAATTGAACCGAAAGAAATCAAAGTTTCTGCTTAACCATCTCTAAAGAAAAGTGCATTCTTTGCATCTCAAAGCGAGGTATTCCATACTATCAATTCAAACAAAACTGTTTATATCTTGCTTTACAAAGAAACTCTGTTCTCTTCATCTGAAATACCATCTACTTTACCAAGTGAAGTTGCATCTTTACTTCAAGAATTTTCTAGCTTGTTTCCTGAAGGAGATCCCCCAGGTTTACCACCTCTAAGAGGCATTGAGTACAAACAGATTTCATTCCAGGAGCTGTTCTACCAAACAGACCTGCCTATAGAGCCAATCCAGAGGAAACTAAGGAAATCCAAAAACAAGTTGAGGAATTATTGACCCAAGGTAAAGTAAAAGAGAGTATGAGTCCTTGTGTCGTTCCTGTTATCATTGTCCCTAAGAAAGATGGAACTTGGAGAATGTGTACTGATTGTAGAGCCATCAATAAGATCACTGTGAAGTATAGATACCCTATTCCTAGGTTGGATGACATGTTGGATATGTTGCATGGGTCTAGATGCTTTAGCAAAGTAGATCTTAAACAAGGTTATTTCCAAGTGAGAATTAGGGAAGGTGATGAATGGAAAACTGCCTTTAAGACTAAATTTGGATTGTACGAATGGTTAGTTATGCCCTTTGGTTTAACCAACGCCCCTAGTATTTTCATGAGGTTAATGAATGTTGTCTTAAGGAAATTCATAGGGAAATTTGTGGTAGTTTACTTTGATGACATTCTTATCTACTCCAAAACCCTAAGTGAACATCTGATCCATCTTAGAGCTGTTTTTGTCACCCTACAGAAAGAAAAGTTGTATGCTAATTTCAAAAAGTGTTCTTTCTGTCTAGAGAAGGTTACGTTCTTAGGATTTGTGATTAGTGCTGAAGGAATTGAAATGGACCAAGAGAAAGTTAAATCCAAAACTGAGTGGCCAACCCCTATGATGAGCTACAGCCTAACCTTGTGGATACAAACACTGACGATGATACCTCATGATGAGCTACAGCCTAACCTTGTAGATGCAAACACTGACGATGACACCTCATTGCCACACAATGGTCCCATAACAAGGAGTATGGCTAAGAAATTGTTACATTGTGTTGAATCATTCCTTTACAGGCATGAAGAGGATGAGCCAAGCAAAGATGACATCCATTGGGTTTATATGATACAAGCTATGATCTAGTTGTATCAAATGCATGTTGTACATATCTTTATATGTTCTTTTTAATATTCTTAGTTTGTTAACTTTGTTTTAGGATAGCTTGTGTTGTATTCTTGCCCTAACCTTTCAGGTACACGTTTAGCTTGAAGATGCAAAATCAAACCTGAATTTTGTCCAAACAAAGAAGTGAATTCAAGTAGCTTGCAAGCAAGGTGCTTAACAAGCACTCATGTCAATTTCAGCCTATGTTTTCACGTTGAAACAAGAATGAGGAAGCAGCTCAAGCCTTCAACCAATCAAAAGAAGTCTAGCAAATGATTTATCCAATCACAAACAAGTAGGGAAAATTCAAACAAGCTGCTCAATCTTTGATCCAATCAAATTCAAGGAGAATTTCGGCTGGTTCATAAACTAATATGTTTGAAAATTCAACACAAGGCAAGAACCAATCAAGGCTGAGTTTTATCCAAGCTGCACACTCCAAGAGCCAATCAAAACTTTGGCTGAATTTCAAGCAAGAGAAGAACCGTATGTTTAAGGAAGAATGATTGAAAATTCAAGCCACAACCTACAACCAATCAAAGCTAAGGTTCAACCAAGCAGCTCAATCTTTAAACCAATCAAATTAAGGCTGGAAAGACAAGCAAAGAAGGAAAGGGAAGCAACCAGGTCCTCTCAACCGAAAGTTGCACCAACTTGATCAAAAAGAAAGCATGTTATTCCTAGGCTTGTACTTTGTATTCTAAACCTTGTACCTTGTTTATTTTCGTTTGTTATAAGTAGTCTTAGAAGCTGAATGTAATTGACAACACTTATCAAATACAAAACCAGAATTTCCTTCAAAGGAGTTTTCAACATTTCAAGTTGAGGATTAAAACCACCTAACGGTTTTCATACAAGTTCCAGCCTAGAACTTGTTTGCATTTACTTCTTTATTTGGTTTACAAGCATCTTAGGGTCTCATAGAGGTTTTAGGTGTGTTGGAGTGCCAAAGAGGAAGAGGTTTGGCATAGATTGAGCCAAGAACAAAGGTTAAAGCTTAAAGGGTGTCTTTAAGATGTTCTTTGACATAGCTTGGGTTCAAATCAATTTGGAATAGAGGACAACATCCTTGGCAAACGTCTTCAGGCCCCATTTGGCTCATCAATTGGTATCAGAGCGTTGGTTAGTCTTCTATTCATGATTACATTGTTTAAATTTGCAAAATGAAGTTGCTGCCCAAAACCGTTTGTGTACTGATTTTCATGCCGTTTGAATCTGTTTGTTTAGGTAATTAGTTTATGTTTTGAAGTGCTTGTTAGATAGTATAGAATAGTTTGGTAACTTAGTTTTAGTAGCAAAAACCGAAAGACTACAAAAAAAAGAACATAGAAAAGACTTAAGTGATCTTAGAATCCCTTTGTGTAGTTTAGGATAAAACCGTGTGTAAAACTTATTGTATGTGTTCAACCTAGCTTGGATATTGTTCATTAGGTCATAATCTGGTAGTTAAATGGTAGTTTAGATTAGTCCTTAAGACTGAAAACTTTGAACAAAAAAGTAGGTTAGTTGATTGTAGTTTAAATCAAGTTGTCTAAAATCCTGTTTTTAGTTCATGTGTGCAAACTGTTTTGAATGTTCTATATGCTGCCATTTTTAGCTTAGTTGATCTTCATTAGACCTTAATCTAGTAGTTTAAGTGTTAGTATAGTGTGTCCTTAAAATCAGAAAACTTGAACACAAAACTAGATTAGTTGAAACTTTAGCTTGTATTCACATAGTTAAAATCCTGTTTTTAGTACTTGTGAACAAACCGTTTGTAACGTTTTTAGTGCTGCCATCTTTAGCTTAGTTTAGGCTAGTTTACATCATACTTTAAGTATTTTAGTTGGCTGATTAGTTTGGCACTAGAAAACCGAAAACAAAAACCAAAACAAGTAGCTTAGCTAAATAGAGTGTGCTGCCTAGTCTCTCTAGTACATGAACGTTTGATAAGTAGGCTTTAAACACTTGCATCTAGTTCATTTAGTTAGAATCTGATTGCATCATAAAAACAAAAAAACCAAACAAAAACAAGTAGGTTAGATCACTTGAAAACAAAAACAAAACAAGAAAGCATACTTAGCATCAAAACTGAATTTCCATTAGTTGTTAGTAACCAGCCTTTGTAAACTTCATTTAGACAAAACCAACTTGCATTTATCCATATTAGAACTAGTTAGATCACTTGCATCAAAAACAGAAAATAGAAGAAAGAACAAATGCCCAAGAACCGTGTGGATCAAAACAACCTTTTAAAGCTCATTTGAAATCTTGCTATATGCTAATAGTCTTATCTTTTTGTTGATTTCAATTGATTCAAACAACTTGTTGGACTTAGATATATTCTGAAATTTAGGAATTGTTTAAGCCCCACATTGTTAAAGAGCTTTCCCATTGTTGTTTTAGATCAATTTCTAAACTTACATTGCACTATATACAATTTGATCTTGTTGTAATTGTGAATTGAATTCCCACTACATAGTGTTTAGCCGTGTTGTGTACGAGGAACTTTCAAATTCCAAATACAACCAATCTTGTGCAATTAAGGGCCGTGGGCAATGTCTCATGTAGGCCGTGAGCAGTAGTCTCACAACAATCAAGCAAAACCGTCCAAAGAAAGAAAATTAAGCTTGATTGAGAAATACGCGAGAGAAAAGCCAAAAATTGTCAACAAGTAAGAGGCAAGACAAAGAGAGAATTGCACAAGAAAGCCAAGTGAGGAAAAGCCCAAAGTTAAACATTGCATAAAGGGAAAATCCCGTGCAAATCTCAAAAGAAAGAAAGTGCCCAAACCAAACCCCAAAAGTGTTGTAGTTTTGAAATATTGAAAGTTTCTAAAGCAAACCCTTGCTAGCACTTTGTTTGTGTGACTTTACTTTCACTTTGCTTCAATTGATAATTGCATATGCTGTAAAGTAAATTAAGGGATTGTCTTAAAACAACCCCGTAGATTTCTTTCAGCCGAACAACAATTTGACTTCTGTGATTTACTTGAATCTTTAGGAGATATAGTCCAGATTGTTGTTTTGAACAATTGTCAACATAAAGTAAAGTATTTGCATCTTGTCAATATTTTATTTGGCTTTTGAGATTGTTTTCTGAATCATGGGTCCCCAACAGAAAGATAATGCATCATCCCCATCCCCATCTACACCTGTCCCATCCCCAGTCCCTGTTACCCTCGAGAATATCCAACAAACACTCACTTTCCTTGTTAATCAATTTGGTTTAATGAGAAGTGACATAGAGGATAACAAACAAAGACTAAGCAGAGTAGAAAAGCCTACCTCAGAACAAAAAGAACCTAGTGTACCTTTTCAAGAAGGCACCTCTTATGATCATGAGTCTCATGTTGAACGCAGAAAAAGCACACCACTTAGAGGTAGAGGTAGAGGTCGAGGTAGTAATGGTGGTCGTAGGAACCTTTCTTTTGAGGAAAGATTTGATAGTCTCCCTGAGTACAATGAAGAAACCTACGTAGAAGAGAGATATAATGAACGTCAACCTGAAGAACAACTTGAAGAAGAATACATCACTACTAAACTGACGATTCCCCCCTTCCATGGAAAAAGTGACCCTGAAACATATTTGCAATGGGAAACAAAGGTAGATCATATGTATTCTTGCACTAACTATTCTGAATTGGCCAAAGTGCGGTATGCAACTTTTGAATTTGTAGATTATGCTTTACTTTGGTGGGAACAACTGAAGAACACCAGAAGAAGAACAAGACAACCCCCTGTTGTCACATGGTCCGAGCTGAAACAAGAGATGAGGAAGAGATTCATATCTCCTTCCTATGAAAGAAGCGTCTTCCAGAAATTGCAACAACTTTCTCAAGGTAATAGATCTGTCGATAAATTTTATAAAGAGTTAGAACATTTGCTTACCAGGGCTAACATAGAAGAAGCGGAGGAAGCCACAATGGCTAGATTTCTAGCCGGTTTGAACAAGGAAATTGCATTTAAGGTGGAACTTACACCTTACTCAGATCTGGCTTCTATGGTTCACATTGCTGAGAAAGTGGAAAGACAATTGAAGGTAAAAACTTCTAATCCTTCTTTTCGGACTAATCCTTTGAGTTTTCCTAGAACGCAGCCCAGGACGCCATTCCGTCCACAACAAGGTCAAGGCCGTGGATCCCAAGGAAAACCAACCCAGAACATCCAAAATCGTCCAAAGCCTCCAATCACTGATAAAGGCAAAGCCAAGCTGGAAGGTACGTCTAATTTTAAGACTCGTGATATTCAATGTTTTAAATGCTTAGGAAAAGGTCATTTTGCTAATCAATGCCCCAACCCTAAACGCATCTTGTTTATAGAAGAGTCTAATGAGTATTATTCTGAGGAAGAATTGGAAGAGAGTGAGGAAAACCAAGCAACTGAGCAAACATGTGAGGAAGAAGAAGAGATTGTTGAAGAGATTAATGAATGTGAAACAAAAGAGTTCTTAGTTGTCCGTCGAGCCCTAAGTGCCCAAATTAAAACTGAAGAACCTGAAATACAACGAGAGAACATATTCCACATTCACTGTATGGTTAAGAAGAAAGTCTGCACTTTAATCATTGACTCTGGTTCATGTACGAATGTTGCAAGCTTTGAACTCGTTAGGAAACTAGAGTTACCTTTAATTAATCACCCCCGTCCTTATAGACTTACGTGGCTTAATGAGTGTGGTGAAGTTAAAGTAACTAAGCAAGTCCTAGTTCCTTTGTCAATTGGTGGGTATTCTGCTGAGGTGTTATGTGACGTAGCCCCTATGCAATCAAGTCATATCTTATTAGGTCGACCGTGGCAATTTGACAACAAGGTTACGTATGATGGTTACCTAAATAGATATTCCTTTAGGCATAACAACAAACTGTTCAAATTAAATGCCTTACCCCCACACAAAGTCTTTGAGGATCAACAACGAATGTTAAAAAGCTACAATGATCCAAAGGAGAAGGAATTGGAAAGGATCTTTATCAAAGAACACCAACTAAGAAGTTCTCATCTTAAAGTTGAACCAAAAGAAAACAAAGTTTCTGCTGAACCATCCCTAAAGAAAAGCGCTTTCTTTGCATCCCAAAGTGAGGTATTCCATGCTATCAATTCAAACACAAACGTTTACATCCTGCTTTACAAAGAAGCTCTATTTTCTTCGTCTGAGATACCATCTACTTTACCTAGTGAAGTTGCATCACTACTTCAAGAATTTTCTAGCTTGTTTCCTGAAGGAGATCCCCCAGGTTTACCCCCTCTAAGAGGCATTGAGCATCAAATAGATTTCATTCCAGGAGCTGTTCTGCCAAACAGACCTGCCTATAGAGCCAATCCAGAGGAAACTAAGGAAATCCAAAAGCAAGTTGAGGAGTTATTGAGTCAAGGTAAAGTAAGAGAGAGTATGAGTCCGTGTGCTGTTCCTGTAATCATTGTCCCTAAGAAAGATGGAACTTGGAGAATGTGTACTGACTGTAGAGCCATCAATAAGATCACTGTGAAGTATAGGTACCCTATTCCTAGGTTGGATGACATGTTGGATATGTTACATGGGTCTAGGTGCTTTAGCAAAGTAGATCTTAAGCAAGGATATTTCCAAGTGAGAATTAGGGAAGGTGATGAATGGAAAACTGCCTTTAAGACTAAGTTTGGATTGTACGAATGGTTAGTTATGCCCTTTGGTTTAACCAATGCCCCTAGTACTTTCATGAGGTTAATGAATGAGGTCTTAAGGAAATTCATAGGGAAATTTGTAGTAGTTTACTTTGATGACATTCTCATCTACTCCAAAACCCTAGGTGAACACCTGAACCATCTAAGAGCCGTTTTTGTCACCCTGCAGAAAGAGAAGCTGTATGCTAATTTCAAGAAATGTTCTTTCTGTTTGGAGAGGGTTACATTCTTAGGATTTGTGATTAGTGCTGAAGGAATTGAAGTGGATCAAGAGAAAGTTAAATCCATAACTGAGTGGCCAACCCCTAAGTCTGCTGGAGATATTAGGAGTTTTCATGGATTAGCTAGTTTCTATAGACGTTTGTGAAGGATTTCTCTACCATAGCTGCACCCTTGAATGAATTGGTCAAGAAAGATGTAAGATTTGAATGGGGAGAATCACAACAACAAGCCTTCGAGGAACTTAAGAAACGGCTAACTTCTGCACCCATCCTGAGATTGCCCAATTTTGATGAAATGTTTGAAGTTGAATGTGATGCCAGTGGAGTTGGCATTGGAGCTGTATTGCATCAAGGTAACAAACCTGTTGCCTACTTTAGTGAGAAATTGAAAGGAGCTTCCATCAATTATTCAACCTATGATAAAGAATTGTACGCACTTGTCCGTTCCTTACAAACTTGGCAACATTACCTGCAACCTAAGGAATTTGTGATTCATACTGATCATGAAAGCCTTAAATATCTAAAGGGTCAAGGAAAACTGAACAAACGACATGCCAAGTGGGTTGAATTCATTGAACAATTTCCATATGTGATCAAGTATAAACAAGGAAAAGAAAATGTTGTTGCTGATGCCTTATCTCGTCGTTATACTTTGATTACTACTCTTTCATGTAACATGTTTGGTTTTGAGTCTATCAAAGAGATGTATCATTCTGATCATGACTTTAGTTCTATATATCAAGCATGCATTGAATCCCCTTTTGCCAAATATTACTTGCATGATGGTTACTTGTTTAAAGAACATAAGTTATGTGTACCAATGTGTTCATTAAGAGAGTTGTTGATAAAAGAAGCTCATGGAGGAGGTTTGATGGGTCATTTTGGCTCATTAAAGACTTTGGAAACACTTAAGGAACATTTCTTCTGGCCGCATATGAGAGCACATGTTGATAAGATTTGTGACCAATGTATTACTTGCAAACAAGCAAAATCTAGAACACAACCACATGGATTGTACACTCCTTTATCTGTTCCAAGCTCACCTTGGACTGATATTTCTATGGACTTTGTAATGGGATTGCCTCGATCCAAAACTGGTAAAGATAGCATCTTTGTTGTTGTTGATAGATTTTCCAAAATGGCACATTTTATTGCATGTAAGAAGGTTGATGATGCTGTTCATATTGCTGATTTGTTCTTTAAGGAAATTGTTAGATTGCATGGCATGCCACGTACGATTGTTAGTGATAGAGATACAAAGTTTCTAAGTCATTTTTGGCGTGTTTTGTGGAGTAAACTTGGTACTAAATTGCTATTTTCCACAACTGCTCACCCACAAACCGATGGTCAAACTGAAGTCGTTAATAGAACTTTGTCTCAACTTTTACGTGTTGTCATTCAAAAGAATCTAAAGAATTGGGAAGATTGCTTAGCTTACATTGAGTTTGCATACAATAGAGTTGTTCATAGTGGAACATTGCATTCTCCTTTTGAAGTTGTTTATGGCTTTAACCCTTTGTCCCCGCTTGATCTTGTTCCCATACCTGTTCATGAACGTGTTAGTTTAGATGGTGAACGAAAAGCGAAACTTGTGAAAGAATTGCATGAAAAGGTGAAGTCACAACTTGAAGCTAAGAATAAAGTGTATGCCAATAGAGCCAACAGGAATCGTAAAGTTGTTATATTTGAACCTGGTGATCTTGTTTGGTTACACTTGAGGAAAGAAAGATTCCCTAAGGAAAGGGACTCCAAATTGAAGCCAAGAGGCGATGGACCGTTCAAAGTGTTGAAACGGCTTGGTGATAATGCCTATGTTCTCGATCTTCCTGAAGAAAGGTATGGTCCTATCTCTAAAACTTTTAATGTTGCTGACCTTTCTCCGTTTAGTGTTGATTCAGATTCGAGGACGAATCCTTTTCAAGTGGGAGGGAATGATGAGCTACAGCCTAACCTTGTAGATGCAAACACTGACGATGACACCTCATTGCCACACAATGGTCCCATAACAAGGAGTATGGCTAAGAAATTGTTACATTGTGTTGAATCATTCCTTTACAGGCATGAAGAGGATGAGCCAAGCAAAGATGACATCCATTGGGTTTATATGATACAAGCTATGATCTAGTTGTATCAAATGCATGTTGTACATATCTTTATATGTTCTTTTTAATATTCTTAGTTTGTTAACTTTGTTTTAGGATAGCTTGTGTTGTATTCTTGCCCTAACCTTTCAGGTACACGTTTAGCTTGAAGATGCAAAATCAAACCTGAATTTTGTCCAAACAAAGAAGTGAATTCAAGTAGCTTGCAAGCAAGGTGCTTAACAAGCACTCATGTCAATTTCAGCCTATGTTTTCACGTTGAAACAAGAATGAGGAAGCAGCTCAAGCCTTCAACCAATCAAAAGAAGTCTAGCAAATGATTTATCCAATCACAAACAAGTAGGGAAAATTCAAACAAGCTGCTCAATCTTTGATCCAATCAAATTCAAGGAGAATTTCGGCTGGTTCATAAACTAATATGTTTGAAAATTCAACACAAGGCAAGAACCAATCAAGGCTGAGTTTTATCTGTTGTGATATATTATGTTTGAGTGATTGCAAAATGTATATGTGTGCATATGTGTAATTGTTGTGCAAAATGTATATGTGTGCATATGTGTAATTGTTGTGATGATTGCAAATAGATATATCATGTTTGAATGATTGGAAGATGCATATGTGAGCATGTATGTGTAACGTTTAAATGTGAAATTGTTTTGGCAAGGCATGAACTTATGAATTTATGAGCTAAATGTGAAATTGCTTGAATGAATCAAGATTGAACAAGTTTGATTAAGATCATGAGATTGAACTTGGCCAATTCAATCACATATCTTAATCAAGACATGTTCAAACTGATCTTAGATTATATATGCCAATACATGTTGTTCAAAACTGATCTTAGATTATATATGCCAATACATGTTGTACAAACTGATCTTAGAAGATATATATGCCAATACATGTTGATAATATGATCTAACCAAGCCTTGAAGTCACATGACTTACAATATAAGGCAAATTGTTCGGTTTAGTATCCTATTGCAGGTTTTGGTTCATATCTTGGGCAAATGAACTCCAAATTGAGTGATTCAAAAGCCCACTTGATCCTTATTCAATTTAGAATCTAATTGGCTGAGGAAGAGCATGCTTGGCACGGGTTAAAACTGAATTGACCCGGTGGGAAGCTTATTGACCTATATAAGGGCTATTTTGGTAATTTCACCATTTGGACTTCTCATTCTTATTTGGTCTTCTTCCAACTGACTTATATGATCATTTGACACATTTATAAGTCATGTCACATCATGGCAAGAATGTATCTGGAGCAGCACTATGTCCAGGTTCATCCTAGGACAACATTCCTATTTTTGTGCTGAGGGGTATTCTGGTCTTTTCACTTGCCAATGGGTCTTCCAACATGTTATATATTGTTCATATGATGTTTATATGTGTTTATGTCACATATGGTACGTGCCCTATTTTTATGGAAACGGGCAGCATGCTATCTATTGGAATTCTTATGTTATGGTTATCATCATCTATGGTTTTCTTGGAATTCTTGGTATTCTTCATATGGTTTTCTATGCTACATGTTGAAGACTATATATTATATGGTTACACACGGTTATTGGCGCATATATTATGTTCAAACATTCAAATTTTGAACAAGTCAAGGCAAGTTGAATTACATTCTATATTGATGCTGATTTCTTGGCTATTCTTGTGATGATTCAAACGGCTATTTTGGCTGAAAGATGGAGCAATATTTCGTATATTATGTATTCAAAGTTGGAGCAAAATTCTCTCTATCCTTTAGCTTCATTCAAACGGCTACATATATTCAAAAGTTGAAGACCAAGTCAAAATTCTAAGGTGAGCTGATTTATCTCTATATTTGAACTCCTTTCCAACGTGTATTTATTAGTCAAAAGATGGAGCAAAAATCTCTCAACCAAGGAAGCAAGGCAACGGCTATGAAGACTAATTCAAACTCAAGAACCTTGGCTGATTTCTATCTATTATTCAATGCCTATCTTCAAGGGTTTCCAACGTCACTTTTTATTCAAAAAGAGGAGCCATTCCAACGTCACTTGATATTCAAATGAGGAGCAAAAATCTGTTCAAAAACATATGCCAAATCAGCTACACACATGGCAAGATATTTACACATGTACATTGCTTATTGGAGCTGATTTTTAAACATTCAAATGGAGTCATTATCTATCTCATTCCAACGGCCATAAGGGGATAAATATTCAGATTGGAAGACCATGTCAAAGCATTCAAAAATCAGATTTGTCTTGAAATTAAAAGGCTGAATTTTGGTAGCTAAAAATGTGCTGAATTTTATCCATTCTCCAACCATTGCAACGGCTATATTGAGGAGCCTAAAGGCTGATCTCTTGGCTATAAATAGCTCCAAAGGGTGAAGAGAAAGAGCATCAAAACGAAAGCAAAGAAAGCAAAGCAAGACATTAGCTCTTTGTCTCCATTCTTCTCTTCTTCTCTTCTATATTGAAGAACACATTTGTAGCAAGCTTTATGATTGTATAGTTCTTCAATTCTTGTCATTTTCAACACCTTTATACGACATATTTGTGAAGGAGAAGCTGGTGTATAAAGCTTACTCCTTAGAGGTGAGCAAAAGGTGAAAAGGTGCAAAGGTGCAAAGGTGATACAAACTAGGTGTTTTGGTGAAGTCTCTTGAAGAAGTTGGTGAAAAGCTTCTTCCTTTGGCTTTGTAAGGTGACTTTGGTGTTTGGTGTTTAGTGAAATCCAAGAGAAGGTGTCTCTTGGGACTGGAGTAGGTCACATTGACCGAACCAGGATAATTCCTTGTGTTCTTTACTTATTTCCTGCACTTACTGTTTTCTGCCTGAGATTTACACTAACTTGGCATGCATAATTGATCAGGCAAACGTTCTTAGAATTGCATGAATTTTGGATATGTTATACTTCAATGTGTTAGCTTTCAGTAGCCGCAAGAATCACTAAATTCTGAGGAGTTTAGCTCAGTCAAAACGTCTTCACAAAATTGTTGCTACATTCTGTGAACAGTTCTGACCAGTGTGCAAACTTGTGCAATTTGAATAAGCTATCCTTCGAATCTTGGAGTGAGCCTTATATCAAATTAAACTAGACATCTTGAGGTTTAATTTGACATAAGATTCATCAAAATAGCACGGGTAGATTTTGAGATATTGTTGTTTGAAGTTAAGCTAACATTCTGACTGAAGCTGCCAGAATTGCACACTTTACTTCTCTTGCTTATTTGAACGTGCTAACTTGCTTAGAATTGGCTGAATTTTTTATGACATACTATAAACATACTAAACTTGATCTCTGCCAAGTTTGAGAGCTTACACAGGTGTATAAGTGGTTCAACCGAAGCACTCAAAACGGTGAACTGTTTCTGGAAATTTCAGAATCTGAGACTAAAGAGGCAAAGGGGTCTTCAAACAAGTTTTTGAAGGTAATTATAGTGTAATTTCCGCTAATCCACTATTCACCCCCCCCTCTAGTGGTGCTATACAGGTCCAACAATTGGTATCAGAGCAAGGTTGAGCACCATATTCTTATTTGAGCTGAAAACAGTTTACTCTCCAAGTTGCAAAGTTGCTGGAAATTTTCTGGTTGTCTTATATTCTTCATATTTGGTATCTACAACAAGGTGACACTTTCTTTTCTTCTTATAAGTGTTTTAAACGTTTTCTCACACACTAAGAAGCATGTCTAAGTCACACATGAAAACAGAATTAGAAGGCATGTCCACACAAAGACCACCTCTTTTTGATGGAGAAAACTTTAGTCATTGGAAACTTAGGATGAAATTGTTCTTAATGGCTATTGATATAGACTTGTGGTCTATCATTGAAGATGGACCTTATGTGCCTACTAAGCATGTTATAATTGATGGCTTATCACAAGAAGTTGAGAAATATAGAAAAGATTGGAGTGATGAAGATAAAAAGAAAATGAGTCTTAATGCTAAAGCAATGCAATTATTGTTGAATGGTTTAAGTAGAAGTGAATCTGCCTATGTCTCTTCATGTTTAAGTGCAAAGGATATGTGGAAATGTCTTGAAATGAAGCATGAAGGAACTAATCAAGTAAAGGAATCAAAGATTAACATGTTAATGACTACACTTGAATCATTTCATTTACTGCCTAATGAATCAATTGTTGATATGGATTTAAGGCTTACTAACTTATACAACTCACTTGAATCCCTTGGTAAAACGTTTTTGATGAAAGAAAAAGTGCAAAAAGTTTTGAGAAGTTTGCCAAGTGAATGGGATGCCAAAGTTAGTGCCATTGAAGAAAGCAAAGATCTTTCTCAAATAAAACTTGATGAATTGATAGGTTCTTTAAAAGTTTATGAAAACAAGTTGAATATTAGAAAGGCTGAAACTAGTAACAAGTCTAAATCACTTGCATTTGTAACAAATGAACCCGAATCATCTAATCAAGCCGAGTATGAAAGTGATGATGAAAGTGATGAAGAAGACATAATGTTGTTAGCTAGGCGTTTAAGGAAGTTGTTCAAGAAAAGACCAACTAAAAGACAAGCAAAATCAGCCGCCCCTATAAATGTGAAATCTAACAAACAAGATGGTAAATGGTATGATAAAGAACTCAAGTGTTATGAATGTGGCAAACAAGGACACATCTCATATGATTGTCCAAACAAGAACAAAAACCGTGACATGGATGAAAAGACAAGGACAAAAACTAGAGTAGAACCTATGCAAAGGATGAAGAAAGCTCTCAAGGTAAGTTCAAGCACTTGGGATGACACATCTTCATCCGAATCCGAGGAGGAACCTGAAGTTGCACTAACATGTTTGGCTTCAAAGTCTACAAATGAGGTAACATTCGATTCTGACTCCGAATGTGATTTTACTCAAGATGAATTGTTGGATGAATTAGAAAAGTTGCATAATAGATATAAGAAGCTATCCAAGGAGAAGAAAAGAATAGCTGAGGAGAAGAACAAGTTGGAGACGTCTAACTTGAATCTAACTTCTCAACTAGAAGTTCTTCAACTTGAATCATCTAACACTATTAGTTCAATGCAAAATCAGATTAAGGAACTTAAGAACAAACATGAAAATGTGAAATGTGTGCAATGTGTTGATTTCAACGTTTTAAAGTCTAAATTGCATGAAATACAAACTGAATTTGAATCATTAAAAGCATGCAACCTAGACTTGAACAAATCTTTAGAACAATTTAAGAATGGTTCCAACATGTTAGACACTCTTATTGCATCTCAAAAGCATGGAAATGACAAACAAGGTCTTGGATATGTTGAAGAAGCTGAATACACACCTAAGGAAACAACATTTGTATCATCTTCAACCAACATGAAATATAGGCCAAATGCATCTAGAAATGAACCTATTCTGCCCACACCACCTTCATCACAAAGATTGCAAAATGCATCAACATATAGGAAGGTAAATGCACCTAGAAACCATGCTTACATGTATACAAGAATGCCTAAACAAAGTAGTATGCAATCTGCTCAAGTTATGCCTTATATGCAACAACATGCTTATGTGAAGAACATGACATACTCTCGGTCTAAATCAATGTACAACACACGGCCTAGACACACACAACATCTTGCTTATACACGGCCTAAATTCAATGCTTATACACGGCCAAGATATAACTCATATACATGGCAACATTCAAATGCATATAGAACTTACAATGCTTATCCAACTAGTCATAAATATGCAGGCCCTTTTCAAGCATATTCTATGCATCAAAATCCACTATTTGTTCATTATATGCAACATGATTTTAACATTTCAAAACCAAGAAAGGTTGTTCAAGTTTGGGTACCTAAAGGTACACTAACATGAACTTAACTTGTCTAACCTTAAAAGGACCCAAAATCAAAGGGTACCTAAGTTGTTATTTACATTTGTAGGTACATAATGTTGGACCTGTATAGCACCACTAGAGGGGGGGGTGAATAGTGGATTAGCGGAAATTACACTATAATTACCTTCAAAAACTTGTTTGAAGACCCCTTTGCCTCTTTAACCTCAGGTTCTGAAAATTCCAGAAACAGTTCACTGTTTTGGACGTTTTGGTTGAACCACTTATACACCTGTGAATGCTCTCAAACTTGGCAGAGATCAAGTTTAGTATGTTTATGATATGTCATAAAAATTTCAGCCAATTCTAAGCAAGTTAGCACGTTCAAATAAGCAAGAAAAGTAAAGTGTGCAATTCTGGCAGTTTCAGGCAGAATGTTAGCTTAACTTCAAACAATGATATCTCAAAATCTACCCGTGCTATTTTGATGAATCTTATGTCAAATTAAACCTCAAGATGTCTAGTTTAATTTGATATAAGGCTCACTCCAAGATTCAAAGGATAGCCTATTCAAATTGCACAAGTTTGCACACTGGTCAGAACTGTTCACAGAATGTAGCAACAATTTTGTGAAGACGTTTTGACTGAGCTAAACTCCTCAGAATTTAGTGATTCTTGCGGCTACTGAAAGCTAACACATTGAAGTATAACATATCCAAAATTCATGCAATTCTAAGAACGTTTGCCTGATCAATTATGCGTGCCAAGTTAGTGTAAATCTCAGGCAGAAAACAGTAAGTGCAGGAAATAAGTAAAGAACACAAGGAATTATCCTGGTTCGGTCAATGTGACCTACTCCAGTCCCAAGAGACACCTTCTCTTGGATTTCACTAAACACCAAACACCAAAGTCACCTTACAAAGCCAAAGGAAGAAGCTTTTCACCAACTTCTTCAAGAGACTTCACCAAAACACCTAGTTTCACCTTTGCACCTTTGCACCTTTTGATCACCTCTAAGGAGTAAGCTTTATACACCAGCTTCTCCTTCACAAATATGTCGTATAAAGGTGTTGAAAATGACAAGAATTGAAGAACTATACAATCATAAAGCTTGCTACAAATGTGTTCTTCAATATAGAAGAGAAGAAGAGAAGAATGAAGACAAAGAGCTAATGTCTTGCTTTGCTTTCTTTGCTTTCGTTTGGATGCTCTTTCTCTTCACCCTTTGGAGCTATTTATAGCCAAGAGATCAGCCTATAGGCTCCTCAATATAGCCGTTGAAATGAGTTGAGATAAGGATAAAATCAGCACCTTTTTAGCTACCAAACTTCAGCCTTTTAATTTCAAGATAAATCTGATTTTTGAATGCTTTGACATGGTCTTCCAATCTGAATATTTATCCCCTTATGGCCGTTGGAGATGAGGTGGAAATAGGCTTCATTTGAACGTGTAAAATCAGCTCCAATAAGCAATATACATGTGTAAAAACCTTGCCATGTATGCGGCTGATTTGGCATATGTTTTGAACAGAATTTTTCTCCTCATTTTGAACACTTCATGAACGTTGGAATGGCTCCTCACTTGAATGATAAGTGACGTTGAAAAGCCTACAATCAAGGCATTAGAAGATAACTCAAATAAAGATAGAAATTAGCCAAGTTTGTTTTGAGTTTTGAACTAGTCTTCATAGCCGTTGCCTTTTGCTTTAGTTGAGAGATTTTTGCTTCATCTTTATGAACAAAATAGCCGTTTGAATCAAGAGATTTTTCCTCCACAATTTAACCAATATGGACGTTAACATCAGCTTAAGGATAGCCAAGAATAATCACTTAAAAATCAGCACCAAAATAGTAGCTTAATTCAACTTGCCTTGACTTGTTCAAAATCTGAATTTTGAACATAATTTGCGTGCCATCATCCAATAACCGTGTGCACAATATAATATATAGTCTTCAACATGTAGCATAGAAAACCATATGAAGAATACCAAGAATTCCAAGAATGATAACCATAATATAAGAATTCCAATGAGATATACCATGCTGCCCGTTTCCATAAAAATAGGGCACGTACCATATGTGACATAAACACATATAAACATCATATAAGCAATATATAACATGTTGGAAGATCCATTGGCAAGTGAAAAGACCAGAATACCCCTCAGCACAAAAATAGGAATTTTGTCCTAGGATGAACCTAGACATGGTGCTGCTCCAGATACATTTTTGCCATGACGTGACATGACTTATAAATGTGTCATATGATCATATAAGTCCGTTGGAAGAAAACCAAATAAGAATGAGAAGTCCAAACGGTGAAATTACCAAAATAGCCCTTATATAAGTCAATAAGCTTCCCACCGGGTCAATTCAGTTTTAACCGTGCCAAGCATGCTCTTCATCAGCCAATTAGATTCTAAATTGAATAAGGATCAAGTGGGCTTTTGAATGACTCAATTTGGAGTTCATTTGCTCAAGATATGAACCAAAACCTGCAATAGGATACTAAACCGAACAATTTGCCTTATATTGTAAGTCATGTGACTTCAAGGCTTGGTTAGTTCATATAATAAACATGTATTGACATATATATCTTCTAAGATCAGTTTGAACAACATGTATTGGCATATATAATCTAAGATCAGTTTGAACATGTCTTGATTAAGATATGTGATTGAATTGGCCAAGTTCAATCTCATGATCTTACTCAAACTTGTTCAATCTTGATTCATTCAAGCAATTTCACATTTAGCTCATAATTTCATGTCTTGCACAATCAATTTCATATGTAAACGTTACACATATATATATCACATATGCATTTTCTAATCACAACAATTACACATATGCACACATATACATTTTGCACAACAATTACACATATGCTCACATATACATTTTGCAATCACTCAAACATAATATATCACAACAATCTCCCCCTTTTGATGATTTGCAAAATTACCCCACATATGTGTATATTAAGCATTTAAATCAAGTGTACATCTAAATCAAGTGTTGTAATCTGTGTAATCAAGTAAGCTAAGCATCTAAATCAAGTGTAAGCTGCTCCCCCTTAATGTGTTATCTCCCCCTTAACATGATATATATACACATTTATTTCTCCCCCTTAATTTTGTAAATTATGCAAAAGACTGAATGGTGTAGTAGTCAGTTGTAAGCAATTAATCCAAGTCTTGCACGTAAAGTCTCAAAGATAGCTTGATTAAGGGGTTTAGTGAATATATCAGCTACTTGTTGATCAGTTCTAACATGTTCAATGTGTATATGTCCAAGATTAACATGATCACGGAGAAAATGATAACGTACTTCTATATGCTTTGCCTTAGAGTGTAGTACAGGGTTTTTAGACAAATTTATAGCACTTGTACTATCACAATAGATGGGGATATTATTTACTTGTATTTCAAAGTCTGAAAGTTGTTGTTTAATCCATAATAGTTGAGTACAACATAGACTTAAAGCCATATATTCTGCTTCAGTAGTAGAAAGTGCAACACTAGATTGTTTCTTTGAAAACCAAGATATTAGTGAGTTTCCTAGGAATTGACATGTTCCACTAGTGCTCTTTCTATCTACTCTACATCCACCATAATCTGCATCTGAATATGCATGTAGACTTAGACTAGATTGTCTATCATACCATAAGCCTAATGTTGGTGTATGTTGAAGATATCTAAATATTCTTTTTACAGCTTTAAAGTGTGACAACTTAGGCATACTTTGAAATCTTGCACACATACATACTGCAAACATAATATCAGGTCTACTAGCAGTTAGATATAGCAATGAACCAATCATAGACCTATATAGTTTTTCATCAAATGCAACACCATTTTCGTCTTTGTCTAATTTTGTTGAAGTACACATTGGTGTTGGAGATGGTTTCAAGTTTTCAAAGTTGAATTTCTTTATCATATCTCTTATGTATTTGGCTTGATTGATATGTATACCATTTGATGTTTGTTTTATTTGCAAGCCTAAGAAGTAATTTAATTCACCAACCATGGACATTTCAAACTCAGACTTCATACAATCTTCAAAGTCTTTTACTAAGTTAGGATTAGTTGAACCAAAGATTATGTCATCTACATATATTTGTATTACAAGCAAATCTTTATCTTTCTTTTTCAAGAATAAGGTACTATCTATGGTTCCTCTTTGAAAATTGTTACTTAGTAAAAAGTTGGCAAATCTTTCATACCATGCACGGGGGGCTTGTTTCAAACCATATAAGGCTTTCTTAAGTTTATATACATGATTAGGGTTCTTTGGATCTTCAAAGCCTGGTGGTTGTTTAACAAAAACTTCTTCTTGGATATAGCCATTTAAGAATGCACTCTTAACATCCATTTGGAATAGTTTGATGTTATTATAACATGCAAAAGCTAATAAGAGGCGTATGGATTCTAATCTTGCTACGGGGGCAAATGTTTCATCGTAATCAATACCCTCTTCTTGATTATATCCTTGAGCTACAAGTCTTGCCTTATTTCTTACTACAACCCCTTGTTCATTCATTTTGTTCCTAAACACCCATTTAGTTCCAATGATTGATTTATCCTCGGGTTTCGGTACTAAATCCCACACATTGTTTCTTTCAAATTGGTTTAACTCTTCATGCATTGCATCTATCCAATATGCATCATTTAAGGCATCATTCACATTCTTAGGTTCAATTTGGGATATAAGTGCATGCCATTGATCATATTCATTAGGATCTATTGCCTACGTGTTCTAACCCCTTGATTTACATCTCCTATGATAAGTTCTTGAGGATGCTTTTGTTTATCTCTTATTTGCCACCAATTACTTGGTTGTGCATCTTCAATAGGTTCATGATGTTCAATAGGTTGGTTAGGCACATTTTCTTCATTATGTTCTTGTGTAGGGGGAGTTTGAATTTCATGCATTTCAAGAGTTTGATTTGGTGTTTCAACTTGATCATGTGTAGGTGGTAGGATAAGTTCATCTTCATCATGAAGTATTTGATCATTTGGTACATAGGTTTCATGTTGATTACTTGTTCGGAGATATGCATTTTCATTGAACTTCACATGTATAGATTCAACTATCTTTCTTGTTTGTGCATTATAACATCTATATGCTTTAGAGTTCATTGAATATCCCACAAATATATGTTCATCAGACTTAGGATCAAACTTATCTAAGTTATCTTTTGTGTTCAATACAAAACATTTACAACCAAAGACTTTTAGATAGTTTACTTTTGGGAGTCGTCCATTTAAGATTTCATATGGAGTTTTGTTCAATTTCTTTCTTATTGATAGTCTGTTGATCATATAACTTGATGTGTTTACTGCTTCAGCCCATAAGAATTTAGGTACTTTGTTTTCTACCATCATTGTTCTTGCTACTTCTTGAATAGTCCTATTCTTTCTTTCAACTACACCATTAAGTTGAGGAGTTCTTGGTGGGGAGAATTCATGTTTTATACCTTTTTCATTACAGAATTTGATTAAAACACTATCTTTAAACTCACCACCTCTATCACTCCTTATCTTAATAACATGTAATTCATGTTCATTTTCAAGTTGTCTAATTAGATTAGCTATAGATGATGCACTTTCATCTTTTGAAGCAAGAAACAATGTCCAAGTATATCTTGAGAAATCATCAACTATTACACATACATAATAACTTCCACCTAAGCTTCTTGTTCTACATGGACCAAATAAGTCTATATGCAAGAGTTCTAGTATTCTAGATGTTGTGAACTCAGTTTTAGGCTTAAGAGATTCTCTAACATGTTTGCCTTTGATACAAGATTCACATAATTGAAAATCATTCAAGTTAAGTTTAGGCAATCCTCTAACAAGACTTTTAGCATGTAGTTTTTCTAAGGTTGATATACCTATGTGTCCTAAACGTCTATGCCAAAGATTGGGATCAGATTCATGTGAAACAAGACATTTTGTGTTACTACATAGCATATCATCCATGTTAAGCACATATATGTTTCCTTCACGTTTTCCTTTTAACACAACTTGATTGTTTTTATCCATTATCTTACAAGAGGTGGAGGAAAAGAGAACATTCAAGTTGTTGTCACATAGTTGAGAAACACTTAAGAGCTCAAAGGTTAAGTTACTTACAAGTAGGACGTTTTTGATCTCAAACTTGTTTGGATCACCAACCTTGCCTTTGCCAATTATTTGACCTTGGTTGTTGTCTCCAAAAGTAACTTTGCCACCTTTTGCAACGTTTTTAAGTGTGCTAAACAAATTTTCATTGCCAGTCATATGTCTTGAGCAACCACTATCAACTATCCATTTGGTTTTGTTCTTTTCATCTTCTTTGTTGTTATAACCAGCAACTTGTCCTTCTTTGATGTTATGTACCTACAAATGTAAATAACAACTTAGGTACCCTTTGATTTTGGGTCCTTTCAAGGTTAGACAAGTTAAGTTCATGTTAGTGTACCTTTAGGTACCCAAACTTGAACAACCTTTCTTGGTTTTGAAATGTTAAAATCATGTTGCACAAATAGTGGATTTTGATACATAGAATATGATTGAAAAGGAGCTGCACGTTTATGACTAGTTGGATAAGCATGATAAGTTCTATATGCATTTGAATGTTGCCATGTATATGCGTTATATCTTGGCCGTGTATAAGCATGATGTTGTGTGTATCTAGGCCGTGTGTTGTACATTGATTTAGGCCGAGAGTATGTCATTTTCTTCACATAAGCATGTTGTTGCATATAAGGCATAACTTGAGCAGATTTCATACTACTTTGTTTAGGCATTCTTGTATACATGTAAGCATGGTTTCTAGGTGTATTTGCCTTCCTATATGTTGATGCATTTTGCAATCTTTGTGATGAAGGTGGTGTGGGCAGAATAGGTTTATTTCTAAATGCATTTGGCCTATATTTCATGTTGGTTGAAGATGATACAAATGTTGTTTCCTTAGGTGTGCATTCAGCTTCTTCAACATATCCAAGACCTTGTTTGTCATTTCCATGCTTTTGAGATGCAATAAGAGTGTCTAACATGTTGGAACCATTCTTAAATTGTTCTAAAGTTTTGTTCAAGTCTAGGTTGCATGCTTTTAACGATTCAAATTCAGTTTGTATTTCATGTAATTTAGACTTTAAAACATTGAATTCAACACATTGCACACATTGCACATTTTCATGTTTGTTCTTAAGTTCCTTAATCTGATTTTGCATTGAACTAATAGTGTTAGATGATTCAAGTTGAAGAACTTCTAGTTGAGAAGTTAGATTCAAGTTAGACGTCTCCAACTTGTTCTTCTCCTCAACTATTCTTTTCTTCTCCTTGGATAGCTTCCTATATCTATCATGCAACTTTTCTAATTCATCCAACAATTCATCTTGAGTAAAATCACATTCAGAGTCAGAATCGAATGTTACCTCATTTGTAGACTTTGAAGCCAAACATGTTAGTGCAACTTCAGGTTCCTCCTCGGATTCGGATGAAGATGTGTCATCCCAAGTTCTTGCCTTAAGAGCTTTCTTCCTCCTTTGCTTAGGTTCTACCTTGTCTTTTCATCCATGTCACGGTTTTTGTTCTTGTTTGGACAATCATATGATATGTGTCCTTGTTTGCCACATTCATAACACTTAAGTTCTTTATCATACCATTTACCATCTTGTTTGTTAGATTTCACATTGATAGGGGCGGCTGATATTGATTTTCTTTTAGTTGGTCTTTGTGTGGACATGCCTTCTAATTCTATTTTCATGTGTGGCTTAGACATGCTTCTTAGTGTGTGAGAAAACGTTTAAAACACTTATAAGAAGGAAAGAGAGTGTCACCTTGTTGTAGATACCAAATATGAAGAATATAAGACAACCAGAAAATTTCCAGCAACTTTGCAACTTGGAGTGTAAACGGTTTTCAGCTCAAATAAGAATATGGTGCTCAACCTTGCTCTGATACCAATTGTTGGACCTGTATAGCACCACTAGAGGGGGGGGTGAATAGTGGATTAGCGGAAATTACACTATAATTACCTTCAAAAACTTGTTTGAAGACCCCTTTGCCTCTTTAACCTCAGGTTCTGAAAATTCCAGAAACAGTTCACTGTTTTGGACGTTTTGGTTGAACCACTTATACACCTGTGAATGCTCTCAAACTTGGCAGAGATCAAGTTTAGTATGTTTATGATATGTCATAAAAATTTCAGCCAATTCTAAGCAAGTTAGCACGTTCAAATAAGCAAGAAAAGTAAAGTGTGCAATTCTGGCAGTTTCAGGCAGAATGTTAGCTTAACTTCAAACAATGATATCTCAAAATCTACCCGTGCTATTTGATGAATCTTATGTCAAATTAAACCTCAAGATGTCTAGTTTAATTTGATATAAGGCTCACTCCAAGATTCAAAGGATAGCCTATTCAAATTGCACAAGTTTGCACACTGGTCAGAACTGTTCACAGAATGTAGCAACAATTTTGTGAAGACGTTTTGACTGAGCTAAACTCCTCAGAATTTAGTGATTCTTGCGGCTACTGAAAGCTAACACATTGAAGTATAACATATCCAAAATTCATGCAATTCTAAGAACGTTTGCCTGATCAATTATGCGTGCCAAGTTAGTGTAAATCTCAGGCAGAAAACAGTAAGTGCAGGAAATAAGTAAAGAACACAAGGAATTATCCTGGTTCGGTCAATGTGACCTACTCCAGTCCCAAGAGACACCTTCTCTTGGATTTCACTAAACACCAAACACCAAAGTCACCTTACAAAGCCAAAGGAAGAAGCTTTTCACCAACTTCTTCAAGAGACTTCACCAAAACACCTAGTTTCACCTTTGCACCTTTGCACCTTTTGATCACCTCTAAGGAGTAAGCTTTATACACCAGCTTCTCCTTCACAAATATGTCGTATAAAGGTGTTGAAAATGACAAGAATTGAAGAACTATACAATCATAAAGCTTGCTACAAATGTGTTCTTCAATATAGAAGAGAAGAAGAGAAGAATGAAGACAAAGAGCTAATGTCTTGCTTTGCTTTCTTTGCTTTCGTTTGGATGCTCTTTCTCTTCACCCTTTGGAGCTATTTATAGCCAAGAGATCAGCCTATAGGCTCCTCAATATAGCCGTTGAAATGAGTTGAGATAAGGATAAAATCAGCACCTTTTTAGCTACCAAACTTCAGCCTTTTAATTTCAAGATAAATCTGATTTTTGAATGCTTTGACATGGTCTTCCAATCTGAATATTTATCCCCTTATGGCCGTTGGAGATGAGGTGGAAATAGGCTTCATTTGAACGTGTAAAATCAGCTCCAATAAGCAATATACATGTGTAAAAACCTTGCCATGTATGCGGCTGATTTGGCATATGTTTTGAACAGAATTTTTCTCCTCATTTTGAACACTTCATGAACGTTGGAATGGCTCCTCACTTGAATGATAAGTGACGTTGAAAAGCCTACAATCAAGGCATTAGAAGATAACTCAAATAAAGATAGAAATTAGCCAAGTTTGTTTTGAGTTTTGAACTAGTCTTCATAGCCGTTGCCTTTTGCTTTAGTTGAGAGATTTTTGCTTCATCTTTATGAACAAAATAGCCGTTTGAATCAAGAGATTTTTCCTCCACAATTTAACCAATATGGACGTTAACATCAGCTTAAGGATAGCCAAGAATAATCACTTAAAAATCAGCACCAAAATAGTAGCTTAATTCAACTTGCCTTGACTTGTTCAAAATCTGAATTTTGAACATAATTTGCGTGCCATCATCCAATAACCGTGTGCACAATATAATATATAGTCTTCAACATGTAGCATAGAAAACCATATGAAGAATACCAAGAATTCCAAGAATGATAACCATAATATAAGAATTCCAATGAGATATACCATGCTGCCCGTTTCCATAAAAATAGGGCACGTACCATATGTGACATAAACACATATAAACATCATATAAGCAATATATAACATGTTGGAAGATCCATTGGCAAGTGAAAAGACCAGAATACCCCTCAGCACAAAAATAGGAATTTTGTCCTAGGATGAACCTAGACATGGTGCTGCTCCAGATACATTTTTGCCATGACGTGACATGACTTATAAATGTGTCATATGATCATATAAGTCCGTTGGAAGAAAACCAAATAAGAATGAGAAGTCCAAACGGTGAAATTACCAAAATAGCCCTTATATAAGTCAATAAGCTTCCCACCGGGTCAATTCAGTTTTAACCGTGCCAAGCATGCTCTTCATCAGCCAATTAGATTCTAAATTGAATAAGGATCAAGTGGGCTTTTGAATGACTCAATTTGGAGTTCATTTGCTCAAGATATGAACCAAAACCTGCAATAGGATACTAAACCGAACAATTTGCCTTATATTGTAAGTCATGTGACTTCAAGGCTTGGTTAGTTCATATAATAAACATGTATTGACATATATATCTTCTAAGATCAGTTTGAACAACATGTATTGGCATATATAATCTAAGATCAGTTTGAACATGTCTTGATTAAGATATGTGATTGAATTGGCCAAGTTCAATCTCATGATCTTACTCAAACTTGTTCAATCTTGATTCATTCAAGCAATTTCACATTTAGCTCATAATTTCATGTCTTGCACAATCAATTTCATATGTAAACGTTACACATATATATATCACATATGCATTTTCTAATCACAACAATTACACATATGCACACATATACATTTTGCACAACAATTACACATATGCTCACATATACATTTTGCAATCACTCAAACATAATATATCACAACACATAACATCAAAGAAAGACAAGTTGCTGGTTATAACAACAAAGAAGATGAAAAGAACAAAACCAATTGGATAGTTGATAGTGGTTGCTCTAGACATATGACGGGCAACAAAAATTTGTTTAGCAAACTTAAAAACGTTGCAAAAGGTGGCAAAGTTACCTTTGGAGACAACAACCAAGGCCAAATATTTGGCAAAGGCAAGGTTGGTGATCCAAACAAGTTTGAGATCAAAAACGTCCTACTTGTAAGTAACTTAACCTTTGAGCTTTTAAGTGTTTCTCAACTATGTGACAACAACTTGAATGTTCTCTTCTCCTCCACTTCTTGTAAGATAATGGATAAAAACAATCAAGTTGTGTTAAAAGGAAAACGTGAAGGAAACATATATGTGCTTAACATGGATGATATGCTAAGTAGTAACACAAAATGTCTTGTTTCACATGAATCTGATCCCAATCTTTGGCATAGACGTTTAGGACACATTGGTATATCAACCTTAGAAAAACTACACACTAAAGGTCTTGTTAAAGGATTGCCTAAACTTAACTTGAATGATTTTCAACTATGTGAATCTTGTATCAAAGGCAAACATGTTAGAGAATCTCTTAAGCCTAAAACTAAGTTCACAACATCTAGAATACTAGAACTCTTGCATATAGACTTATTTGGTCCATGTAGAACAAGAAGCTTAGGTGGAAGTTATTATGTATGTGTAATAGTTGATGATTTCTCAAGATATACTTGGACATTGTTTCTTGCTTCAAAAGATGAGAGTGCATCATCTATAGCTAATCTAATTAGACAACTTGAAAATGAACATGAATCACATGTTATTAAGATAAGGAGTGATAGAGGTGGTGAGTTTAAAAATAGTGAATTAATCAAATTCTGTAATGAAAAGGGTATAAAACATGAATTCTCACCACCAAGAACTCCTCAACTTAATGGTGTAGTTGAAAGAAAGAATAGGACTATTCAAGAAGTAGCAAGAACAATGATGGTAGAAAACAAAGTACCTAAATTCTTATGGGCTGAAGCAGTAAACACATCAAGTTATATGATCAATAGACTATCAATAAGAAAGAAATTAAACAAAACACCATTTGAAATCTTAAATGGACGACTCCCAAAAGTAAACTATCTAAAAGTCTTTGGTTGTAAATGTTTTGTTTTGAACACAAAAGATAACTTAGATAAGTTTGATCCTAAGTCTGATGAACATATATTTGTGGGATATTCAATGAACTCTAAAGCATATAGATGTTATAATGCACAAACAAGAAAGATAGTTGAATCTATACATGTGAAGTTCAATGAAAATGCATATCTCCAAACAAGTAATCAACATGAAATCTATGTACCAAATGATCAAGTACTTCATGATGAAGATGAACTTATCCTACCACCTACACATGATCAAGTTGAAACACCAAATCAAACTCTTGAAATGCATGAAATTCAAACTCCCCCTACACAAGAACATAATGAAGAAAATGTGCCTAACCAACCTATTGAACATCATGAACCTATTGAAGATGCACAACCAAGTAATTGGTGGCAAATAAGAGATAAACAAAAGCATCCTCAAGAACTTATCATAGGAGATGTAAATCAAGGGGTTAGAACACGTAGGCAAATAGATCCTAATGAATATGATCAATGGCATGCACTTATATCTCAAATTGAACCCAAGAATGTGAATGATGCCTTAAACGATGCATATTGGATAGATGCAATGCATGAAGAGTTAAACCAATTTGAAAGAAACAATGTGTGGGATTTAGTACCGAAACCCGAGGATAAATCAATCATTGGAACTAAATGGGTGTTTAGGAACAAAATGAATGAACAAGGGGTTGTAGTTAGAAATAAAGCAAGACTTGTAGCTCAAGGATATAATCAAGAAGAGGGTATTGATTACGATGAAACATTTGCCCCCGTAGCAAGATTAGAATCCATACGCCTCTTATTAGCTTTTGCATGTTATAATAACATCAAATTATTTCAAATGGATGTTAAGAGTGCATTCTTAAATGGCTATATCCAAGAAGAAGTTTTTGTTAAACAACCACCAAGCTTTGAAGATCCAAAGAACCCTAATCATGTATATAAACTTAAGAAAGCCTTATATGGTTTGAAACAAGCCCCCCGTGCATGGTATGAAAGATTTGCCAACTTTTTACTAAGTAACAACTTTCAAAGAGGAACCATAGATAGTACCTTATTCTTGAAAAAGAAAGACAAAGATTTGCTTGTAATACAAATATATGTAGATGACATAATCTTTGGTTCAACTAATCCTAACTTAGTAAAAGACTTTGAAGATTGTATGAAATCTGAGTTTGAAATGTCTATGGTTGGTGAATTAAACTATTTCTTAGGCTTGCAAATAAAACAAACATCAAGTGGTATACATATCAATCAAGCCAAGTACATAAGAGATATGATAAAGAAATTCAACTTTGAAAACTTGAAACCATCACCAACACCAATGTGTACTTCAACAAAATTAGACAAAGATGAAAATGGTGTTGCATTTGATGAAAAACTATATAGGTCTATGATTGGTTCATTGCTATATCTAATTGCTAGTAGACCTGATATTATGTTTGCAGTATGTATGTATGCAAGATTTCAAAGTATGCCTAAGTTGTCACACTTTAAAGCTGTAAAAAGAAAATTTAGATATCTTCAACATACACCAACATTAGGCTTATGGTATGATAGACAATCTAGTCTAAGTCTACATGCATATTCAGATGCAGATTATGGTGGATGTAGAGTAGATAGAAAGAGCACTAGTGGAACATGTCAATTCCTAGGAAACTCACTAATATCTTGGTTTTCAAAGAAACAATCTAGTGTTGCACTTTCTACTACTGAAACAGATTATATGGCTTTAAGTCTATGTTGTACTCAACTATTATGGATTAAACAACAACTTTCAGACTTTGAAATACAAGTAAACAATATCCCCATCTATTGTGATAGTACAAGTGCTATAAATTTGTCTAAAAACCCTGTACTACACTCTAAGGCAAAGCATATAGAAGTACGTTATCATTTTCTCCATGATCATGTTAATCTTGGACATATACACATTGAACATGTTAGAACTGATCAACAAGTAGCTGATATATTCACTAAACCCCTTAATCAAGCTATCTTTGAGACTTTACGTGCAAGACTTGGATTAATTGCTTACAACTGACTACTACATCATTCAGTCTTTTGCATAATTTACAAAATTAAGGGGGAGAAATAATGTGTATATATGTCATGTTAAGGGGGAGATAACACATTAAGGGGGAGCAGCTTACATTTGATTTAGATGCTTACTTGATTACACAGATTACAACACTTGATTTAGATGCACACTTGATTTAAATGCTTAATATACACATATGTGGGGTAATTTTGCAAATCATCAAAAGGGGGAGATTGTTGTGATATATTATGTTTGAGTGATTGCAAAATGTATATGTGTGCATATGTGTAATTGTTGTGCAAAATGTATATGTGTGCATATGTGTAATTGTTGTGATGATTGCAAATAGATATATCATGTTTGAATGATTGGAAGATGCATATGTGAGCATGTATGTGTAACGTTTAAATGTGAAATTGTTTTGGCAAGGCATGAACTTATGAATTTATGAGCTAAATGTGAAATTGCTTGAATGAATCAAGATTGAACAAGTTTGATTAAGATCATGAGATTGAACTTGGCCAATTCAATCACATATCTTAATCAAGACATGTTCAAACTGATCTTAGATTATATATGCCAATACATGTTGTTCAAAACTGATCTTAGATTATATATGCCAATACATGTTGTACAAACTGATCTTAGAAGATATATATGCCAATACATGTTGATAATATGATCTAACCAAGCCTTGAAGTCACATGACTTACAATATAAGGCAAATTGTTCGGTTTAGTATCCTATTGCAGGTTTTGGTTCATATCTTGGGCAAATGAACTCCAAATTGAGTGATTCAAAAGCCCACTTGATCCTTATTCAATTTAGAATCTAATTGGCTGAGGAAGAGCATGCTTGGCACGGGTTAAAACTGAATTGACCCGGTGGGAAGCTTATTGACCTATATAAGGGCTATTTTGGTAATTTCACCATTTGGACTTCTCATTCTTATTTGGTCTTCTTCCAACTGACTTATATGATCATTTGACACATTTATAAGTCATGTCACATCATGGCAAGAATGTATCTGGAGCAGCACTATGTCCAGGTTCATCCTAGGACAACATTCCTATTTTTGTGCTGAGGGGTATTCTGGTCTTTTCACTTGCCAATGGGTCTTCCAACATGTTATATATTGTTCATATGATGTTTATATGTGTTTATGTCACATATGGTACGTGCCCTATTTTTATGGAAACGGGCAGCATGCTATCTATTGGAATTCTTATGTTATGGTTATCATCATCTATGGTTTTCTTGGAATTCTTGGTATTCTTCATATGGTTTTCTATGCTACATGTTGAAGACTATATATTATATGGTTACACACGGTTATTGGCGCATATATTATGTTCAAACATTCAAATTTTGAACAAGTCAAGGCAAGTTGAATTACATTCTATATTGATGCTGATTTCTTGGCTATTCTTGTGATGATTCAAACGGCTATTTTGGCTGAAAGATGGAGCAATATTTCGTATATTATGTATTCAAAGTTGGAGCAAAATTCTCTCTATCCTTTAGCTTCATTCAAACGGCTACATATATTCAAAAGTTGAAGACCAAGTCAAAATTCTAAGGTGAGCTGATTTATCTCTATATTTGAACTCCTTTCCAACGTGTATTTATTAGTCAAAAGATGGAGCAAAAATCTCTCAACCAAGGAAGCAAGGCAACGGCTATGAAGACTAATTCAAACTCAAGAACCTTGGCTGATTTCTATCTATTATTCAATGCCTATCTTCAAGGGTTTCCAACGTCACTTTTTATTCAAAAAGAGGAGCCATTCCAACGTCACTTGATATTCAAATGAGGAGCAAAAATCTGTTCAAAAACATATGCCAAATCAGCTACACACATGGCAAGATATTTACACATGTACATTGCTTATTGGAGCTGATTTTTAAACATTCAAATGGAGTCATTATCTATCTCATTCCAACGGCCATAAGGGGATAAATATTCAGATTGGAAGACCATGTCAAAGCATTCAAAAATCAGATTTGTCTTGAAATTAAAAGGCTGAATTTTGGTAGCTAAAAATGTGCTGAATTTTATCCATTCTCCAACCATTGCAACGGCTATATTGAGGAGCCTAAAGGCTGATCTCTTGGCTATAAATAGCTCCAAAGGGTGAAGAGAAAGAGCATCAAAACGAAAGCAAAGAAAGCAAAGCAAGACATTAGCTCTTTGTCTCCATTCTTCTCTTCTTCTCTTCTATATTGAAGAACACATTTGTAGCAAGCTTTATGATTGTATAGTTCTTCAATTCTTGTCATTTTCAACACCTTTATACGACATATTTGTGAAGGAGAAGCTGGTGTATAAAGCTTACTCCTTAGAGGTGAGCAAAAGGTGAAAAGGTGCAAAGGTGCAAAGGTGATACAAACTAGGTGTTTTGGTGAAGTCTCTTGAAGAAGTTGGTGAAAAGCTTCTTCCTTTGGCTTTGTAAGGTGACTTTGGTGTTTGGTGTTTAGTGAAATCCAAGAGAAGGTGTCTCTTGGGACTGGAGTAGGTCACATTGACCGAACCAGGATAATTCCTTGTGTTCTTTACTTATTTCCTGCACTTACTGTTTTCTGCCTGAGATTTACACTAACTTGGCATGCATAATTGATCAGGCAAACGTTCTTAGAATTGCATGAATTTTGGATATGTTATACTTCAATGTGTTAGCTTTCAGTAGCCGCAAGAATCACTAAATTCTGAGGAGTTTAGCTCAGTCAAAACGTCTTCACAAAATTGTTGCTACATTCTGTGAACAGTTCTGACCAGTGTGCAAACTTGTGCAATTTGAATAAGCTATCCTTCGAATCATGGAGTGAGCCTTATATCAAATTAAACTAGACATCTTGAGGTTTAATTTGACATAAGATTCATCAAAATAGCACGGGTAGATTTTGAGATATTGTTGTTTGAAGTTAAGCTAACATTCTGACTGAAGCTGCCAGAATTGCACACTTTACTTCTCTTGCTTATTTGAACGTGCTAACTTGCTTAGAATTGGCTGAATTTTTTATGACATACTATAAACATACTAAACTTGATCTCTGCCAAGTTTGAGAGCTTACACAGGTGTATAAGTGGTTCAACCGAAGCACTCAAAACGGTGAACTGTTTCTGGAAATTTCAGAATCTGAGACTAAAGAGGCAAAGGGGTCTTCAAACAAGTTTTTGAAGGTAATTATAGTGTAATTTCCGCTAATCCACTATTCACCCCCCCCTCTAGTGGTGCTATACAGGTCCAACATTATCCAAGCTGCACACTCCAAGAGCCAATCAAAACTTTGGCTGAATTTCAAGCAAGAGAAGAACCGTATGTTTAAGGAAGAATGATTGAAAATTCAAGCCACAACCTACAACCAATCAAAGCTAAGGTTCAACCAAGCAGCTCAATCTTTAAACCAATCAAATTAAGGCTGGAAAGACAAGCAAAGAAGGAAAGGAAAGCAACCAGGTCCTCTCAACCGAAAGTTGCACCAACTTGATCAAAAAGAAAGCATGTTATTCCTAGGCTTGTACTTTGTATTCTAAACCTTGTACCTTGTTTATTTTCGTTTGTTATAAGTAGTCTTAGAAGCTGAATGTAATTGACAACACTTATCAAATACAAAACCAGAATTTCCTTCAAAGGAGTTTTCAACATTTCAAGTTGAGGATTAAAACCACCTAACGGTTTTCATACAAGTTCCAGCCTAGAACTTGTTTGCATTTACTTCTTTATTTGGTTTACAAGCATCTTAGGGTCTCATAGAGGTTTTAGGTGTGTTGGAGTGCCAAAGAGGAAGAGGTTTGGCATAGATTGAGCCAAGAACAAAGGTTAAAGCTTAAAGGGTGTCTTTAAGATGTTCTTTGACATAGCTTGGGTTCAAATCAATTTGGAATAGAGGACAACATCCTTGGCAAACGTCTTCAGGCCCCATTTGGCTCATCACCTCATTGCCCCCACAATGGTCCCATAACAAGGAGTATGGCTAAGAAATTGTTACATTGTGTTGAATCATTTCTTTACAGGCATGAAGAGGATGAACCAAGCAGAGATGACGTCCAATGGGTTTATATGATACAAGCTATGATCTAGTTGTATCAAAAGCATGTTGCTCATATCTTTAGATGTTCTTTTTAATATTGTTGGTTGGTTAACCTTGTTTTAGGATAGATTGTGTTGTATTCTTGCCTTGTCTTTCAGGTACACGAATTTTGCTTGAAGATGCATTTAAAACCTGGATTTTTGTTCAAGCAAAGAGGTGTTATGCAAGTAGCTTACAAGCAAGGTGGTGACAAGCACCCATGTCAAAATCTGATTTCTTCTTCACGCAAACAAGGAAGAAACAAGCTGCTCAAACCTTTAACCAATAGGATGGAGTCTTGAAAATGCTTAAACCAATCACAAACAAGTGAAGAAAATTCAGCAAGCTGCACAACAAAAGATCCAATCACAAACCATGAGGAATTCGGCTGGTTGAAGGCATAATTGAGTTGAATATTCAAAGCCTCAAATACAACCAATCAAAGGCATTTCTAAGAAAGCTGCTCATTGCAATATCCAATCAAAACCTGGCTGAAATCAAGCATGGAAGAAACGTTAATACTTTGAAAATTCAAAGCCAACTTGCAACCAATCAAAAGGCCATTCCAAAGCAAGCTGCTCCATGTATTAACCAATCAAATTGATCAAGAAAAAGGCTGGAAAACAGGATGGATTACACGGCAAAGCAACCAGAATTCTTGGAGCATAAGTTGTTCAAAAGCAAGCATCTTATTTTAGACTTGTACCTTGTACTTTAAACCTTGTACCTATGTCATTTTCGTTTGTTATAAGTAGGTTTAGAACCTGAATGTAAAACACAACAATTTCAAACACATTTCAATCAAACTTTCCTTTAAGGAGTTCTCAACTTATTCTAGTTGAAGTTTAAGACCACTTAACGGTTTTCTTTCAAGTTCATAGCCTAGAACTTGTTAGTATTCACTTCCTTTTTGGTTTACAGCATCTTAGGGTCTCAATGAGGTTTTAGATGTGTTGGAATGTCAAGGAGGAAGAGGTGTTGGCATAAATTGAGCCAAGAACAAACGGTTACAGTTCAAGGGGTGTGATTGTGATGTTCTTTGCCATAGTTGTGATGAGCCAAATGGGGGCTGGAAACGTTGCCAAGGATGTTGTCTCCTACTCCAAACTGATTTGAACACAAGCTATGTCAAAGAACACCTCAAAGACACCCTTTGATCTTTAACCATTGTTCTTGGCTCAATCTATGCCAACACCTCTTCTTCTTTGGCACTCCAACACATCTAAAACCTCAATGAGACCCTAAGATGCTGTAAACCAAATGATGAAGCAAATACAAACAAGTTCTAGGCTGGAACTTGCAAGAAAACCGTTTAGTGGTTTCAAACTTCAACTAAGATTTAGTTGTGAACTCCTTGAAGGAATTTTGATTGAAATGTATTGATAATGGTTGTCCTTTACATTCAGCTTCTAATACTACTTATAACCAACGAAATTATACAAGGTACAAAGTTAAAAATACAAAGTACAAGTCTAGGAATAACATGCTTTCTTTTTGAACAAGTTGGAGCAACTTTCGGTGAAAAGGAGCTGGTTGCTTCCTTCTTCTTCTTTGCTTGTCTTGAGCCATAGTTTTGATTGGTTTAAACATTGAGCAGCTTGCTTGAGAAAGGCCTTTGATTGGTTGCAAGTTGTCTTTGAATCTTCAAACCTTTTCATTCCTTAAGCCAACGGTTTTCTTCAAGTGTTTTGATTGGATGAATCTTTGTGCAGCTTGATTAAAACTTGGCTTTGATTGGTTCTCACTTTGGTGTTGAATTTTCAAACATATTAGTCATGAACCAACGGTTTCTTCATGGAGTTTGATTGGTGCAATCGTTTGAGCAGCTTGCATTCTTCTATTAACTTGATTGTGATTGGTTTAAGCATTTGCAAGACTCCTTTCTATTGGTTGAAGGTTTGAGCTGGTTGTTTCTCCCTTGTTTGCGTGAGAAGAAATCAGGTTTGTGACATGGGTGCTTGTCACCACCTTGCTTGTAAGCTACTTGCATTCTACCTCTTTGCTTGGACAAAAATTCAGGTTTGATTTGCATCTTCAAGCTAAAAACGTGTACCTGAAAGATAAGGCAAGAATACAACACAAACTATCCTAAAACAAAGTTAACAAACTAAAAATATCAAAAAGAACATATAAAGATATGTACAACATGCATTTGATACAACTAGATCATAGCTTGTATCATATAAACCCAATGGATGTCATCTTTGCTTGGCTCATCCTCTTCATGCCTGTAAAGGAATGATTCAACACAATGTAACAACTTCTTAGTCATACTCCTTGTAATGGGACCTGTGTGGGGCATCGAGGTGTCAACGTCAGTGTTTGTATCCACAAGGTTAGGCTGTAGCTCATCATTCCCTCCCACTTGAAAAGGATTCGTCCTCGAATCTGAATCAATACTAAATGGAGAAAGGTCAGCAACATTAAAAGTTTTAGAGATAGGACCATACCTTTCTTCAGGAAGATCGAGAACATAGGCATTATCACCAAGCCGTTTCAACACTTTGAACGGTCCATCGCCTCTTGGCTTCAATTTGGAGTCCCTTTCCTTAGGGAATCTTTCTTTTCTCAAGTGTAACCAAACAAGATCACCAGGTTCAAATATAACAACTTTACGATTCCTGTTGGCTCTATTGGCATACACTTTATTCTTAGCTTCAAGTTGTGACTTAACCTTTTCATGCAATTCTTTCACAAGTTTTGCTTTTCGTTCACCATCTAAACTAACACGTTCATGAATAGGTATGGGAACAAGATCAAGCGGGGACAAAGGGTTAAAGCCATAAACAACTTCAAAAGGAGAATGCAATGTTCCACTATGAACAACTCTATTGTATGCAAACTCAATATAAGCTAAGCAATCTTCCCAATTCTTTAAGTTCTTTTGAATGACAACACGTAACAGTTGAGACAAAGTTCTATTAACAACTTCAGTTTGACCATCGGTTTGTGGGTGAGCAGTTGTAGAAAATAACAATTTAGTACCAAGTTTACTCCACAAAACACGCCAAAAATGACTTAGAAACTTTGTATCTCTATCACTAACAATCGTACGTGGCATGCCATGCAATCTAACAATCTCCTTAAAGAACAAATCAGCAATATGAATAGCATCATCAACTTTCTTACATGCAATGAAATGTGCCATTTTGGAAAATCTATCAACAATAACAAAGATGCTATCTTTACCAGTTTTGGATCGAGGCAATCCCAATACAAAGTCCATAGAAATATCAGTCCAAGGTGAGTTTGGAACAGATAAAGGAGTGTATAATCCATGTGGTTGTGTTCTAGACTTTGCTTGCTTGCAAGTAATACATTGGTCACATACCTTATCAACATGTGCTCTCATATGCGGCCAGAAGAAATGTTCCTTAAGTGTTTCCAAAGTCTTTAACGAGCCAAAATGACCCATTAATCCTCCTCCATGAGCTTCTTTTATCAACAACTCTCTTAATGAACACATTGGTACACATAGCTTATGTTCTTTAAACAAGTAACCATCATGCAAGTAATATTTAGCAAAAGGGGAATCAGTGCATGCTTGGTATATAGAACTAAAGTCATGATCAAAATGATACATCTCTTTGATAGACTCAAAACCAAACATGTTACATGAAAGAGTATTAATCAAAGTATAGCGACGAGATAAGGCATCAGCAACAACATTTTCTTTGCCTTGCTTATACTTGATTACATAAGGGAATTGTTCAATGTATTCAACCCATTTGGCATGTCTTTTATTCAATTTTCCTTGACCTTTTAGATACTTAAGGCTCTCATGATCAGTATGAATCACAAATTCCTTAGGTTGCAGATAATGTTGCCAAGTTTGTAAAGAACGGACAAGGGCATACAATTCTTTATCATAGGTTGAATAATTTATGGAAGCTCCTTTCAGTTTCTCACTAAAGTAGGCAACAGGTTTGTTACCTTGATGCAATACAGCTCCAATGCCAACTCCACTGGCATCACATTCAACTTCAAACATTTCATCAAAGTTGGGCAATCTCAGGATAGGTGCAGAAGTTAGACGTTTCTTAAGTTCCTCAAAGGCTTGTTGTTGTGATTCTCCCCATTCAAATCTTACATCTTTCTTGACTAACTCATTCAAGGGTGCAGCTAGGGTAGAGAAATCCTTCACAAAACGTCTATAGAAGCTAGCTAATCCATGAAAACTCCTAATATCTCCAGCAGATTTAGGGGTTGGCCACTCAGTTATGGATTTAACTTTCTCTTGGTCCATTTCAATTCCTTCAGCACTAATCACAAATCCTAAGAATGTAACCTTCTCCAGACAGAAAGAACACTTCTTGAAATTAGCATATAACTCTTCTTTCTGTAGGGTGGCAAAAACAGCTCTTAGATGGTTCAGATGATCACTTAGGGTTTTGGAGTAGATAAGAATGTCATCAAAGTATACTACTACAAATTTCCCTATGAATCTCCTTAAGACCTCATTCATTAACCTCATGAAAGTACTAGGGGCATTGGTTAAACCAAAGGGCATAACTAACCATTCGTACAATCCAAACTTAGTCTTAAAGGCGGTTTTCCATTCATCACCTTCCCTAATCCTCACTTGGAAATATCCTTGCTTAAGATCTACTTTGCTAAAACACCTAGACCCATGTAACATATCTAGCATGTCATCCAACCTAGGAATAGGGTATCTATACTTCACAGTGATCTTATTGATGGCTCTACAATCAGTACACATTCTCCAAGTTCCATCTTTCTTAGGGACAATGATAACAGGAACAGCACAAGGACTCATACTCTCTTTTACTTTACCCTGGGTCAATAGTTCCTCAACTTGCTTTTGGATTTCCTTAGTTTCCTCTGGATTGGCTCTATAGGCAGGTCTGTTTGGCAGAACAGCTCCTGGAACGAAATCTATTTGATGTTCAATGCCTCTTAGAGGTGGTAAACCTGGGGGATCTGCTTCAGGAAACAAGCTAGAAAATTCTTGAAGTAAAGATGCAACTTCACTTGGTAAAGTAGATGGTATGTCAGATGAAGAGAATAGAGTTTCTTTGTAAAGCAAGATATAAACAGTTTTCTTTGAGTTGATAGCATGGAATACCTCACTTTGAGATACAAAGAATGCGTTTTTCTTTATAGATGGTTCAGCAGAAACCTTGTTTTCTTTTGGTTCAACTCTAAGATGAGAACTTCTTAATTGGTTTTCTTTGATGAAAATCCTCTCCAATTCTTTTTCTTTTGGATCATTATGACTTTTTAAGATGCGTTGTTGATCCTCAAAAACTTTGTGCGGGGGCAAGGCATTTAATTTGAACAGCTTGTTGTTATACCTAAAGGAATATCTATTTAGGTAACCATCATAAGTAACCTTGTTGTCAAATTGCCACGGTCTACCTAATAAGATATGACTTGATTGCATAGGGGCTACATCACATAACACCTCAGCAAAATACCCACCGATTGATAAAGAAATTAGGACTTGCTTTGTTGTTGGACCTGTATAGCACCACTAGAGGGGGGGGTGAATAGTGGATTAGCGGAAATTACACTATAATTACCTTCAAAAACTTGTTTGAAGACCCCTTTGCCTCTTTAGTCTCAGATTCTGAAATTTCCAGAAACAGTTCACCGTTTTGAGTGCTTCGGTTGAACCACTTATACACCTGTGTAAGCTCTCAAACTTGGCAGAGATCAAGTTTAGTATGTTTATAGTATGTCATAAAAAATTCAGCCAATTCTAAGCAAGTTAGCACGTTCAAATAAGCAAGAAAAGTAAAGTGTGCAATTCTGGCAGCTTCAGTCAGAATGTTAGCTTAACTTCAAACAACAATATCTCAAAATCTACCCGTGCTATTTTGATGAATCTTATGTCAAATTAAACCTCAAGATGTCTAGTTTAATTTGATATAAGGCTCACTCCAAGATTCGAAGGATAGCTTATTCAAATTGCACAAGTTTGCACACTGGTCAGAACTGTTCACAGAATGTAGCAACAATTTTGTGAAGACGATTTGACTGAGCTAAACTCCTCAGAATTCAGTGATTCTTGCGGCTACTGAAAGCTAACACATTGAAGTATAACATATCCAAAATTCATGCAATTCTAAGACTTTTTGCTTGATCAATTATGCGTGCCAAGTTAGTGTAAATCTCAGGCAGAAAACAGTAAGTGCAGGAAATAAGTAAAGAACACAAGGAATTATCCTGGTTCGGTCAATGTGACCTACTCCAGTCCCAAGAGACACCTTCTCTTGGATTTCACTAAACACCAAACACAAATATCACCTTACAAAGTCAAAGGAAGAAGCTTTTCACCAACTTCTTCAAGAGACTTCACCAAAACACCTAGTTTGTATCACCTTTGCACCTTTGCACCTTTTCACCTTTTGCTCACCTCTAAGGAGTAAGCTTTATACACCAGCTTCTCCTTCACAAATATGTCGTATAAAGGTGTTGAAAATGACAAGAATTGAAGAACTATACAATCATAAAGCTTGCTACAAATGTGTTCTTCAATATAGAAGAGAAGAAGAGAAGAATGGAGACAAAGAGCTAATGTCTTGCTTTGCTTTCTTTGCTTTCGTTTTGATGCTCTTTCTCTTCACCCTTTGGAGCTATTTATAGCCAAGAGATCAGTCCAAAGGCTCCTCAATATAGCCGTTTGAAGGGTTGGAGAATGGATAAAATTTAGCACTTTTCTAGCTACTAAAATTCAGCCTTTGATCTTCAAAATAAATCTGACCGTTTATTGCTTTGAAATGGTCTTCAAATCTGAATTTTTATCCTTCAACTTATCCCCTTGTGGCCGTTGGAATGAGATAGATAATGACTCCATTTGAATGTTTAAAAATCAGCTCCAATAAGCAATGTACATGTGTAAATATCTTGCCATGTGTGTAGCTGATTTGGCATATGTTTTTGAACAGATTTTTGCTCCTCATTTGAATATCAAGTGACGTTGGAATGGCTCCTCTTTTTGAATAAAAAGTGACGTTGGAAACCCTTGAAGATAGGCATTGAATAATAGATAGAAATCAGCCAAGGTTCTTGAGTTTGAATTAGTCTTCATAGCCGTTGCCTTGCTTCCTTGGTTGAGAGATTTTTGCTCCATCTTTTGACTAATAAATACACGTTGGAAAGGAGTTCAAATATAGAGATAAATCAGCTCACCTTAGAATTTTGACTTGGTCTTCAACTTTTGAATATATGTAGCCGTTTGAATGAAGCTAAAGGATAGAGAGAATTTTGCTCCAACTTTGAATACATAATATACGAAATATTGCTCCATCTTTCAGCCAAAATAGCCGTTTGAATCATCACAAGAATAGCCAAGAAATCAGCATCAATATAGAATGTAATTCAACTTGCCTTGACTTGTTCAAAATTTGAATGTTTGAACATAATATATGCGCCAATAACCGTGTGTAACCATATAATATATAGTCTTCAACATGTAGCATAGAAAACCATATGAAGAATACCAAGAATCCCAAGAAAACCATAGATGAGATAATCATGATATAAGAATTCCAATTGATAGACCATGCTGCTCGTTTCCATAAAAATAGGGCACGTACCATATGTGACATAAACACATATAAACATCATATAAGCAATATATAACATGTTGGAAGATCCATTGGCAAGTGAAAAGACCAGAATACCCCTTAGCACAAAAATAGGAATTTTGTCCTAGGATGAACCTAGACATGGTGCTGCTCCAGATTCATTATTGCCATGATGTGACATGACTTATAAATGTGTCATATGATCATATAAGTCCGTTGGAAGAAAACCAAATAAGAATGAGAAGTCCAAATGGTGAAATTACCAAGATAGCCCTTATATAGGTCAATAAGCTTCCCACCGGGTCAATTCAGTTTTAACCCGTGCCAAGCATGCTCTTCCTCAGCCAATTAGATTCTAAATTGAATAAGGATCAAGTGGGCTTTTGAATCACTCAATTTGGAGTTCATTTGCCCAAGATATGAACCAAAACCTGCAATAGGATACTAAACCGAACAATTTGCCTTATATTGTAAGTCATGTGACTTCAAGGCTTGGTTAGATCATATTATCAACATGTATTGGCATATATAATCTAAGATCAGTTTGAACATGTCTTGATTAAGATATGTGATTGAATTGGCCAAGTTCAATCTCATGATCTTACTCAAACTTGTTCAATCTTGATTCATTCAAGCAATTTCACATTTAGCTCATAATTTCATGTCTTGCACAATCAATTTCATATGTAAACGTTACACATATATATATCACATATGCATTTTCTAATCACAACAATTACACATATGCACACATATACATTTTGCACAACAATTACACATATGCACACATATACATTTTGCACAACAATTACACATATGCTCACATATACATTTTGCAATCACTGAAACATAATATATCACAACAATCTCCCCCTTTTGATGATTTGCAAAATTACCCCACATATGTGTATATTAAGCATTTAAATCAAGTGTGCATCTAAATCAAGTGTTGTAATCTGTGTAATCAAGTAAGCATCTAAATCAAATGTAAGCTGCTCCCCCTTAATGTGTTATCTCCCCCTTAACATGATATCTATCTTATATCTCCCCCTTAACATGATATATACACATTTATTTCTCCCCCTTAATTTTGTAAATTATGCAAAAGACTGAATGGTGTAGTAGTCAGTTGTAAGCAATTAATCCAAGTCTTGCACGTAAAGTCTCAAAGATAGCTTGATTAAGGGGTTTAGTGAATATATCAGCTACTTGTTGATCAGTTCTAACATGTTCAATGTGGATATGTCCAAGATTAACATGATCACGGAGAAAATGATAACGTACTTCAATATGCTTTGCCTTAGAGTGTAGTACAGGGTTTTTAGACAAATTTATAGCACTTGTACTATCACAATAGATGGGGATATTATTTACTTGTATTTCAAAGTCTGAAAGTTGTTGTTTAATCCATAATAGTTGAGTACAACATAGACTTAAAGCCATATATTCTGCTTCAGTAGTAGAAAGTGCAACACTAGATTGTTTCTTTGAAAACCAAGATATTAGTGAGTTTCCTAGAAATTGACATGTTCCACTAGTGCTCTTTCTATCTACTCTACATCCACCATAATCTGCATCTGAATATGCATGTAGACTTAGACTAGATTGTCTATCATACCATAAGCCTAATGTTGGTGTATGTTGAAGATATCTAAATATTCTTTTTACAGCTTTAAAGTGTGACAACTTAGGCATACTTTGAAATCTTGCACACATACATACTGCAAACATAATATCAGGTCTACTAGCAGTTAGATATAGCAATGAACCAATCATAGACCTATATAGTTTTTCATCAAATGCAACACCATTTTCATCTTTGTCTAATTTTGTTGAAGTACACATTGGTGTTGGAGATGGTTTCAAGTTTTCAAAGTTGAATTTCTTTATCATATCTCTTATGTATTTGGCTTGATTGATATGTATACCACTTGATGTTTGTTTTATTTGCAAGCCTAAGAAGTAATTTAATTCACCAACCATGGACATTTCAAACTCAGACTTCATACAATCTTCAAAGTCTTTTACTAAGTTAGGATTAGTTGAACCAAAGATTATGTCATCTACATATATTTGTATTACAAGCAAATCTTTGTCTTTCTTTTTCAAGAATAAGGTACTATCTATGGTTCCTCTTTGAAAGTTGTTACTTAGTAAAAAGTTGGCAAATCTTTCATACCATGCACGAGGGGCTTGTTTCAAACCATATAAGGCTTTCTTAAGTTTATATACATGATTAGGGTTCTTTGGATCTTCAAAGCCTGGTGGTTGTTTAACAAAAACTTCTTCTTGGATATAGCCATTTAAGAATGCACTCTTAACATCCATTTGGAATAGTTTGATGTTATTATAACATGCAAAAGCTAATAAGAGGCGTATGGATTCTAATCTTGCTACGGGGGCAAATGTTTCATCGTAATCAATACCCTCTTCTTGATTATATCCTTGAGCTACAAGTCTTGCTTTATTTCTTACTACAACCCCTTGTTCATTCATTTTGTTCCTAAACACCCATTTAGTTCCAATGATTGATTTATCCTCGGGTTTAGGTACTAAATCCCACACATTGTTTCTTTCAAATTGGTTTAACTCTTCATGCATTGCATCTATCCAATATGCATCGTTCAAGGCATCATTCACATTCTTAGGTTCAATTTGGGATATAAGTGCATGCCATTGATCATATTCATGTGGATCTATTTGCCTACGTGTTCTAACCCCTTGATTTACATCTCCTATGATAAGTTCTTGAGGATGCTTTTGTTTATCTCTTATTTGCCACCAATTACTTGGTTGTGCATCTTCAATAGGTTCATGATGTTCAATAGGTTGGTTAGGCACATTTTCTTCATTATGTTCTTGTGTAGGGGGAGTTTGAACTTCATGCATTTCAAGAGTTTGATTTGGTGTTTCAATTTGATCATTTGTAGGTGGTAGGATAAGTTCATCTTCATCATGAAGTATTTGATCATTTGGTACATAGATTTCATGTTGATTACTTGTTTGGAGATATGCATTTTCATTGAACTTCACATGTATAGATTCAACTATCTTTCTTGTTTGTGCATTATAACATCTATATGCTTTAGAGTTCATTGAATATCCCACAAATATATGTTCATCAGACTTAGGATCAAACTTATCTAAGTTATCTTTTGTGTTCAATACAAAGCATTTACAACCAAAGACTTTTAGATAGTTTACTTTTGGGAGTCGTCCATTTAAGATTTCATATGGTGTTTTGTTCAATTTCTTTCTTATTGATAGTCTGTTGATCATATAACTTGAAGTGTTTACAGCTTCAGCCCATAAGAATTTAGGTACTTTGTTTTCTACCATTATTGTTCTTGCTACTTCTTGAATAGTCCTATTCTTTCTTTCAACTACACCATTAAGTTGAGGAGTTCTTGGTGGGGAGAATTCATGTTTTATACCCTTTTCATTACAGAATTTGATTAATTCACTATCTTTAAACTCACCTCCTCTATCACTCCTTATCTTAATAACATGTGATTCATGTTCATTTTCAAGTTGTCTAATTAGATTAGCTATAGATGATGCACTTTCATCTTTTGAAGCAAGAAACAATGTCCAAGTATATCTTGAGAAATCATCAACTATTACACATACATAATAACTTCCACCTAAGCTTCTTGTTCTACATGGACCAAATAAGTCTATATGCAAGAGTTCTAGTATTCTAGATGTTGTGAACTCAGTTTTAGGCTTAAGAGATTCTCTAACATGTTTGCCTTTGATACAAGATTCACATAGTTGAAAATCATCCAAATTAAGTTTAGGCAATCCTTTAACAAGACTTTTAGCGTGTAGTTTTTCTAAGGTTGATATACCAATGTGTCCTAAACGTCTATGCCAAAGATTGGGATCAGATTCATGTGAAACAAGACATTTTGTGTTACTACTTAGCATATCATCCATGTTAAGCACATATATGTTTCCTTCACGTTTTCCTTTTAACACAACTTGATTGTTTTTATCCATTATCTTACAAGATGTGGAAGAAAAGAGAACATTCAAGTTGTTGTCACATAGTTGAGAAACACTTAATAGCTCAAAGGTTAAGTTACTTACAAGTAGGACGTTTTTGATCTCAAACTTGTTTGGATCACCAACCTTGCCTTTGCCAATTATTTGACCTTGGTTGTTGTCTCCAAAAGTAACTTTGCCACCTTTTGCAACGTTTTTAAGTGTGCTAAACAAATTTTCATTTCCAGTCATATGTCTTGAGCAACCACTATCAACTATCCATTTGGTTTTGTTCTTTTCATCTTCTTTGTTGTTATATCCAGCAACTTGTCTTTCTTTAATGTTATGTACCTACAAATGTAAATAACAACTTAGGTACCCTTTGATTTTGGGTCCTTTCAAGGTTAGACAAGTTAAGTTCATGTTAGTGTACCTTTAGGTACCCAAACTTGAACAACCTTTCTTGGTTTTGTAATGTTAAAATCATGTTGCATATAATGATCAAATAGTGGATTTTGATACATAGAATATGATTGAAAAGGGGCTGCACGTTTATGACTAGTTGGATAAGCATGATAAGTTCTATATGCATTTGAATGTTGCCATGTATATGAGTTATATCTTGGCCGTGTATAAGCATTGAATTTAGGCCGTGTATAAGCAAGATGTTGTATGTGTCTAGGCCGTGTGTTGTAAACTGATTTAGGCCGAGAGTATGTCATGTTCTTCACATAAGTATGTTGTTGCATATAAGGCATAACTTGAGCAGATTGCATACTTCTTTGTTTAGGCATTCTTGTATACATGTAAGCATGGTTTCTAGGTGTATTTACCTTCCTATATGTTGATGCATTTTGCAATCTTTGTGATGAAGGTGGTGTGGGCAGAATAGATTCATTTCTAGATGCTTTTGGCCTATATTTCATGTTGGTTGAAGATGATACAAATGTTGTTTCCTTAGGTGTGTATTCAGCATCTTTAACATATCCAAGACCTTCTTTGTTATTTCCATACTTTTGAGATGCAATAAGAGTGTCTAACATGTTGGAGGCATTCTTAGATTGTTCTAAAGATTTGTTCAAGTCTAGATTGCATGCTTTTAATGATTCACATTCAGTTTGCATTTCATGTAATTTAGACTTTAAAACATTGAAATCAACACATTGCACACATTGCACATTTTCATGTTTGTTCTTAAGTTCCTTAATCTGATTTTGCATTGAACTAATAGTGTTAGATGATTCAAGTTGAAGAACTTCTAGTTGAGAAGTTAGATTCAAGTTAGACGTCTCCAACTTGTTCTTCTCCTCAACTATTCTTTTCTTCTCCTTGGATAGCTTCTTATATCTATTATGCAACTTTTCTAATTCATCCAACAATTCATCTTGAGTAAAATCACATTCAGAGTCAGAATCGAATGTTACCTCATTTGTAGACTTTGAAGCCAAACATGTTAGTGCAACTTCAGGTTCCTCCTCGGATTCGGATGAAGATGTGTCATCCCAAGTTCTTGCCTTAAGAGCTTTCTTCCTCCTTTGCTTAGGTTCTACTCTTGTCTTTTCATCCATGTCACGGTTTTTGTTCTTGTTTGGACAATCATATGATATGTGTCCTTGTTTGCCACATTCATAACACTTAAGTTCTTTATCATACCATTTACCATCTTGTTTGTTAGATTTCACATTGATAGGGGCGGCTGATATTGATTTTCTTTTAGTTGGTCTTTGTGTGGACATGCCTTCTAAGTGTGTGAGAAAACGTTTGAAACACTTATAAGAAGGAAAGAAAGTGTCACCTTGTTGTAGATACCAAATATGAAGAATATAAGACAACCAGAAAATTTCCAGCAACTTTGCAACTTGGAGTGTAAACTGTTTTCAGCTCAAATAAGAATATGGTGCTCAACCAGGCTCTGATACCAATTGTTGGACCTGTATAGCACCACTAGAGGGGGGGGTGAATAGTGGATTAGCGGAAATTACACTATAATTACCTTCAAAAACTTGTTTGAAGACCCCTTTGCCTCTTTAGTCTCAGATTCTGAAATTTCCAGAAACAGTTCACCGTTTTGAGTGCTTCGGTTGAACCACTTATACACCTGTGTAAGCTCTCAAACTTGGCAGAGATCAAGTTTAGTATGTTTATAGTATGTCATAAAAAATTCAGCCAATTCTAAGCAAGTTAGCACGTTCAAATAAGCAAGAAAAGTAAAGTGTGCAATTCTGGCAGCTTCAGTCAGAATGTTAGCTTAACTTCAAACAACAATATCTCAAAATCTACCCGTGCTATTTTGATGAATCTTATGTCAAATTAAACCTCAAGATGTCTAGTTTAATTTGATATAAGGCTCACTCCAAGATTCGAAGGATAGCTTATTCAAATTGCACAAGTTTGCACACTGGTCAGAACTGTTCACAGAATGTAGCAACAATTTTGTGAAGACGATTTGACTGAGCTAAACTCCTCAGAATTCAGTGATTCTTGCGGCTACTGAAAGCTAACACATTGAAGTATAACATATCCAAAATTCATGCAATTCTAAGACTTTTTGCTTGATCAATTATGCGTGCCAAGTTAGTGTAAATCTCAGGCAGAAAACAGTAAGTGCAGGAAATAAGTAAAGAACACAAGGAATTATCCTGGTTCGGTCAATGTGACCTACTCCAGTCCCAAGAGACACCTTCTCTTGGATTTCACTAAACACCAAACACAAATATCACCTTACAAAGTCAAAGGAAGAAGCTTTTCACCAACTTCTTCAAGAGACTTCACCAAAACACCTAGTTTGTATCACCTTTGCACCTTTGCACCTTTTCACCTTTTGCTCACCTCTAAGGAGTAAGCTTTATACACCAGCTTCTCCTTCACAAATATGTCGTATAAAGGTGTTGAAAATGACAAGAATTGAAGAACTATACAATCATAAAGCTTGCTACAAATGTGTTCTTCAATATAGAAGAGAAGAAGAGAAGAATGGAGACAAAGAGCTAATGTCTTGCTTTGCTTTCTTTGCTTTCGTTTTGATGCTCTTTCTCTTCACCCTTTGGAGCTATTTATAGCCAAGAGATCAGTCCAAAGGCTCCTCAATATAGCCGTTTGAAGGGTTGGAGAATGGATAAAATTTAGCACTTTTCTAGCTACTAAAATTCAGCCTTTGATCTTCAAAATAAATCTGACCGTTTATTGCTTTGAAATGGTCTTCAAATCTGAATTTTTATCCTTCAACTTATCCCCTTGTGGCCGTTGGAATGAGATAGATAATGACTCCATTTGAATGTTTAAAAATCAGCTCCAATAAGCAATGTACATGTGTAAATATCTTGCCATGTGTGTAGCTGATTTGGCATATGTTTTTGAACAGATTTTTGCTCCTCATTTGAATATCAAGTGACGTTGGAATGGCTCCTCTTTTTGAATAAAAAGTGACGTTGGAAACCCTTGAAGATAGGCATTGAATAATAGATAGAAATCAGCCAAGGTTCTTGAGTTTGAATTAGTCTTCATAGCCGTTGCCTTGCTTCCTTGGTTGAGAGATTTTTGCTCCATCTTTTGACTAATAAATACACGTTGGAAAGGAGTTCAAATATAGAGATAAATCAGCTCACCTTAGAATTTTGACTTGGTCTTCAACTTTTGAATATATGTAGCCGTTTGAATGAAGCTAAAGGATAGAGAGAATTTTGCTCCAACTTTGAATACATAATATACGAAATATTGCTCCATCTTTCAGCCAAAATAGCCGTTTGAATCATCACAAGAATAGCCAAGAAATCAGCATCAATATAGAATGTAATTCAACTTGCCTTGACTTGTTCAAAATTTGAATGTTTGAACATAATATATGCGCCAATAACCGTGTGTAACCATATAATATATAGTCTTCAACATGTAGCATAGAAAACCATATGAAGAATACCAAGAATCCCAAGAAAACCATAGATGAGATAATCATGATATAAGAATTCCAATTGATAGACCATGCTGCTCGTTTCCATAAAAATAGGGCACGTACCATATGTGACATAAACACATATAAACATCATATAAGCAATATATAACATGTTGGAAGATCCATTGGCAAGTGAAAAGACCAGAATACCCCTTAGCACAAAAATAGGAATTTTGTCCTAGGATGAACCTAGACATGGTGCTGCTCCAGATTCATTATTGCCATGATGTGACATGACTTATAAATGTGTCATATGATCATATAAGTCCGTTGGAAGAAAACCAAATAAGAATGAGAAGTCCAAATGGTGAAATTACCAAGATAGCCCTTATATAGGTCAATAAGCTTCCCACCGGGTCAATTCAGTTTTAACCCGTGCCAAGCATGCTCTTCCTCAGCCAATTAGATTCTAAATTGAATAAGGATCAAGTGGGCTTTTGAATCACTCAATTTGGAGTTCATTTGCCCAAGATATGAACCAAAACCTGCAATAGGATACTAAACCGAACAATTTGCCTTATATTGTAAGTCATGTGACTTCAAGGCTTGGTTAGATCATATTATCAACATGTATTGGCATATATAATCTAAGATCAGTTTGAACATGTCTTGATTAAGATATGTGATTGAATTGGCCAAGTTCAATCTCATGATCTTACTCAAACTTGTTCAATCTTGATTCATTCAAGCAATTTCACATTTAGCTCATAATTTCATGTCTTGCACAATCAATTTCATATGTAAACGTTACACATATATATATCACATATGCATTTTCTAATCACAACAATTACACATATGCACACATATACATTTTGCACAACAATTACACATATGCACACATATACATTTTGCACAACAATTACACATATGCTCACATATACATTTTGCAATCACTCAAACATAATATATCACAACATTTGTTACTTTAACTTCACCACACTCGTTAAGCCACGTAAGTCTATAAGGATGGGGGTGATTCAATAAAGGTAATTCAAGTTTCCTAACAAGTTCAAAACTTGCCACATTGGTACATGATCCGGAGTCAATGATTAAAGTGCAGACTTTCTTTTTAACCATACAGTGAATGTGGAATATGTTCTCTCTTTGTATGTCAGGTTCTTCAGTTTTAATTTGGGCACTTAGGGCTCGACGGACAACTAAGAACTCTTTTGTTTCACACTCATTAGTCTCTTCACTAATCTCTTCTTCTTCCTCACACGTTTGCTCAATGTCATTGTTTTCCTCACTCTCTTCCATTTCTTCCTCAGAATAATACTCATTAGACTCTTCAATAAACATGATGCGTTTAGGGTTGGGACATTGATTAGCAAAATGACCTTTTCCTAAGCATTTAAAACATTGAATATCACGAGTCTTAACATTAGGCGTACCTTCCACCTTGGTTTTGCCTTTATCAGGGATTGGAAACTTTGGACGATTTTGGATGTTCTGGGTTGATTTTCCCTGGAATCCACGGCCTTGACCTTGTTGTGGACGGAATGGCGTCCTGGGCTGTGTTCTAGGAAAACTCAAAGGATTAGTCCGAAAAGAAGGGTTGGAAGTTTTTACCTTCAATTGTCTTTCCACTTTCTCAGCAATGTGAACCATAGAAGTCAGATCAGAATAAGGTGTGAGTTCCACCTTGAATGCAATCTCTTTGTTCAAGCCAGCTAGAAATCTAGCCATTGTGGCTTCCTCAGCTTCTTCTATGTTAGCCCTGGTAAGCAGATGTTCTAATTCTTTATAAAATTCATCGACAGATCTATTACTTTGAGAAAGTTGTTGCAATTTCTGGAAAACGCTTCTTTCATAGGAAGGAGATATGAATCTCTTCCTCATCTCTTGTTTCAGCTCAGACCAAGTGACAACAGGGGGTTGTCTTGTTCTTCTCCTGGTGTTCTTCAATTGTTCCCACCAAAGTAAAGCATAATCTACAAATTCAAAAGTTGCATACCGCACTTTGGCCAATTCAGAATAGTTAGTGCAAGAATACATATGATCTACTTTTGTTTCCCATTGCAGATAAGCTTCAGGATCACTTTTCCCTGGGAAGGAGGGTATCGTCAGTTTAGTAGTAATGAACTCTTCTTCAAGATGTTCATTTCTATCAGGTTGACGTTCATCATACCGTTCTTCCGGATAGTGTTCTTCATTGTACTCAGGGAGATAATCAAATCTCTCCTCAAAAGAAATGTTCCTACGACCACCATTACTACCTCGACCTCGACTTCTACCTCTATGTGATGTGACTCTTCTAGGTTGAACATAAGACTCATTAGCATAAGAGGTGCCTTCTTGAAAAGGTATACTAGGTTCCTTTTGATCTGAGGTTGGCTTTTCTACGTTGTTTATCCTTTGTTTGTTATCCTCTATGTCACTTCTCATTAAACCAAACTGATTAACAAGGAAAGTGAGTGTTTGCTGTATATTCTCTAGGGTAACAGGGACTGGGGATGGAACAGGAGTAGATGGGGACGGGGATGATGCATTATCTTTCTGTTGGGGACCCATGTTTCAGAAAACAATCTCAAAAGCCAAATAAAATATTGACAAGATGCAAATACTCTACTTTATGTTGACAATTGTTTAAAACAGCAACTTGGACTATTTCTCCTAAAGATTTAAGTAAATCACAGAAGTCAAATTGTTGTTCGGGCTGAAAGAAATCTACGGGGTTGTTTTAAGACAATCCCTCAATTTACTTTACAGCATATGCAATTATCAATTGTAGTAAAGTGAAAGTAAAGACACACAAACAAAGTGCTAGCAAGGGTTTGCTTTAGAAACTTTCAATATTTCAAAACTACAACACTTTGGGGTTTGGTTTGGGCGCTTTCTTTCTTTTGAGCTTTGCACGGGATTTTCCTTTTATGAAACGTTTATCTTTGGGCTCTTTTCTCACTTGGCTTTCTTGTGCAATTCTCTCTTGTCTTGCCTCTTACTTGTTGACAATTTTTGGCTTTTCTCTCGCGTATTTCTCAATCAAGCTTAATTTTCTTTCTTTGGATGGTTTTGCTTGATTGTTGTGAGACTACTGCTCACGGCCTACATGAGACATTGCCCACGGCCTTTAATTGCACAAGGTTTGTTGTATTTGGAATTTGAAAGTTCCTCGTACACAACACGGCTAAACACTATGTAGTGGGAATTCAATTCACAATCACAACAAGATCAAATCGTATATAGTGCAATGTAAGTTTAGAAATTGATCTAAAACAACAATTGGATAGCTCTTTAACAATGTGGGGCTTTAAACAATTCCTAAATTTCCGAATATATCTAAGTCCAACAAGTTGTTTGAAACAATTGAAATCAACAAAAAGATAAAGCTATTAGCATATAGCAAGATTTCAAATGAGCTTTAAAGGTTGTTTTGATCCACACGGTTTTTTTGGGCAGTTTGTCCTTTCTTCTATTTTCTGTTTTTGATGCAAGTGATCTAACTAGTTCTAATATGGATAAATGCAAGTTGGTTGTATCTAAATGAAGTTTACAAAGGCTGGTTACTAACAACTAATGGAAATTCAGTTTTGATGCTAAGTATGCTATCTTGTTTTGTTTTGTTTTCAAGTGATCTAACCTACTTGTTTTTGTTTGGTTTTTGTTTGTAGGATGCAATCAGATTCTAAACTAAATGATACTAGATGCAGCTCCTTGTGTTTTATCTAACAAACGTACATGAGCTAGTGAGACTAGGCAGCACACTCTATTTAGCTAAACTACTTGTTTTGATCTTTGCTTTTGGTTTTCTAATGCTAAACTAATCAACCAACTAAAACACTTAAACTATGATGTAAACTAGTCTAACTAACCTATATAAGGCAGCACTAAAAACGTTTTGGACAGTTTGGACAAAAGCTACTAAAAACAGAATTTTAGCTATTTGATTACAGTTGACTACCAACTAATCTATTTTGTGTTCAAGCTTGCTGTTTTGAGGACTTAACTAAAATAACACTTGAACTACTAGATTAAGGTCTAATGAAGATCAACTAAGCTAAATATGGCATTATAAAAACGTTCAAAAACAGTTTGCACACATGAACTAAAAACAGAATTTCAACTACCACAATTTGATAATCTATCAACTAGTCTATTTTTGTGTTCAAAGTTTTCTGATTTAAGGGACTTATCTAAACTACCATTTAAACTCCTAGATTAGGACCTAATGAACAATATCTAAGCTAGATTGAACAATTACAAACTGGTCACACACGGTTTTTGTCTCAAGCTACACAATCAACTCCTAACACACTTAAGGCTAGTCTAAGTTGTTTTTGTGGGGTGTTTTCGTTTTGCCTACTTAATTAAGTTACCAAACTATAGTATACTAGCTAACAAGTACTTCAAGACATAAACTAACTACCTAAACAAACAGATTCAAAACGGAATGAAAATCAGTACACAAACGGTTTGGGCAGCAACTTCATTTGCAAATTTAAGCAATGTAAACATGAATAGAAGACTAACCAATTCTCTGATACCAATTGATGAGCCAAATGGGGGCTGGAAACGTTGCCAAGGATGTTGTCTCCTACTCCAAACTGATTTGAACACAAGCTATGTCAAAGAACACCTCAAAGACACCCTTTGATCTTTAACCATTGTTCTTGGCTCAATATATGCCAACACCTCTTCCTCTTTGGCACTCCAACACATCTAAAACCTCAATGAGACCCTAAGATGCTGTAAACCAAATGATGAAGCAAATACAAACAAGTTCTAGGCTGGAACTTGCAAGAAAACCATTTAGTGGTTTCAAACTTCAACTAAGATTTAGTTGTGAACTCCTTGAAGGAATTTTGATTGAAATGTATTGATAATGGTTGTCCTTTACATTCAGCTTCTAATACTACTTATAACCAACGAAATTATACAAGGTACAAAGTTAAAAATACAAAGTACAAGTCTAGGAATAACATGCTTTCTTTTTGAACAAGTTGGAGCAACTTTCGGTGAAAAGGAGCTGGTTGCTTCCTTCTTCTTCTTTGCTTGTCTTGAGCCATAGTTTTGATTGGTTTAAACATTGAGCAGCTTGCTTGAGAAAGGCCTTTGATTGGTTGCAAGTTGTCTTTGAATCTTCAAACCTTTTCATTCCTTAAGCCAACGGTTTTCTTCAAGTGTTTTGATTGGATGAATCTTTGTGCAGCTTGATTAAAACTTGGCTTTGATTGGTTCTCACTTTGGTGTTGAATTTTCAAACATATTAGTCATGAACCAACGGTTTCTTCATGGAGTTTGATTGGTGCAATCGTTTGAGCAGCTTGCATTCTTCTATTAACTTGATTGTGATTGGTTTAAGCATTTGCAAGACTCCTTTCTATTGGTTGAAGGTTTGAGCTGGTTGTTTCTCCCTTGTTTGCGTGAGAAGAAATCAGGTTTGTGACATGGGTGCTTGTCACCACCTTGCTTGTAAGCTACTTGCATTCTACCTCTTTGCTTGGACAAAAATTCAGGTTTGATTTGCATCTTCAAGCTAAAAACGTGTACCTGAAAGATAAGGCAAGAATACAACACAAACTATCCTAAAACAAAGTTAACAAACTAAAAATATCAAAAAGAACATATAAAGATATGTACAACATGCATTTGATACAACTAGATCATAGCTTGTACCATATAAACCCAATGGATGTCATCTTTGCTTGGCTCATCCTCTTCATGCCTGTAAAGGAATGATTCAACACAATGTAACAACTTCTTAGTCATACTCCTTGTAATGGGACCTGTGTGGGGCATCGAGGTGTCAACGTCAGTGTTTGTATCCACAAGGTTAGGCTGTAGCTCATCAAGTTGTGGTTCAAATCAGTTTGGAGTAGGAGACAAAGTCCTTGGAACGTTTATCTAGCCTTCATTTGGCTCATCACCCTAAGTCTGCTGGAGATGTTAGGAGTTTTCATGGATTAGCTAGCTTCTATAGACGTTTTGTGAAGGATTTCTCTACCATACTGCACCCTTGAATGAGTTAGTCAAGAAAGATGTAAGTTTTGAATGGGGAGAATCACAACGACAAGCCTTTGAGGAACTTAAGAAACGTCTAAGTTCTGCACCTATCCTGAGATTGCCCAACTTTGATGAAATGTTTGAAATTGAATGTGATGCCAGTGGAGTTGGCATTGGAGCTGTATTGCATCAAGGTAACAAACCTGTTGCCTAGTTTAGTGAGAAATTGAAAGGAGCTTCCATAAATTATTCAATCTATGATAAAGAATTGTATGCCCTTGTCCGTTCTTTACAAACTTGGCAACATTATCTGCAACCTAAGGAATTTGTGATTCATACTGATCATGAAAGCCTTAAGTATCTAAAAGGTCAAGGAAAATTGAACAAAAGACATGCCAAATGGGTTGAATTCATTGAACGATTCCCTTATGTGATCAAGTATAAGCAACGAAAGGAAAATGTTGTTGCTGATGCATTATCTCGTCGCTATACTATGATTACTACTCTTTCATGTAACGTGTTTGGTTTTGAGTCTATCAAAGAGATGTATCATTCTGATCATGACATTAGTTCTATCTATCAAGCATGCATTGATTCACCTTTTGCTAAATATTACTTGCATGATGGTTATTTGTTTAAAGAACATAAGTTATGTGTACCAATGTGTTCATTAAGAGAGTTGTTGATAAAAGAAGCTCATGAAGGAGGTTTAATGGGTCATTTTGGCTCGTTAAAAACTTTGGAAATACTTAAGAAGCATTTCTTCTGGCCGCATATGAAAGCACATGTTGATAAGGTATGTGACCAATGTATTACTTGCAAACAAGCAAAATCTAGAACACAACCACATGGATTGTACACTCCCTTATCTGTTCCAAGCTCACCTTGGACTGATCTTTCTATGGACTTTGTATTGGGATTACCTCGATCCAAAACTGGTAAAGATAGCATCTTTGTTGTTGTTGATAGATTTTCCAAAATGGCACATTTCATTGCATGTAAGAAAGTTGATGATGCTATTCATATTGCTGATTTGTTCTTTAAGGAGATTGTTAGATTGCATGGCATGCCACGTACAATTGTTAGTGATAGAGATACAAAGTTTCTAAGTCATTTCTGGCGTGTTTAGTGGAGTAGACTTGGTACTAAATTGTTAGTTTCTATAACCGCTCACCCACAAACTGATGGTCAAACTGAAGTTGTTAATAGAACTTTGTCTCAACTGTTACATGTTGTCATTCAAAAGAATTTAAAGAATTGGGAAGACTGCTTAGCTTATATTGAGTTTGCATACAATAGAGTTGTTCATAGTGGAACATTGCATTCTCCTTTTGAAGTTGTTTATGGCTTTAACCCTTTGTCCCCGCTTGATCTTGTTCCCATACCTGTTCATGAACATGTTAGTTTAGATGGTGAACGAAAAGCAAAACTTGTGAAAGAATTGCATGAAGAGGTTAAGTCACAACTTGAAGCTAAGAATAAAGTGTATGCCAATAGAGCCAACAGGAATCGTAAAGTTGTTATATTTGAGCCTGGTGATCTTGTTTGGTTACACTTGAGGAAAGAAAGATTCCCTAAGGAAAGGGACTCAAAGTTGAAGCTAGGCGATGGACCGTTCAAAGTGTTGAAACGGCTTGGTGATAATGCCTATGTTCTCGATCTTCCTGAAGAAAGGTATGGTCCTATCTCTAAAACTTTTAATGTTTCTGACCTTTCTCCATTTAGTATTGATTCATATTCGAGGACGAATCCTTCTCAAGTGGGAGGGAATGATGAGCTACAGCCTAACCTTGAGGATACAAACACTGATGATGACACCTCACTGCCCTGCACAGGTCCCATAACAAGGAGTATGGCTAAGAAGTTGTTGCATTGTGTTGAATCATTTCTTTATAGGCATGAAGAGGATGAACCAAGTAGAGATGATGTCCATTGGGTTTATATGATACAAGCTTTGTCCCATTGGAATACACGGCAAACCATTCAGCTTTCTTTGAACCAAAATTGTTCAAAAAGCAAGCATGTTATTTTAGTCTTGTACTTTGTACTTTAAACCTTGTACCCTTTGTAATTTTCGTTATTATAAGTAGCATAGGATGCTGAATGTAAAAACAACACAATTTCAAAAACATTTCAATCAAACTTTCCTTTAAGGAGTTCTCAACTTTTTTTCTAAGTTGAAGTTTAAACCACTAACGGTTTCTTTCAAGTTCCTATCCTAGAACTTGTTAAGTATTTACTTCATTTTTGGTTTACAGCATCTTAGGGTCTCAATGAGGTTTTAGATGTGTTGGAATGCCAAAGAGGAAGAGGTGTTGGCATAAATTGAGCCAAGAATAAACGGTTACAGTTCAAGGGGTGTCATTGAGATGTTCTTTGCCATAGCCGGGGTTCAAATCAGTTTGGAGTAGGAGACAAAGTCCTGAAAACGTTTATCTAGCCTTCGTTTGGCTCATCAATTGGTATCAGAGCGTTGGTTAGTCTTCTATTCATGTTTACATTGTTTAAACTTGCATATGAATGATGCTGCCCAAAACCGTTCAATAGACTGTTTTGTTGTCCATTTAGAATCTGTTAGTTAAGGTGGTTAGTTTATGTTTTGAAGTGTTTATTAGACAGTTTACAATAGTTTGGTAACTTAGTTTTAAGTAGCAAAACCGAAAACCCTCACAAAAAAAGAACTTAGACTAGACTTAAAGAGTGTTAGAATCTGATTATGTAGCTTAAGTTAAGAACCGTGTGTAACCTGCTTGTACTTGTTCAATCTAGCTTAGATAATGTTCATTAGACCCTAATGTAGGAGTTTAAATGGTAGTTTAGTTAAGTCCTTAAAACAGAAAACTTGAACACAAAAATTAGAATAGTTGATAATTTAGCTTGTAATCAAGTTGTTAAAATTTGTTTTTAGTAGTTCTGTGCAAACTGTTTTAGACGTTTTTAGTTGATGAGCCAAATGAAGGCTGAATATGTTTGCCAAGGACTTTGTCTCCTACTCCAAACTGATTTGAACACAAGCTATGTCAAAGAACATCTCAAAGACACCCCTTGATCTTTAACCGTTGTTCTTGGCTCAATCTAGGCCAACACCTCTTCCTCTTTGGCACTCCAACACATCTAAAACCTCAATGAGACCCTAAGATGCTGTAAACCAAATAAAGAAGCTAATACTAACAAGTTCTAGGCTGGAACTTGAGAGAAAACCGTAAGTGGCTTTAGACTTCAACTTGAAATGTTGATAACTCCTTGAAGGAAATTCTGGTTCAAATGTATATTGATAATGGTTGTTCCTTACATTCAGCTTCTAAACTACTTATAACCAACGAAAATAAAGAAGGTACAAAGTCTAAAATACAAGGTACAAGTCTAGGATTAACATGTTTTCTTTTTGAACAAGTTGGAGCAATTTTCGGTGAAAAGGAGCTGGTTGCTTCCTTCTTCTTCTTTGCTTGTCTTGAGCCAGAATTTTGATTGGCTTAAACATTGAGCAGCTTGCTTTGATCTCACCCTTGATTGGTTGTAAGTTGTAGCATTGATTTTTCAAAGAAATTCCCTTAGACAACCGTACATTCTCTTGCTTGAATTCATCCAAAGTTTTGATTGGTTCTTGGAGTGTGCAGCTTGGATAAAACTCAGCCTTGATTGGTTCTTACTTGGGTGTTGAATATTCAAACAAAATATCTAAGGAACCAGCCGAAAACTTCATGCCCTTTGATTGGATCCTTGGTTGAGCAGCTTGTTGAATTTTCCTTATTGTTTGTGATTGGTTAAATCATTTGGAAGACTCCTTTCTATTGGTTGAAGGCTTGAGCTGCTTATTTCCTCCTTGTTTGCGTGAGAAGCAATCTGGTTTTTGACATGGGTGCTTGTCACCACCTTGCTTGCAAGCCACTTGAATTTCACTTCTTTGTTTGGGCAAAAATTCAGGTTTTATTTGCATCTTTAAGCTAAAACGTGTACTTGAAAGATAAGGCAAGAATACAACACAAACTATCCTAAAACAAGATTAACAAACTAAGAATATTAAAAAGAACATATAAAGATATGTACAACATGCATTTGATACAACTAGATCATAGCTTGTATCATATAAACCCAATGGATGTCATCTTTGCTTGGCTCATCTTCTTCATGCCTGTAAAGGAATGATTCAACACAATGTAACAATTTCTTAGCCATACTCCTTGTTATGGGACCACTGTGGGGCAATGAGGTGTCATCGTCAGTGTTTGCATCTACAAGGTTAGGCTGTAGCTCATCATTAGTGCTGCCTTATTTAGCTTAGTTAGACTAGTTTACAACATAGTTTTACAGGTTTAGTTGGTTTTTTAGTTTAAAACAAGGAAACCGAAAACTAAAGAACAAAACAAGTAGTTTTAGTTAACTAAGTATGCTGCCTAGTTCTAGTTGGTATATGTTTGTTAAAGTAGAACATCAACATTTGCATCTAGTATCATCTAGCTTAGAAACTGATTGCATCATACCAACGAAAACCAAGACAAAAACAAGTAGAGTATATCACTTAAAAACAAAACAAAACAAGTTAGCTAGTTTCCATCAAAACTGATTTCCATTAGTTGATATAGTAATCAGCCTTATAAATTGCATTTAGAAACAACTAAGTTGCATTTAGCTATCTTAAGATTAGTTAGATCATTTGCATCAAAACAAAAAAAGAAAAAAAAAGAATACTTGCCCAAAAACCGTGTGATTAGAACAACTCTTTAAGACTCATTTGAAATCTTGGTGAATGCTTATAGCTTTATCTTTTTGTTGATTTCAATTGTTTCAAACAACTTGTTGGACTTAGATACATCCTGAAAGTTAGGAATTGTTTAAGCCCCACACTGTTAAAGAGCTATCCAATTGTTGTTTTAGATCAATTTCTGAACTTACATTGCACTATATTCAATTTGAACTTGTTGTAATTTTGAATTGAATTCTCACTACATAGTGTTTAGCCGTGTTGTGTACGAGAAACTTTCAAGTTCCAAATACAACAAACCTTGTGCAATTAAAGTCCGTGAGCAATATCTCATGTAGGCCGTGAGGAGTAGTCTCACAACAATCAAGCAAACCCCTCCAAAGAAAGAAAATTAAGCTTGATTGAGAAATACGCGAGAGAAAAGTCAATATTTGTCAACAAGTAAGAGGCAAGACACGAGAGAATTGCACAAGAAAACAAAGTGAGGAAAAGCCCAAAATTAAACATTGCAAAAAAGGAAAAATTCCTGTGCAAAGCTCAAAAGAAAGAAAGTGCCCAAACCAAACCCAAAGTGTTGTAGATTTGAAATATTGAAAGTTTCTAAAGCAAACCCTTGCTGACACTTTGTTTGTGTGCTTTTACTTTCACTTTACTTCAATTGATAATTGCATATGCTGTAAAGTAAATTGAGGGATTGCCTTAAAACAATCCCGTAGATTTCATTCAGCCCGAACAACAATTTGACTTCTGTGATTTTCTTGAATCCTTAGGAGAAATAGTCCAAATTGCTGTTTTGAACAATTGTCAACATAAAGTAGAGTATTTGCATCTTGTCAATATTTTAATTGGCTTTTGAAATTGTTTTCTAAATTGTGGGTACCCAACAGAAAGATAATGCACCATCCCCGTCCCCATCTACTCCTGTCCCATCCCCAGTCCCTGTTACCCTAGAGAATATACAGCAAACACTCACTTTCCTTGTTAATCAATTTGGTTTAATGAGAAGTGACATAGAGGATAACAATGAAAGGATAAGCAAAGTAGAAAAGCCAACCTCAGATCAAAAGGAACCTAGTATACCTTTCCAAGAAGGCACCTCTTATGGTAATGAGTCTCATGTTGAACGTAGAAAAGTCACATCACTTAGAGGTAGAGGTAGAGGTCAAGGTAGTAATGGTGGTCGTAGGAACATTTCTTTTGAGGAAAGATTTGATAGTCTCCCTTAGTACAATAAAGAACCCTATCTAGAAGAAAGATATGATGAACGTCAACCTGATAGAGATGAACATCTTGAAGAAGATTACATTACTACTAAACTGACAATACCCCCCTTCCATGGAAAAAGTGATCCTGAAACATATCTGCAATGGGAAACGAAAGTAGATCATATGTATTCTTGCACTAACTATTCTGAATTGGCCAAAAAGCGGTATGCAACTTTTGAATTTGTAGACTATGCTTTACATTTGTGGGAATAATTGAAGAACACCAGGAGAAGAACAAGACAGCCCCCTGTTGTTACTTGGTCCGAGCTGAAACAAGAGATGAGGAAGAGATTCATATCTCCTTCCTATGAAAGAAGCGTTTTCCAGAAATTGCAACAACTTTCTCAAGGTAATAGATCTGTTGATGAATTTTATAAAGAATTAGAACATCTGCTTACCAGGGCTAACATAGAAGAAGCTAAGGAAGCCACCATGGCTAGATTTCTAGCTAGTTTGAACAAAAAAAGTTGCATTTAAGGTGGAACTTACACCTTACTCTGATCTGGCTTCTATGGTTCACATTGCTGAGAAAGTGGAGAGACAATTGAAGGTAAAAACTTCTAACCCTTCTTTTCGGACTAATCCTTTGAGTTTTCCTAGAACACAGCCCAGGACGTCTTTCTGTCCACAACAAGGTCAGGGCCGTGGATCCCAAGGAAAATCAACCCAGAAAATCCAAAATCGTCCAAAGCTTCCAATCACTGATAAAGGCAAAGCCAAGGTGGAAGGTGTTGGACCTGTATAGCACCACTAGAGGGGGGGGGTGAATAGTGGGTTAGCGGAAATTACACTACAATTACCTTCAAAAAGTTGTTTGAAGACCCCTTTGCCTCTTTAGCCTCAGATTCTGGAATTTCCAGAAACAATTCACTGTTTTGAGCGCTTTGGTTGAACCACTTATACACCTGTGCAAGCTCTCAAACTTGGCAGAGATCAAGTTTAGGATGTTTATAGTATGTCATAAAAAATTCAATCAATTCCAAGCAAGTTAGCACGTTCAAATAAGCAAGAAAAGTAAAGTGTGCAATTCTGGCAGTTTCAGGCAGAATGTTAGCTTAACTTCAAACGATGATATCTCAAAATCTACCCGTGCTATTTTGATGAATCTTATGTCAAATTAAACCTTATGATGTCTAGTTTAATTTGATATAAGGCTCATTTCAAGATTCGCAGGATAACCTATTCAAATTGAACAAGTTTTGCACACTGGTCAGAATTGTTCACAGAATGTAGCAACAATTTTGTGAAGACGATTTGAATATGCTAAACTCCTTAGAATTTAGTGATTCTTGCGGCTAATGAAAGCTAACACATTGAAGTATAATATATCCAAAATTCATGCAATTCTAAGACTGTTTGCTTGTTCAATTATGCGTGCCAAGTTAGTGTAATTCTCAGGCAGAAAACAGTAAGTGCAGGAAATAAGTAAAGAACACAAGGAATTATCCTGGTTCGGTCAATGTGACCTACTCCAGTCCCAAGAGACACCTTCTCTTGGATTTCACTAAACACCAAACACCAAAGTCACCTTACAAAGCCAAAGGAAGAAGCTTTTCACCAACTTCTTCAAGAGACTTCACCAAAACAAACAGCAACTAGTTTGTTTCACCTTTGCACCTTTGCACCTTTTGCTCACCTCTAAGGAGTAAGCTTTATACACCAGCTTCTCCCTTACAATATGTCGTTTAAAAGGTGTTGAAATGACAAGAAATGAAGAACTATACAATCATAAAGCTTGCTGCAAATGTGTTCTTCAATATAGAAGAATAGAAGAGAAGAATGGAGACAAAGAGCTGAATGTCTTGCTTGCTTTTCTTTTGTTTTTCGTTGGTGCGCTTTTACTCTTCACCTTTGGAGCTATTTATAGCCAAGAGGACAGCCTAAAGGCTCCTCAAAGTAGACGTTGGAATGGTTGAAGAATGGAGAGATTTCAGCACTTTTCTAGCTTTCAAACTTAAGCTTATCTTTTGTTGCTTTGAATTGGTCTTCAAACTGAACTTTTATCCTTCATCTTATCCCATTATAAACGTTGGAATGAGGTGGAAAATGACTTCATTTGAACGTTTAAAAGGCAGCTCCCAATCAGCAATGTCCATGTGTAAATAACTTGCCATGTGTGCAGCTGAATTGGCATGTATTTTGAACAAATTTGGCTCCTCATTTTGAACATTAAATGGCCGTTGGAATGTAGCTAAAAGATAGAGAGAATTCAGCTAAGCCTTTGAATTTGACTTGGTCTTCAATCATATAGCCGTTGCATGGCATTGGTTGAGAGACTTTTGCTTCAAATTTGCTACATTGTAGGACTTGTTTTTGTCACACATTATAACCTGAATCTTGACCATATAACATACGAAATTTTTCTTCATTTTTGAGCCAAAATAGCCGTTGAAAACAGCTCAAGAATAGTCACTTGAAATCAGCACCAAAATAGGGTTTGTTTCAACTTGCCTTGACTTGTTCAAAAGCTGAAAGTTTTGTGCGCTAATATCCGTCAATATCCGTGTGCACACATATAATATATAGTCATTTATGTCTTCAACATGTAGCATAGAATACCATATGAAGAATGCCAAGAATTCCAAGAAAACCATAGATGTGATAACCATAACACAAGAATTCCAATTGAGATACCATGCTGCCCATGCTGCCCATGCTGCCCGTTTCCATAAATATAGGACATGTACTATATGTGACATAAACACATATAAACATCATATAAACAATATATAACACATTAGAAGATCCATTGGCAAGTGAAGAGACCAGAATACCCCTTAGCACAAAAATAGGAATTTTGTCCTAGGATGAACCTAGACATGGTGCTGCTCCAGATTCATTTTTGTCATGATGTGACATGACTTATAAATGTGTCATATGATCATATAAATCCGTTGGAAGAAGACCAAATAAGAATGAGAAGTCCAAATGGTGAAATTACCAAAATAACCCTTATAAAGATCAATAAGCTTCACCACCGTGTCAAGTCAGTTTTTATCCGTGTCAAGCATGCTTTTCCTCAGCCAATTAGATTCTAAATTGAATAAGGATCATGTGGGCTTTTGAATGACTCAATTTGGAGTTCATTTGCTCAAGATATGAACCAAAACCTGCAATAGAATACTAAACCGAGCAATTTGCCTTATATTGTAAGTCATGTGACTTCAAGGCTTGGTTAGATCATATAATTAACATGTATGGGCATATATATCATCTAAGATCAGTTTGAACATGTCTTGATTTAGACATGTGATTGAATTGGCCAAGTTCAATCTCATGATCTTAATCAAACTTGTTCAATCTTGATTCATTCAATCAATTTCACATTTAGCTCATAAATTCTAGCTCATGCACACATATACTTTAAACGTTATACACACATACATGCTCACATATGCATTTTGCAATATATCACAACAATCTACATGCTCACATATGCATTTTGCAATCATTCAAACATAATATATCACAACAATCTCCCCCTTTTGATGATTTGCAAAATTACCCCACATATGTGTATATTAAGCATCTAAATCAAGTATAAGCTTCTCTTTAAATCAAGTTAAGCTGCTCCCCCTTAATGTGTTATCTCCCCCTTAACATGATATACATATATCTCTCCCCCTTAATTTTGTAAATTATGCAAAAGACTGAACTATGTGCACGGTGTAGTAGTCAGGTGTGAGCAATTAATCCAAGTCTTGCACGTAAATGCTCAAAGATAGCTTGATTAAGGGGTTTAGTGAATATGTCAGCTACTTGTTGATCAGTTCTAACATGTTCAATGTGTATATGTCCAAGATTAACATGATCACGGAGAAAATGATAACGTACTTCTATATGCTTTGCCTTAGAGTGTAGTACAGGGTTTTTAGACAAATTTATAGCACTTGTACTATCACAATAGATGGGGATATTATTTACTTGTATTTCAAAGTCTGAAAGTTGTTGTTTAATCCATAATAGTTGAGTACAACATAGACTTAAAGCCATATATTCTGCTTCAGTAGTAGAAAGTGCAACACTAGATTGTTTCTTTGAAAACCAAGATATTAGTGAGTTTCCTAGGAATTGACATGTTCCACTAGTGCTCTTTCTATCTACTCTACATCCACCATAATCTGCATCTGAATATGCATGTAGACTTAGACTAGATTGTCTATCATACCATAAGCCTAATGTTGGTGTATGTTGAAGATATCTAAATATTCTTTTTACAGCTTTAAAGTGTGACAACTTAGGCATACTTTGAAATCTTGCACACATACATACTGCAAACATAATATCAGGTCTACTAGCAGTTAGATATAGCAATGAACCAATCATAGACCTATATAGTTTTTCATCAAATGCAACACCATTTTCATCTTTGTCTAATTTTGTTGAAGTACACATTGGTGTTGGAGATGGTTTCAAGTTTTCAAAGTTGAATTTCTTTATCATATCTCTTATGTATTTGGCTTGATTGATATGTATACCACTTGATGTTTGTTTTATTTGCAAGCCTAAGAAATAGTTTAATTCACCAACCATAGACATTTCAAACTCAGACTTCATACAATCTTCAAAGTCTTTTACTAAGTTAGGATTAGTTGAACCAAAGATTATGTCATCTACATATATTTGTATTACAAGCAAATCTTTGTCTTTCTTTTTCAAGAATAAGGTACTATCTATGGTTCCTCTTTGAAAGTTGTTACTTAGTAAAAAGTTGGCAAATCTTTCATACCATGCACGGGGGGCTTGTTTCAAACCATATAAGGCTTTCTTAAGTTTATATACATGATTTGGGTTCTTTGGATCTTCAAAGCCTGGTGGTTGTTTAACAAAAACTTCTTCTTGGATATAGCCATTTAAGAATGCACTCTTAACATCCATTTGGAATAATTTGATGTTATTATAACATGCAAAAGCTAATAAGAGGCGTATGGATTCTAATCTTGCTACGGGGGCAAATGTTTCATCGTAATCAATACCCTCTTCTTGATTATATCCTTGAGCTACAAGTCTTGCTTTATTTCTTACTACAACCCCTTGTTCATTCATTTTGTTCCTAAACACCTGTTGGACCTGTATAGCACCACTAGAGGGGGGGGTGAATAGTGGATTAGCGGAAATTACACTATAATTACCTTCAAAAACTTGTTTGAAGACCCCTTTGCCTCTTTAGTCTCAGATTCTGAAATTTCCAGAAACAGTTCACCGTTTTGAGTGCTTCGGTTGAACCACTTATACACCTGTGTAAGCTCTCAAACTTGGCAGAGATCAAGTTTAGTATGTTTATAGTATGTCATAAAAAATTCAGCCAATTCTAAGCAAGTTAGCTCGTTCAAATAAGCAAGAGAAGTAAAAGTGTGCAATTCTGGCAGTTTCAGGCAGAATGTTAGCTTAACTTTAAACAATGATATCTCAAAATCTACCCGTGCTATTTTGATGAATCTTATGTCAAATTAAACCTCAAGATGTCTAGTTTAATTTGATATAAGGCTCACTCCAAGATTCAAAAGATAGCTTATTCAAATTGCACAAGTTTGCACACTGGTCAGAATCGTTCACAGAATGTAGCAACAATTTTGTGAAGACGATTTGAATATACTACACACCTTAGAATTTAGTGATTCTTGCGCCTAATGAAAGCTAACACATTGAAGTATAATATATCCAAAATTCATGCAATTCTAAGACTGTTTGCTTGTTCAATTATGCGTGCCAAGTTAGTGTAACTTTCAGCCAGAAAACAGTAAGTGCAGGAAATAAGTAGAGAACACAAGGAATTATCCTGGTTCGGTCAATGTGACCTACTCCAGTCCCAAGAGACACCTTCTCTTGGATTTCACTAAACACCAAACACAAATATCACCTTACAAAGTCAAAGGAAGAAGCTTTTCACCAACTTCTTCAAGAGACTTCACCAAAACACCTAGTTTGTATCACCTTTGCACCTTTGCACCTTTTGCTCACCTCTAAGGAGTAAGCTTTATACACCAGCTTCTCCTTTACAAATATGTCGTATAAAGATGTTGAAAATGACAAGAATTGAAGAACTAAACAATCATAAAGCCTGCTGCAAATGTGTTCTTCAATAGAGAAGAGAAGAAGAAAAGAATAAAGACAAAGAGCTGATTTGTCTTGCTTGCTTTCTTTGCTTTCGTTGGTGTACATTTCCTCTTCATCTTTGGGAGCTATTTATAGCCAAGAGATCAGCCTTTAGGCTCCTCAATATAGCCGTTTGAAGTGTGGATAAAAGGAGAAAATTCAGCACCTTTTTAGCTATCCAAATGAGACTTATCTTTGGTTGCTTTGAAATGGTCTTTCACCTTGACTTTTATCCTCTTATGGCCGTTGGAATGAGATGAAAATTGTCTCCATTTAAACGTTAAAAAATCAGCTCCAATCATCAACATCCATGTGTAAATAACTTGCCATGTATGCAGCTGATTTGGCATATGTTTTTGAACAGATTTTTGCTCCTCATTTGAATATCAAAATGACGTTGAAAAGGCTCCTCATTTTGAATAATAAGTGACGTTGAAAGGGCCTTGAAGATAGGCATTGGATAATAGTTCAAAGATAGATAAAAATCAGCTTAGCCTTTGAGTTTGAATTAGTCTTCAATAGCCGTTGCATATAGCCGTTTGGTTGAGATTGAATTGGTCTTCAATTCTTTATCATATATCCGTTTGAATGTAGCTAAGATAGAGAGAATTCAGCTTGACTTGGTCTTCAATCATATAGCCGTTTGTAACCAGCTTGGTTGAGAGATTTTTGATTCAACTTTGCTACATTGTAGGACTTGCTTTTTGTCACAAATCATAACCTGAACTTTCACCATATAACATACGAAACGTTGCTCCAAATTTTGAATAAAAATGGCCGTTGAAAACATCTCCAAAATATAGAAGAATAATCACTTAAAATCAGCACCAAAATAGGATGTAATTCATCTTGCCTTGACTTGTTCAAAATCTGAAGTTTGAACATGATATATGCGCCCAAATCCGTATGTAACCATATAATATATAGTCTTCAACATGTAGCATAGAAAACCATATGAAGAATACCAAGAATTCCAAGAAAACCATAGATGAGATAACCATGATATAAGAATTCCAATTGATATATACCATGCTGCCCGTTTCCATAAAAATAGGGCACGTACCATATGTGACATAAACACATATAAACATCATATAAGCAATATATAACATGTTGGAAGATCCATTGGCAAGTGAAAAGACCAGAATACCCCTTAGCACAAAAATAGGAACTTTGTCCTAGGATGAACCTAGACATGGTGCTGCTCCAGATTCATTTTTGCCATGATGTGACATGACTTATAAATGTGTCATATGATCATATAAATCCGTTGGAAGAAGACCAAATAAGAATGAGAAGTCCAAATGGTGAAATTACCAAGATAACCCTTATAAAGATCAATAAGCTTCCCACCGGGTCAATTCAGTTTTAACCCGTGCCAAGCATGCCTTTCCTCAGCCAATTAGATTCTAAATTGAATAAGGATCAAGTGGGCTTTTGAATCACTCAATTTGGAGTTCATTTGCCCAAGATATGAACCAAAACCTGCAATAGGATACTAAACCGAACAATTTGCCTTATATTGTAAGTCATGTGACTTCAAGGCTTGGTTAGTTCATATAATAAACATGTATTGACATATATATCATCCAAGATTAGTTTGAACATGTCTTGATTAAGATATGTGATTGAATTGGCCAAGTTCAATCTCATGATCTTAATCAAACTTGTTCAATCTCAAGCAATTTCACATTTAGCTCATAAGTTCATGTCTGGCACAATCAATTTCATATGTAAACGTTACACATATATATATCACATATGCATTTTCTAATCACAACAATTACACATATGCACACATATACATTTTGCACAACAATTACACATATGCTCACATATACATTTTGCACAACAATTACACATATGCACACATATACATTTTGCAATCACTCAAACATAATATATCACAACAATCTCCCCCTTTTGATGATTTGCAAAATTACCCCACATATGTGTATATTAAACATTTAAATCAAGTGTGCATCTAAATCAAGTGTTGTAATCTGTGTAATCAAGTAAGCATCTAAATCAAGTGTAAGCTGCTCCCCCTTAATGTGTTATCTCCCCCTTAACATGATATCTATCTTTCCCCTTGACATGATATATATACACATTTATGACATGATATATATACACATTTATTTCTCCCCCTTAATTTTGTAAATTATGCAAAAGACTGAATGGTGTAGTAGTCAGTTGTAAGCAATTAATCCAAGTCTTGCACGTAAAGTCTCAAAGATAGCTTGATTAAGGGGTTTAGTGAATATATCAGCTACTTGTCGATCAGTTCTAACATGTTCAATGTGTATATGTCCAAGATTAACATGATCACGGAGAAAATGATAACGTACTTCTATATGCTTTGCCTTAGAGTGTAGTACAGGGTTTTTAGACAAATTTATAGCACTTGTACTATCACAATAGATGGGGATATTATTTACTTGTATTTCAAAGTCTGAAAGTTGTTGTTTAATCCATAATAGTTGAGTACAACATAGACTTAAAGCCATATATTCTGCTTCAGTAGTAGAAAGTGCAACACTAGATTGTTTCTTTGAAAACCAAGATATTAGTGAGTTTCCTAGGAATTGACATGTTCCACTAGTGCTCTTTCTATCTACTCTACATCCACCATAATCTGCATCTGAATATGCATGTAGACTTAGACTAGATTGTCTATCATACCATAAGCCTAATGTTGGTGTATGTTGAAGATATCTAAAAATTCTTTTTATAGCTTTAAAGTGTGACAACTTAGGCATACTTTGAAATCTTGCACACATACATATTGCAAACATAATATCAGGTCTACTAGCAGTTAGATATAGCAATGAACCAATCATAGACCTATATAGTTTTTCATCAAATGCAACACCATTTTCATCTTTGTCTAATTTTGTTGAAGTACACATTGGTGTTGGAGATGGTTTCAAGTTTTCAAAGTTAAATTTCTTTATCATATCTCTTATGTATTTGGCTTGATTGATATGTATACCATTTGATGTTTGTTTTATTTGCAAGCCTAAGAAGTAATTTAATTCACCAACCATGGACATTTCAAACTCAGACTTCATACAATCTTCAAAGTCTTTTACTAAGTTAGGATTAGTTGAACCAAAGATTATGTCATCTACATATATTTGTATTACAAGCAAATCTTTGTCTTTCTTTTTCAAGAATAAGGTACTATCTATGGTTCCTCTTTGAAAGTTGTTACTTAGTAAAAAGTTGGCAAATCTTTCATACCATGCACGGGGGGCTTGTTTCAAACCATATAAGGCTTTCTTAAGTTTATATACATGATCAGGGTTCTTTGGATCTTCAAAGCCTGGTGGTTGTTTAACAAAAACTTCTTCTTGGATATAGCCATTTAAGAATGCACTCTTAACATCCATTTGGAATAGTTTGATGTTATTATAACATGCAAAAGCTAATAAGAGGCGTATGGATTCTAATCTTGCTACGGGGGCAAATGTTTCATCGTAATCAATACCCTCTTCTTGATTATATCCTTGAGCTACAAGTCTTGCTTTATTTCTTACTACAACCCCTTGTTCATTCATTTTGTTCCTAAACACCCATTTAGTTCCAATAATTGATTTATCCTCGGGTTTAGGTACTAAATCCCACACATTGTTTCTTTCAAATTGGTTTAACTCTTCATGCATTGCATCTATCCAATATGCATCGTTTAAGGCATCATTCACATTCTTAGGTTCAATTTGGGATATAAGTGCATGCCATTGATCATATTCATTAGGATCTATTTGCCTACGTGTTCTAACCCCTTGATTTACATCTCCTATGATAAGTTCTTGAGGATGCTTTTGTTTATCTCTTATTTGCCACCAATTACTTGGTTGTGCATCTTCAATAGGTTCATGATGTTCAATAGGTTGGTTAGGCACATTTTCTTCATTATGTTCTTGTGTAGGGGGAGTTTGAACTTCATGCATTTCAAGAGTTTGATTTGGTGTTTCAATTTGATCATTTGTAGGTGGTAGGATAAGTTCATCTTCATCATGAAGTATTTGATCATTTGGTACATAGGTTTCATGTTGATTACTTGTTCGAAGATATGCATTTTCATTGAACTTCACATGTATAGATTCAACTATCTTTCTTGTTTGTGCATTATAACATCTATATGCTTTAGAGTTCATTGAATATCCCACAAATATATGTTCATCAGACTTAGGATCAAACTTATCTAAGTTATCTTTTGTGTTCAATACAAAACATTTACAACCAAAGACTTTTAGATAGTTTACTTTTGGGAGTCGTCCATTTAAGATTTCATATGGAGTTTTCTTTCTTATTGATAGTCTGTTGATCATATAACTTGATGTGTTTACTGCTTCAGCCCATAAGTATTTAGGTACTTTGTTTTCTACCATCATTGTTCTTGCTACTTCTTGAATAGTCCTATTCTTTCTTTCAACTACACCATTAAGTTGAGGAGTTCTTGGTGGGGAGAATTCATGTTTTATACCCTTTTCATTACAGAATTTGATTAATTCACTATCTTTAAACTCACCTCCTCTATCACTCCTTATCTTAATAACATGTGATTCATGTTCATTTTCAAGTTGTCTAATTAGATTAGCTATAGATGATGCACTTTCATCTTTTGAAGCAAGAAACAATGTCCAAGTATATCTTGAGAAATCATCAACTATTACACATACATAATAACTTCCACCTAAGCTTCTTGTTCTACATGGACCAAATAAGTCTATATGCAAGAGTTCTAGTATTCTAGATGTTGTGAACTCAGTTTTAGGCTTAAGAGATTCTCTAACATGTTTGCCTTTGATACAAGATTCACATAGTTGAAAATCATCCAAGTTAAGTTTAGGCAATCCTTTAACAAGACTTTTAGCGTGTAGTTTTTCTAAGGTTGATATACCAATGTGTCCTAAACGTCTATGCCAAAGATTGGGATTAGATTCATGTGAAACAAGACATTTTGTGTTACTAGTTAGCATATCATCCATGTTAAGCACATATATGTTTCCTTCACGTTTTCCTTTTAACACAACTTGATTGTTTTTATCCATTATCTTACAAGAGGTGGAGGAAAAGAGAACATTTAAGTTGTTGTCACATAGTTGAGAAACACTTAAGAGCTCAAAGGTTAAGTTACTTACAAGTAGGACGTTTTTGATTTCAAACTTGCCTTTGCCAATTATTTGGCCTTGGTTGTTGTCTCCAAAAGTAACTTTGCCACCTTTTGCAACGTTTTTAAGTGTGCTAAACAAATTTTTGTTGCCTGTCATATGTCTTGAGCAACCACTATCAACTATCCAATTGGTTTTGTTCTTTTCATCTTCTTTGTTGTTATAACCAGCAACTTGTCTTTCTTTGATGTTATGTACCTACAAATGTAAATAACAACTTAGGTACCCTTTGATTTTGGGTCCTTTTAAGGTTAGACAAGTTAAGTTCATGTTAGTGTACCTTTAGGTACCCAAACTTGAACAACCTTTCTTGGTTTTGAAATGTTATAATCATGTTGCATATAATGAATAAATAGTGGATTTTGATACATAGAATATGATTGAAAAGGGGCTGCACGTTTATGACTAGTTGGATAAGCATGATAAGTTCTATATGCATTTGAATGTTGCCATGTATATGAGTTATATCTTGGCCGTGTATAAGCATTGAATTTAGGCCGTGTATAAGCAAGATGTTGTGTGTGTCTAGGCCGTGTGTTGTAAACTGATTTAGGCCGAGAGTATGTCATGTTCTTCACATAAGCATGTTGTTGCATATAAGGCATAACTTGAGCAGATTTCATACTACTTTGTTTAGGCATTCTTGTATACATGTAAGCATGATTTCTAGGTGTATTTACCTTCCTATATGTTGATGCATTTTGTAATCTTTGTGATGAAGGTGGTGTGGGCAGAATAGGTTCATTTCTAGATGCTTTTGGCCTATATTTCATGTTGGTTGAAGATGATACAAATGTTGTTTCCTTAGGTGTGTATTCAGCTTCTTTAACATATCCAAGACCTTGTTTGTCATTTCCATGCTTTTGAGATGCAATAAGAGTGTCTAACATGTTGGAACCATTCTTAAATTGTTCTAGAGATTTGTTCAAGTCTAGGTTGCATGCTTTTAACGATTCAAATTCAGTTTGTATTTCATGTAATTTAGACTTTAAAACGTTGAAATCAACACATTGCACACATTGCACATTTTCATGTTTGTTCTTAAGTTCCTTAATCTGATTTTGCATTGAACTAATAGTGTTAGATGATTCAAGTTGAAGAACTTCTAGTTGAGAAGTTAGATTCAAGTTAGACGTCTCCAACTTGTTCTTCTCCTCAACTATTCTTTTCTTCTCCTTGGATAGCTTCTTATATCTATTATGCAACTTTTCTAATTCATCCAACAATTCATCTTGAGTAAAATCACATTCAGAGTCAGAATCGAATGTTACCTCATTTGTAGACTTTGAAGCCAAACATGTTTGTGCAACTTCAGGTTCCTCCTCGGATTCGGATGAAGATGTGTCATCCCAAGTGCTTGAACTTACCTTGAGAGCTTTCTTCCTCCTTTGCATAGGTTCTACTCTAGTTTTTGTCCTTGTCTTTTCATCCATGTCACGGTTTTTGTTCTTGTTTGGACAATCATATGAGATGTGTCCTTGTTTGCCACATTCATAACACTTGAGTTCTTTATCATACCATTTACCATCTTGTTTGTTAGATTTCACATTGATAGGGGCGGCTGATTTTGCTTGTCTTTTAGTTGGTCTTTTCTTGAAAAACTTCCTTAAACGCCTAGCTAGCAACATTATGTCTTCTTCATCACTTTCATCATCACTTTCATACTCGGCTTGATTAGATGATTCGGGTTCATTTGTTACAAATGCAAGTGATTTAGACTTGTTACTAGTTTCAGCCTTTCTTATATTCAACTTGTTTTCATAAACTTTTAAAGAACCTATCAATTCATCAAGTTTTATTTGAGAAAGATCTTTGCTTTCTTCAATGGCACTAACTTTGGCATCCCATTCACTTGGCAAACTTCTCAAAACTTTTTGCACTTTTTCTTTCATCAAAAACGTTTTACCAAGGGATTCAAGTGAGTTGTATAAGTTAGTAAGCCTTAAATCCATATCAACAATTGATTCATTAGGCAGTAAATGAAATGATTCAAGTGTAGTCATTAACATGTTAATCTTTGATTCCTTTACTTGATTAGTTCCTTCATGCTTCATTTCAAGACATTTCCACATATCCTTTGCACTTAAACATGAAGAGACATAGGCAGATTCACTTCTACTCAAACCATTCAACAATAATTGCATTGCTTTAGCATTAAGACTCATTTTCTTTTTATCTTCATCACTCCAATCTTTTCTATACTTCTCAACTTCTTGTGATAAGCCATCAATTATAACATGCTTAGTAGGCACATAAGGTCCATCTTCAATGATAGACCACAAGTCTATATCAATAGCCATTAAATCCTAAGTTTCCAATGACTAAAGTTTTCTCCATCAAAAAGAGGTGGTCTTTGTGTGGACATGCCTTCTAATTCTATTTTCATGTGTGACTTAGACATGCTTCTTAGTGTGTGAGCAAACGTTTAAAACACTTATAAGAAGGTAAGAAAGTGTCACCTTGTTGTAGATACCAAATATGAAGAATATAAGACAACCAGAAAATTTCCAGCAACTTTGCAACTTGGAGAGTAAACTGTTTTCAGCTCAAATAAGAATATGGTGCTCAACCTTGCTCTGATACCACTTGTTGGACCTGTATAGCACCACTAGAGGGGGGGGTGAATAGTGGATTAGCGGAAATTACACTATAATTACCTTCAAAAACTTGTTTGAAGACCCCTTTGCCTCTTTAGTCTCAGATTCTGAAATTTCCAGAAACAGTTCACCGTTTTGAGTGCTTCGGTTGAACCACTTATACACCTGTGTAAGCTCTCAAACTTGGCAGAGATCAAGTTTAGTATGTTTATAGTATGTCATAAAAAATTCAGCCAATTCTAAGCAAGTTAGCTCGTTCAAATAAGCAAGAGAAGTAAAGTGTGCAATTCTGGCAGTTTCAGGCAGAATGTTAGCTTAACTTTAAACAATGATATCTCAAAATCTACCCGTGCTATTTTGATGAATCTTATGTCAAATTAAACCTCAAGATGTCTAGTTTAATTTGATATAAGGCTCACTCCAAGATTCAAAAGATAGCTTATTCAAATTGCACAAGTTTGCACACTGGTCAGAATCGTTCACAGAATGTAGCAACAATTTTGTGAAGACGATTTGAATATACTACACACCTTAGAATTTAGTGATTCTTGCGCCTAATGAAAGCTAACACATTGAAGTATAATATATCCAAAATTCATGCAATTCTAAGACTGTTTGCTTGTTCAATTATGCGTGCCAAGTTAGTGTAACTTTCAGCCAGAAAACAGTAAGTGCAGGAAATAAGTAGAGAACACAAGGAATTATCCTGGTTCGGTCAATGTGACCTACTCCAGTCCCAAGAGACACCTTCTCTTGGATTTCACTAAACACCAAACACAAATATCACCTTACAAAGTCAAAGGAAGAAGCTTTTCACCAACTTCTTCAAGAGACTTCACCAAAACACCTAGTTTGTATCACCTTTGCACCTTTGCACCTTTTGCTCACCTCTAAGGAGTAAGCTTTATACACCAGCTTCTCCTTTACAAATATGTCGTATAAAGATGTTGAAAATGACAAGAATTGAAGAACTAAACAATCATAAAGCCTGCTGCAAATGTGTTCTTCAATAGAGAAGAGAAGAAGAAAAGAATAAAGACAAAGAGCTGATTTGTCTTGCTTGCTTTCTTTGCTTTCGTTGGTGTACATTTCCTCTTCATCTTTGGGAGCTATTTATAGCCAAGAGATCAGCCTTTAGGCTCCTCAATATAGCCGTTTGAAGTGTGGATAAAAGGAGAAAATTCAGCACCTTTTTAGCTATCCAAATGAGACTTATCTTTGGTTGCTTTGAAATGGTCTTTCACCTTGACTTTTATCCTCTTATGGACGTTGGAATGAGATGAAAATTGTCTCCATTTAAACGTTAAAAAATCAGCTCCAATCATCAACATCCATGTGTAAATAACTTGCCATGTATGCAGCTGATTTGGCATATGTTTTTGAACAGATTTTTGCTCCTCATTTGAATATCAAAATGACGTTGAAAAGGCTCCTCATTTTGAATAATAAGTGACGTTGAAAGGGCCTTGAAGATAGGCATTGGATAATAGTTCAAAGATAGATAAAAATCAGCTTAGCCTTTGAGTTTGAATTAGTCTTCAATAGCCGTTGCATATAGCCGTTTGGTTGAGATTGAATTGGTCTTCAATTCTTTATCATATATCCGTTTGAATGTAGCTAAGATAGAGAGAATTCAGCTTGACTTGGTCTTCAATCATATAGCCGTTTGTAACCAGCTTGGTTGAGAGATTTTTGATTCAACTTTGCTACATTGTAGGACTTGCTTTTTGTCACAAATCATAACCTGAACTTTCACCATATAACATACGAAACGTTGCTCCAAATTTTGAATAAAAATGGCCGTTGAAAACATCTCCAAAATATAGAAGAATAATCACTTAAAATCAGCACCAAAATAGGATGTAATTCATCTTGCCTTGACTTGTTCAAAATCTGAAGTTTGAACATGATATATGCGCCCAAATCCGTATGTAACCATATAATATATAGTCTTCAACATGTAGCATAGAAAACCATATGAAGAATACCAAGAATTCCAAGAAAACCATAGATGAGATAACCATGATATAAGAATTCCAATTGATATATACCATGCTGCCCGTTTCCATAAAAATAGGGCACGTACCATATGTGACATAAACACATATAAACATCATATAAGCAATATATAACATGTTGGAAGATCCATTGGCAAGTGAAAAGACCAGAATACCCCTTAGCACAAAAATAGGAACTTTGTCCTAGGATGAACCTAGACATGGTGCTGCTCCAGATTCATTTTTGCCATGATGTGACATGACTTATAAATGTGTCATATGATCATATAAATCCGTTGGAAGAAGACCAAATAAGAATGAGAAGTCCAAATGGTGAAATTACCAAGATAACCCTTATAAAGATCAATAAGCTTCCCACCGGGTCAATTCAGTTTTAACCCGTGCCAAGCATGCCTTTCCTCAGCCAATTAGATTCTAAATTGAATAAGGATCAAGTGGGCTTTTGAATCACTCAATTTGGAGTTCATTTGCCCAAGATATGAACCAAAACCTGCAATAGGATACTAAACCGAACAATTTGCCTTATATTGTAAGTCATGTGACTTCAAGGCTTGGTTAGTTCATATAATAAACATGTATTGACATATATATCATCCAAGATTAGTTTGAACATGTCTTGATTAAGATATGTGATTGAATTGGCCAAGTTCAATCTCATGATCTTAATCAAACTTGTTCAATCTCAAGCAATTTCACATTTAGCTCATAAGTTCATGTCTGGCACAATCAATTTCATATGTAAACGTTACACATATATATATCACATATGCATTTTCTAATCACAACAATTACACATATGCACACATATACATTTTGCACAACAATTACACATATGCTCACATATACATTTTGCACAACAATTACACATATGCACACATATACATTTTGCAATCACTCAAACATAATATATCACAACAACACCCATTTAGTTCCAATGATTGATTTATCCTCGGGTTTAGGTACTAAATCCCACACATTGTTTCTTTCAAATTGGTTTAACTCTTCATGCATTGCATCTATCCAATATGCATCGTTTAAGGCATCATTCACATTCTTAGGTTCAATTTGGGATATAAGTGCATGCCATTGATCATATTCATTAGGATCTATTTGCCTACGTGTTCTAACCCCTTGATTTACATCTCCTATGATAAGTTCTTGAGGATGCTTTTGTTTATCTCTTATTTGCCACCAATTACTTGGTTGTGCATCTTCAATAGGTTCATGATGTTCAATAGGTTGGTTAGGCACATTTTCTTCATTATGTTCTTGTGTAGGGGGAGTTTGAACTTCATGCATTTCAAGAGTTTGATTTGGTGTTTCAATTTGATCATTTGTAGGTGGTAGGATAAGTTCATCTTCATCATGAAGTATTTGATCATTTGGTACATAGATTTCATGTTGATTACTTGTTTGGAGATATGCATTTTCATTGAACTTCACATGTATAGATTCAACTATCTTTCTTGTTTGTGCATTATAACATCTATATGCTTTAGAGTTCATTGAATATCCCACAAATATATGTTCATCAGACTTAGGATCAAACTTATCTAAGTTATCTTTTGTGTTCAATACAAAGCATTTACAACCAAAGACTTTTAGATAGTTTACCTTTGGGAGTCGTCCATTTAAGATTTCATATGGTGTTTTGTTCAATTTCTTTCTTATTGATAGTCTGTTGATCATATAACTTGAAGTGTTTACTGCTTCAGCCCATAAGAATTTAGGTACTTTGTTTTCTACCATCATTGTTCTTGCTACTTCTTGAATAGTCCTATTCTTTCTTTCAACTACACCATTAAGTTGAGGAGTTCTTGGTGGGGAGAATTCATGTTTTATACCCTTTTCATTACAGAATTTGATTAATACACTATCTTTAAACTCACCACCTCTATCACTCCTTATCTTAATAACATGTGATTCATGTTCATTTTCAAGTTGTCTAATTAGATTAGCTATAGATGATGCACTTTCATCTTTTGAAGCAAGAAACAATGTCCAAGTATATCTTGAGAAATCATCAACTATTACACATACATAATAACTTCCACCTAAGCTTCTTGTTCTACATGGACCAAATAAGTCTATATGCAAGAGTTCTAGTATTCTTGACGTTGTGACCTTGGTTTTAGGCTTAAGGGATTCTCTAACATGTTTGCCTTTGATACAAGATTCACATAGTTGAAAATCATCCAAGTTAAGTTTAGGCAATCCTTTAACAAGACTTTTAGCGTGTAGTTTTTCTAAGGTTGATATACCAATGTGTCCTAAACGTCTATGCCAAAGATTGGGATCAGATTCATGTGAAACAAGACATTTTGTGTTACTACTTAGCATATCATCCATGTTAAGCACATATATGTTTCCTTCACGTTTTCCTTTTAACACAACTTGATTGTTTTTATCCATTATCTTACAAGAAGTGGAGGAGAAGAGAACATTCAAGTTGTTGTCACATAGTTGAGAAACACTTAAAAGCTCAAAGGTTAAGTTACTTACAAGTAGGACGTTTTTGATCTCAAACTTGTTTGGATCACCAACCTTGCCTTTGCCAATTATTTGGCCTTGGTTGTTGTCTCCAAAGGTAACTTTACCACCTTTTGCAACGTTTTTAAGTGTGCTAAACAAATTTTTGTTGCCCGTCATATGTCTTGAGCAACCACTATCAACTATCCAATTGGTTTTGTTCTTTTCATCTTCTTTGTTGTTATAACCAGCCACTTGTCTTTCTTTGATGTTATGTACCTACAAATGTAAATAACAACTTAGGTACCCTTTGATTTTGGGTCCTTTCAAGGTTAGACAAGTTAAGTTCATGTTAGTGTACCTTTAGGTACCCAAACTTGAACAACCTTTCTTGGTTTTGAAATGTTAAAATCATGTTGCATATAATGAACAAATAGTGGATTTTGATACATAGAATATGATGGAAAAGGGGCTGCACATTTATGTCTAGTTGAATAAGCATTGTAAGTTCTATATGCATTTGAATGTTGCCATGTATATGAGTTATATCTTGGCCGTGTATAAGCATTGAATTTAGGCCGTGTATACGCAAGATGTTGTGTGTGTCTAGGCCGTGTGTTGTAAACTGATTTAGGCCGAGAGTATGTCATGTTCTTCACATAAGCATGTTGTTGCATATAAGGCATAACTTGAGCAGATTTTATACTACTTTGTTTAGGCATTCTTGTATACATGTAAGCATGGTTTCTAGGTGTATTTGCCTTCCTATATGTTGATGCATTTTGCAATCTTTGTGATGAAGGTGGTGTGGGCAGAATAGGTTCATTTCTAAATGCATTTGGCCTATATTTCATGTTGGTTGAAGATGATACAAATGTTGTTTCCTTAGGTGTGTATTCAGCTTCTTTAACATATCCAAGACCTTGTTTGTCATTTCCATGCTTTTGAGATGCAATAAGAGTGTCTAACATGTTGGAACCATCCTTAAATTGTTCTAAAGATTTGTTCAAGTCTAGGTTGCATGCTTTTAATGATTCAAATTCAGTTTGTATTTCATGTAATTTAGACTTTAAAACGTTGTAATCAACACATTGCACACATTGCATATTTTCATGTTTGTTCTTAAGTTCCTTAATCTGATTTTGCATTGAACTAATAGTGTTAGATGATTCAAGTTGAAGAACTTCTAGTTGAGAAGTTAGATTCAAGTTAGACGTCTCCAACTTGTTCTTCTCCTCAACTATTCTTTTCTTCTCCTTGGATAGCTTCTTATATCTATCATGCAACTTTTCTAATTCATCCAACAATTCATCTTGAGTAAAATCACATTCGGAGTCAGAATCGAATGTTACCTCATTTGTAGACTTTGAAGCCAAACATGTTTGTGCAACTTCAGGTTCCTCCTCGGATTCGGATGAAGATGTGTCATCCCAAGTGCTTGAACTTGCCTTGAGAGCTTTCTTCCTCCTTTGCATAGGTTCTACTCTAGTTTTTGTCCTTGTCTTTTCATCCATGTCACGGTTTTTGTTCTTGTTTGGACAATCATATGAGATGTGTCCTTGTTTGCCACATTCATAACACTTAAGTTCTTTATCATACCATTTACCATCTTGTTTGTTAGATTTCACATTGATAGGGGCAGCTGACTTTGCTTGTCTTTTAGTTGGTCTTTTCTTGAAAAACTTCCTTAAACGCCTAGCTAACAACATTATGTCTTCTTCATCACTTTCATCATCACTTTCATACTCGGCTTGATTAGATGATTCGGGTTCATTTGTTACAAATGCAAGTGATTTAGACTTGTTACTAGTTTCAGCCTTTCTTATATTCAACTTGTTTTCATAAACTTTTAAAGAGCCTATCAATTCATCAAGTTTTATTTGAGAAAGATCTTTGCTTTCTTCAATGGCACTAACTTTGGCATCCCATTCAATTGGCAAACTTCTCAAAACTTTTTGCACTTTTTCTTTCATCAAAAACGTTTTACCAAGGGATTCAAGTGAGTTGTATAAGTTTGTAAGCCTTAAATCCATATCAACAATTGATTCATTAGGCAGTAAATGGAATGATTCAAGTGTAGTCATTAACATGTTAATCTTTGATTCCTTTACTTGATTAGTTCCTTCATGCTTCATTTCAAGACATTTCCACATATCCTTTGCACTTAAACATGAAGAGACATAGGCAGATTCACTCCTACTTAAACCATTCAACAATAATTGCATTGCTTTAGCATTAAGACTCATTTTCTTTTTATCTTCATCACTCCAATCTTTTCTATATTTCTCAACTTCTTGTGATAAGCCATCAATTATAACATGCTTAGTAGGCACATAAGGTCCATCTTCAATGATAGACCACAAGTCTATATCAATAGCCATTAAGAACAATTTCATCCTAAGTTTCCAATGACTAAAGTTTTCTCCATCAAAAAGAGGTGGTCTTTGTGTGGACATGCCTTCTAATTCTATTTTCATGTGTGACTTAGACATGCTTCTTAGTGTGTGAGAAAACGTTTAAAACACTTATAAGAAGGAAAGAAAGTGTCACCTTGTTGTAGATACCAAATATGAAGAATGTAAGAAAACCAGAAAATTTCCAGCAACTTTGCAACTTGGAGTGTAAACTGTTTTCAGCTCAAATAAGAATATGGTGCTCAACCTTGCTCTGATACCACTTGTTGGACCTGTATAGCACCACTAGAGGGGGGGGGTGAATAGTGGGTTAGCGGAAATTACACTACAATTACCTTCAAAAAGTTGTTTGAAGACCCCTTTGCCTCTTTAGCCTCAGATTCTGGAATTTCCAGAAACAATTCACTGTTTTGAGCGCTTTGGTTGAACCACTTATACACCTGTGCAAGCTCTCAAACTTGGCAGAGATCAAGTTTAGGATGTTTATAGTATGTCATAAAAAATTCAATCAATTCCAAGCAAGTTAGCACGTTCAAATAAGCAAGAAAAGTAAAGTGTGCAATTCTGGCAGTTTCAGGCAGAATGTTAGCTTAACTTCAAACGATGATATCTCAAAATCTACCCGTGCTATTTTGATGAATCTTATGTCAAATTAAACCTTATGATGTCTAGTTTAATTTGATATAAGGCTCATTTCAAGATTCGCAGGATAACCTATTCAAATTGAACAAGTTTTGCACACTGGTCAGAATTGTTCACAGAATGTAGCAACAATTTTGTGAAGACGATTTGAATATGCTAAACTCCTTAGAATTTAGTGATTCTTGCGGCTAATGAAAGCTAACACATTGAAGTATAATATATCCAAAATTCATGCAATTCTAAGACTGTTTGCTTGTTCAATTATGCGTGCCAAGTTAGTGTAATTCTCAGGCAGAAAACAGTAAGTGCAGGAAATAAGTAAAGAACACAAGGAATTATCCTGGTTCGGTCAATGTGACCTACTCCAGTCCCAAGAGACACCTTCTCTTGGATTTCACTAAACACCAAACACCAAAGTCACCTTACAAAGCCAAAGGAAGAAGCTTTTCACCAACTTCTTCAAGAGACTTCACCAAAACAAACAGCAACTAGTTTGTTTCACCTTTGCACCTTTGCACCTTTTGCTCACCTCTAAGGAGTAAGCTTTATACACCAGCTTCTCCCTTACAATATGTCGTTTAAAAGGTGTTGAAATGACAAGAAATGAAGAACTATACAATCATAAAGCTTGCTGCAAATGTGTTCTTCAATATAGAAGAATAGAAGAGAAGAATGGAGACAAAGAGCTGAATGTCTTGCTTGCTTTTCTTTTGTTTTTCGTTGGTGCGCTTTTACTCTTCACCTTTGGAGCTATTTATAGCCAAGAGGACAGCCTAAAGGCTCCTCAAAGTAGACGTTGGAATGGTTGAAGAATGGAGAGATTTCAGCACTTTTCTAGCTTTCAAACTTAAGCTTATCTTTTGTTGCTTTGAATTGGTCTTCAAACTGAACTTTTATCCTTCATCTTATCCCATTATAAACGTTGGAATGAGGTGGAAAATGACTTCATTTGAACGTTTAAAAGGCAGCTCCCAATCAGCAATGTCCATGTGTAAATAACTTGCCATGTGTGCAGCTGAATTGGCATGTATTTTGAACAAATTTGGCTCCTCATTTTGAACATTAAATGGCCGTTGGAATGTAGCTAAAAGATAGAGAGAATTCAGCTAAGCCTTTGAATTTGACTTGGTCTTCAATCATATAGCCGTTGCATGGCATTGGTTGAGAGACTTTTGCTTCAAATTTGCTACATTGTAGGACTTGTTTTTGTCACACATTATAACCTGAATCTTGACCATATAACATACGAAATTTTTCTTCATTTTTGAGCCAAAATAGCCGTTGAAAACAGCTCAAGAATAGTCACTTGAAATCAGCACCAAAATAGGGTTTGTTTCAACTTGCCTTGACTTGTTCAAAAGCTGAAAGTTTTGTGCGCCAATATCCGTCAATATCCGTGTGCACACATATAATATATAGTCATTTATGTCTTCAACATGTAGCATAGAATACCATATGAAGAATGCCAAGAATTCCAAGAAAACCATAGATGTGATAACCATAACACAAGAATTCCAATTGAGATACCATGCTGCCCATGCTGCCCATGCTGCCCGTTTCCATAAATATAGGACATGTACTATATGTGACATAAACACATATAAACATCATATAAACAATATATAACACATTAGAAGATCCATTGGCAAGTGAAGAGACCAGAATACCCCTTAGCACAAAAATAGGAATTTTGTCCTAGGATGAACCTAGACATGGTGCTGCTCCAGATTCATTTTTGTCATGATGTGACATGACTTATAAATGTGTCATATGATCATATAAATCCGTTGGAAGAAGACCAAATAAGAATGAGAAGTCCAAATGGTGAAATTACCAAAATAACCCTTATAAAGATCAATAAGCTTCACCACCGTGTCAAGTCAGTTTTTATCCGTGTCAAGCATGCTTTTCCTCAGCCAATTAGATTCTAAATTGAATAAGGATCATGTGGGCTTTTGAATGACTCAATTTGGAGTTCATTTGCTCAAGATATGAACCAAAACCTGCAATAGAATACTAAACCGAGCAATTTGCCTTATATTGTAAGTCATGTGACTTCAAGGCTTGGTTAGATCATATAATTAACATGTATGGGCATATATATCATCTAAGATCAGTTTGAACATGTCTTGATTTAGACATGTGATTGAATTGGCCAAGTTCAATCTCATGATCTTAATCAAACTTGTTCAATCTTGATTCATTCAATCAATTTCACATTTAGCTCATAAATTCTAGCTCATGCACACATATACTTTAAACGTTATACACACATACATGCTCACATATGCATTTTGCAATATATCACAACAATCTACATGCTCACATATGCATTTTGCAATCATTCAAACATAATATATCACAACAGAAGGTACGCCTAATTTTAAGACTCGTGATATTCAACGTTTTAAATGCTTAAGAAAAGGTCATTTTGCTAATCAATGTCCCAACCCTAAACGTATCTTGTTTATTGAAGAGTCTAATGAGTATTATTCTGAGGAAGAATTGGAAGAGAGTGAAGAAAACAAAGAAATTGAGCAAACATGTGAGGAAGAAGAAGAGATTAGTGAAGAGAATAATGAGTGTGAAACAAAAGAGTTCTTAGTTGTCCGTCGAGCTCTAAGTGCCCAAGTTAAAACTGAAGAACCTGAAATACAACGAGAGAACATATTCCACATTCACTGTATGGTTAAAAAGAAAGTCTACACTTTAATCATTGACTCCGGTTCATGTACCAATGTTGCAAGTTTTGAACTTGTTAGGAAGCTTGAGTTACCTTTAATTAATCACCCCCGTCCTTATAGACTTACGTGGCTTAATGAGTGTGGTGAAGTTAAAGTAACAAAGCAAGCCCTAGTTCCTTTATCAATTGGTGGGTATTCTGCTGAGGTGTTATGTGACGTAGCCCCTATGCAATCAAGTCATATCTTGTTAGGTAGACCGTGGCAATTTGACAACAAGGTTACATATGATGGTTACCTAAATAGATATTCCTTCAGGCATACCAACAAACTGTTCAAATTAAATGCCTAGTCCCGCACAAAGTCTTTGAGGATCAACAACAAATGTAAAAAGCCATAATGATCCAAAAGAAAAGGAATTGGAAAGGATTTTCATCAAGGAGAACCAACTGAAAAGTTCTCATCTTAAAATCGAACCGAAAGAAATCAACGTTTCTGTTGAACCATCTCTAAAGAAAAGCGCATTCTTTGCATCTCAAAGCGAGGTATTCCATGCTATCAATTCAAACAAAAGTGTTTATATCTTGCTTTACAAAGAAACTCTGTTCTCTTCATCTGAAATACCATCAACTTTACCAAGTGAAGTTGCGTCTTTACTTCAAAAATTTTCTAGCTTGTTTCCTGAAGGAGATCCCCCAGGTTTACCACCTCTAAGAGGCATTGAGCATCAAATAGATTTCATTCCAGGAGCTATTCTGCCAAACAGACCTGCCTATAGAGCCAATCCAGAGGAAACTAAGGAAATCCAAAAACAAGTTGAGGAATTATTGGCCGAAGGTAAAGTAAGAGAGAGTATGAGTCCTTGTGTTGTTCCTGTTATCATTGTCCCTAAGAAAGATGGAACTTGGAGAATGTGTACTGATTGTAGAGTCATCAATAAGATCACTGTGAAGTATAGATACCCTATTCCTAGGTTGGATGACATGTTGGATATGTTGCATGGGTCTAGGTGCTTTAGCAAAGTAGATCTTAAACAAGGTTATTTCCAAGTGAGAATTAGGGAAGATGATGAATGAAAAACTGCCTTTAAGACTAAATTTGGATTGTACGAATGGTTAGTTATGCCCTTTGTTTAACCAATGCCCCTAGTACTTTTATGAGGTTAATGAATGAGGTCTTAAGGAAATTCATAGGGAAATTTGTAGTAGTTTACTTTGATGGCATTCTTATCTACTCAAAATCCCTAAGTGAACATTTGATCCATCTTAGAGCTGTTTTTGTCACCCTACAGAAAGAAAAGTTGTATGCTAATTTCAAGAAGTGTTCTTTCTGTTTGGAGAAGGTTACATTCTTAGGATTTGTGATTAGTGCTGAAGGAATTGAAATGGACCAAGAGAAAGTTAAATCCATAACTGAGTGGCCAACCCCTAAGTCTACTGGAGATTTTAGGAGTTTCCATGGATTAGCTAGCTTCTATAGACGTTTTGTGAAGGATTTCTCTACCATAGCTGCACCCTTGAATGAGTTAGTCAAAAAAGATGTAAGTTTTGAATGGGGAGAAACACAACAACAAGCCTTTGAGGAACTTAAGAAACGTTTAACTTCTGCACCTATCCTGAGATTACCCAACTTTGATGAAACGTTTGAAGTTGAATGTGATGCCAGTGGAGTTGGCATTGGAGCTGTATTGCATCAAGGTAACAAACCTGTTGCCTACTTTAGTGAGAAATTGAAAGGAGCTTCCATAAATTATTCAACCTATGATAAAGAATTGTATGCCCTTGTCCGTTCTTTACAAACTTGGCAACATTATCTGCAACCTAAGGAATTTGTGATTCATACTGATCATGAAAGCCTTAAGTATCTAAAAGGTCAAGGAAAATTGAACAAAAGACATGCCAAATGGGTTGAATTCATTGAAAAATTCCCTTATGTGATCAAGTATAAGCAAGGAAAAGAAAATGTTGTTGCTGATGCCTTTGATTACTACTCTTTCATGTAACATGTTTGGTTTTGAGTCTGTCAAAGAGATATCATTCTGATCATGACTTTAGTTCTATCTATCAAGCATGCATTGATTCACCTTTTGCTAAATATTACTTGCATGATGGTTATTTGTTTAAAGAACATAAGTTATGTGTACCAATGTGTTCATTAAGAGAGTTGTTGATAAAAGAAGCTCATGGAGGAGGCTTAATGTGATGAGGCTGAGGATCAGCCCCCTAATGAGGAGCTTGCACAAGGTGCCCTTAACCATAAGGGGCCTTTGACAAGGAGCCAAACCAAGAGGATTAATTGTCTTCAACTTGGTTTTGATGTTGGCTCCTTTCTAACCAAACATGTGCAAGATGAACCAATGGACGTTCCTCCTAAATGGGTGCTCATTTTTGAGCTTAAGAACTGATTATCCAATGATTTTCAATGTCAATAAATAAGTTAAAAGGTTGGTGGGAGGGCAGGATAGTCAGTCCTTTTGTTGGTGCCGTTTCTGTGGCTTTTAGTTGCCTTTTCTTTTGATTCTTTTAAAGTTTGTTTTAGAATACTTATGTTTGGTGTATGAGTGTGATTTGTAGGTGTTACAGGTCTTGGATCAAACGCCTTGAGCTTTGGAAAGGAAGGCTTATCAGATTTGGACCAAGCTTGTCCATACAAGGCTGTTTTGTGGATTTGGGCTTTCAAGTGAGATTGGGCGTGCATGGAACCAGCTGGACCTTGAAATAGACTTAATTTAGAGCATCTTTCATGTTTTGGGTTTTGTCAAAATCAGTCCACAAAAATAGTTACAAGAGTTGCAAGGAAGAAGTCCAAAACAAGCCCAATTGTGCAAATTAGGGTTTTCGGTCTTCTTGAGAGGGTGGCAGCCGCCTAGCATCATCAAATGCAATTAAGAGACCTTCTAGAATGTCATAAATCAGATTGGTATGATTGGAATGAATTATGGAGTCATAATTGAAGATTTGGAGCAATTAAGGAGATAATTCAAGTAAGAGAAAGTTACCAAAATTAGATCTTGTGTCACAAGGAAGGCTGAATGGCGTTTTAATGAAGGCACATGGATGCACAAGGCAAGTTCTAGAAGGATGGTTAATGATGCAATAATTGGTGATTGAGACAATAAGTGTGGAGTTGCCAAGAGAGAGAAGCTTACCTAAAATAACAAATTCAGATTTTTGCATCTCAAGGAAGGAAGTGGCGCAAACATGGAAACTCCAAGATGCCCTAGACGTTTTTTGGGAGTGGCCAACAAGACTTGTAATCAAATATATTGTTCACTTAGCATTTCTTTTGGTAGTTAGACTATTTTTCATCTTTGAGACTAAAAACCCTACGGTTTTGTATTGTCTTTTGTTCTTGAGTTTCTTGAATAAAAGTTTGTGTTTTTCCTTTGGTTTACACATATCTAAATCAAGGCTAGACCCAATTAAGGATTGTGTGTTCCTTATTGGTGATCCACAATCCAAGGATTAGGAGTGACTGGTTGGATTGGACGGATTGAAACACATATAACCAAACGGATTTGGAGGCTTGAAAGGAAGGTGGTTGCTTGGCACCATTGTCCATCACATTCAAGGCTTGAGGGACGTTTGGAGAGTGAAGAAAGATCGGGACAACATCAACATACGAACCATATTCGTATCAAGTGGTATCAGAGCTCTCGTTTATCTTCATCTCAAATATCTTTTCTTGTGTCGTTTGTGTCATTCTTATTATTCTCAATCATCCAAAAAAAGAAAAAAAAATTGATCTTTTGCTTCATTTCATCAAAACAAAAACAAAGATTGTTCTTTTCTTCAGTCCAACGAAAACCACAAAAAAAGGCTTCACCTTTTGCATCAATATTGATCACCTATCATTAAAGATCTCATCTTTAACACACTTAATCATAGGATCATTGTTGTTTGCATTGAATAGGATTTAACTCCATCTCAAATCAGCCCAAGGCCTAAAAGAAGCTACCTTTGAGTCAAACACCTTGTTGTTATCGAAGCTTTTAATTAAATTTGCTTGTGTGATATTGAATACAAGTTTGTTTGTTTTGGTTGTATTGGTATCCAAGGAAAATCTGTTTTCTACTACACATCCATACAAACACAAAAAGGATCATCTTTCAAGCATACACAACTGATTCTCGCAAAAGCAAACAAAGGTTGCATCAAGGCTGCTTTGAACGTCAAAAAAAAAGAGGAAAAGAAAAGAAAAGAAAACGTGCACAAAAGCAACAAAAAGAAGTGCACAAAGAAAGGAAGAGAAAGGAAGTTCCTTTTGAACAAAAAAATTCCATCTTTTTGCATCTACTATCCAACCCCAAAAACAACACACATAAAGTCTTCAATTCTCAACCTTGGATACACATTCATACTATCAAACAAAGAGCTTGCATTTGATATTGCATAAGTTGGTTTAATTAAAGATTGCCCAGGACAACCCCTAGCAATTCTTTGGTTCAACCAACTACATCACTTTTGGTTTCTTGTTTCTTTGAATCATAGTTATTAAGTGTGTTTAAATTGTGCTCTAAACTTCTTGACGCTGTTTTACCACTTGTTGATCAATTGGTGTTTTTGAAGGCAAAAGAAGCTTGCAAGGACAGAAAACAAAACAGATTGTGGTTAGCCAATTTGGGACTTGCCTTAAGAGGTTCTGGCTCAAGATTGGCCAAGGAAAAACACTTGAACAATTGAGAGAAAACAAGGGAGGACAAAAAAGGCCAAACAGATTTTCGTTTCCTTTTTTTGTTTTCACTAACAACTCACTTTTGTTTCTTGTGTTAGTTTTCTTCTTTTCTTGTTTGTGAAAGCGTTTCAGGTTGCCATGGATGGTTCAAACAGTACCCAAGGAGGAGGAGACAAAGTGGAATTTTCAATGGAAAAGATGGCACAAATGCTTAGTAATATGCAATCTAGGTTGGATGAGTGGGAAGCAAGGATGACATCCAACACACCTCCTACCCAAGAACAGTCCCCACCTCAAAACCAAGGCCAAACATCCCGTGGAACTGAACCTAAGGGGTCCACAAGCATGGGAGGTAGAGGAGGAGCAAGGGGTAGAGGAGATAGGAGACACGGAATGAGACAACAACCTGTTAGGGAGGAATGGAATGATTACTATGAAGAGGAAGAGGTTGAGGAGGTATACCCAAGGCCTCAAGGCCGAATGCAACCTAGGAGGCATGTGCCTCAAGAGGATGATTATTTGAAAACCAAAATAAACATTCCACCCTTTTATGGCAAAAGTGACCCTGAAGCCTACATTGAGTGGGAAAGAAAAGTTGACATGATCTTTTCCTATACCAACTATACTGAGTTGCAAAAAGTGAGATATGCAAGTATAAAGTTCTTGGATTATGCCTTGATTTGGTGGGACCAAACTCAAAGTATACGAAGAAGGACTAGACAACCAACAATTGGAACTTGGGATGAGATGAAATATGAGATGAGAAAGAAATTCATTCCAGAATCTTACGAGAGATCCATGTTCCAAAAGTTGCAATGCCTAACTCAAGGAAATAAAAGTGTGGATGAATACTTTAAGGAGTTAGAAAGTTTGTTGATAAAAACTGATACTGAAGAAACTGAGGAGGCAACCATGGCTCGGTTTTTGGGAGGTCTTAATAAGGAGATTGGGTTTCAACTTGAACTCACTACCTATGTTGATCTAAATTCCATGGTTCACAAAGCTGAGAAAATTGAGAGGCAATTAAAGGTACGTTCTTCTACTAGTGGATTTGGTTTTAGAACTAATGCTTCTTCTTTTTCTAAAGTGCAGCCTAGGTCTAATGGCAATGGAGGAACACGGCCAAGTTCAAACACCCTCGGCCAAAACAGCCCTAACGCTCCAAATAAACCACACTTCACTCAAAGGACCAATGGTGCAAATCTAGGTCAAAATGACAAAGGCAAAGGCAAGGCAACCGCAAACCCTCCAAGGACAAGGGAGATTGAGTGTTTTAAATGTAGAGGGAGAGGGCATTATGCAAGGGACTGCCCTAATGCCAAGAAAGTGTTGTACCTTGAGGAAACAAATGAATTCTATTCAGAAGAGGAGGAAGAAGAAGCAACAAAGGAGGAATACCAAGAGGACTCAGCTGAGGAGGTAAAGAGTGATGAAGAGGGTGCTTATAAGGATTTCCTTGTGGTAAGAAAAGCCTTAAGTGCACACATGAAGGAGGCAGAAGAAAGCTTGCAAAGGGAGAACATTTTCCACATCCATTGTTTGGTAAAAGGCAAAACTTGCACTTTAATTATTGATAGTGGCTCTTGTGCTAATGTTGCAAGTATTGAACTTGTTAGAAAGCTAGATTTACCTATGATTGATCATTCCCATCCCTATAGGTTATCTTGGCTAAATGATTGTGGTGAGATTCATGTGTCTAAACAAGTTCTGATTTCTTTATCTATTGGCGGCTACAAAGATGAAATTTTGTGTGATGTAGCTCCTATGCATGCTAGTCATATTTTGTTAGGTAGACCTTGGCAATTTGACAAGCATGTTATTTATGATGGTAGATTGAACATGTATGCTTTTACTTTTAATGGCAAAAAGTTTAAGTTACATGCATTGTCTCCACATAAAGTTTATGAGGATGCTAAGAGGATGAAGAAGAACCATTCAGATCCTAAGGAAAAGGAGGCTGAAAAAAGGTTCTTAGAGGTTCTTAAAAAGGAGAGAAGAAGCCTTTTGGAGGCCACAAACTCCTCGGCCAAGGGTACACAACCCACGGCCCAAATCAGTCCACCCTCACCCACGGTTCAAACACTTTCACAAGCATCCACCTCACAAATTTCACATCCACCTAAGAAGCATGCTTTCTTTGCAAAATCTCGTGAAGTTACACATGCATTGTATGATAATAAAACTGTTTTGGTGATGCTTTACAAAGATAGTGTTGAATGCTTGTTTTCTAAGAATGACTTACCATCTACCTTGCCTAGTGGTGTTGTTTCTTTGTTGGAAGAATTTGCAGATTTGTTTCCCGAGGAGGAACCACACGGGTTGCCACCTTTAAGAGGGATTGAGCACCACATTGACTTTATTCCAGGGGCTGTCCTACCTAATAGGCCAGCTTATAGGGCCAATCCGGAGGAAACAAAGGAAATACAAAGGCAAGTGGAGGATCTCTTAGCAAAGAGAAGGTAAGGGAAAGTATGAGCCCAAGTGCAGTGCCAGTCATCCTTATTCCAAAAAAAGATGGCACTTGGAGGATGTGTACAGATTGTAGGGCCATCAACAAAATCACTGTAAAGTATAGGTATCCCATTCCTAGACTTGATGATATGCTTGATATGTTGCATGGTTCACGATGGCATACGAAAATTGATTTGAAAAGTGGTTATTTTCAAGTGAGGATAAGAGAGGGTGATGAATGGAAAACGGCTTTTAAAACTAAATTTGGATTGTATGAATGGTTAGTTATGCCTTTTGGGTTAACTAATGCACCTAGTACATTCATGAGGCTAATGAATGAAGTTTTGAGAGCTTTTATTGAGAAGTTTGTTGTGGTTTATTTTGATGACATCTTGATCTATTCTAAGACCTTAGAAGAGCATTTAGATCACATAAGGGCTGTTTTTGAAAAGCTAAGAAAAGAAAAACTTTATGCTAACTTTAAGAAATGTTCTTTTTGTTTGGACAAAGTTGTTTTTCTTGGTTTTGTAATCAGTTCTGCAGGGATTGAAATGGATCAAGACAAGGTGAAATCCATCCTTGAATGGCCTACGCCAAAGAGTGTGGGAGAAGTGAGGAGCTTTCATGGTTTGGCAGGTTTTTATAGGCGGTTTGTCAAAGACTTTTCAACCGTAGCCGCACCATTGAATGAGATAGTCAAGAAAGAGGTTGGATTCCATTGGGGGAAAGCCCAACAAAGGGCGTTTGATGAGCTTAAAAGACGTCTCACTACAGCACCTATCTTGAAGTTGCCAAACTTTGATGATACATTTGAGATAGAGTGTGATGCAAGTGGCGTGGGAATTGGAGCTGTTCTAACCCAAGGTAAGCATCCTATTGCTTATTTTAGTGAAAAGTTGAAAGGTGCTGCATTGAACTATCCTACTTATGATAAGGAGTTGTATGCTTTAGTAAGGTCCTTACAAACTTGGCAACACTACTTGCAACCCAAAGAGTTTGTCATTCATACTGATCATGAAAGTTTGAAGTACCTTAAGAGTCAAGGAAAACTGAATAAGAGGCATGCAAAGTGGGTTGAGTTTATTGAGCAATTTCCTTATGTCATTAAGTATAAGCAAGGAAAAGATAACATAGTTGCTGATGCTTTGTCTAGAAGGTATACTTTGATTACTAAGTTGTCTTCACACTTGCTTGGCTTTGAATTTGTTAAGGAATTGTATAAGGATGATTCTGATTTTGCTTCCATTTATGATGCATGTGTTGATTCTCCTTTTGGTAAATTCTATTTGCATGATGGCTATTTGTTTAAGGAGAAACGATTATGCATTCCTAAGGGATCAATGCGAGAATTGTTGGTTAAGGAAGCACATGGGGGCGGTTTAATGGGGCACTTTGGAGTTTTTAAAACTTTAGAAACTTTAAAGGAACATTTCTTTTGGCCTCACATGAAATCAGATGTTGCAAAGGCTTGTAGTAGTTGCATCACTTGTAGGCAAGCTAAGTCCAAAACCCAACCTCATGGTTTGTACACACCCTTGGACGTACCTAGTGCACCTTGGGAGGACATTTCTATGGACTTTGTTCTTGGCTTACCTAGATCAAAAGGTGGTAGAGATAGTGTCTTTGTTGTGGTAGACAGATTCTCTTAGATGGCACACTTTATTGCTTGTCACAAAGTAGATGATGCTTCCTACATTGCAAATCTATTCTTTAAAGAAGTTGTTCGGTTGCATGGCATGCCTAAAACAATTGTTAGTGATAGGGACAGTAAATTCTTGAGTCATTTTTGGCGTGTGCTTTGGAGCAAGTTGGGAACTAAGCTTTTGTTTTCTACTACTGCACATCCACAAACAGATGGCCAAACTGAAGTGGTAAATCGGACCTTGTCACAAATGTTGCGTGCCTTAATCCAAAGCAATCTGAAAAATTGGGAAGAATGTTTACCACATATTGAGTTTGCTTACAATAGGGCTGTTCATAGTGGGTCTTTGTATTCCCCTTTTGAAGTTGTCTATGGTTTTCTACCCCACTCCCCACTTGATTTGTTGCCTATTCCAATTGATGAGCGTACTAGCATGGATGGTAAACAACGAGCTGAAATGATCAAAAAGTTGCATGAAAAGGTTAAACTACAACTTGAAAGAAAGAATAGACAGTATGCCAAACAAGCTAACAAGCATAGAAAAGATGTTGTGTTTTATCCAGGAGATCTTGTTTGGTTGCATTTAAGGAAGGAACGGTTTCCTAAGGAAAGGAAGTCCAAGCTTATGCCTAGAGGAGATGGACCTTTTAAGGTCATTCAAAAGGTTGGTCCAAATGCTTATGTGCTTGATCTTCCTCCAGACAGGTATGGTTCAGTTTCCAACACCTTCAATGTAAGTGATCTTTCCCCTTTTGAGCATTTTTATCTTGATGATTCGAGGGCGAATCCTTTTGAGGAGGGGGGGATTGATGAGGCTGAGGAGCAGCCCCCTAATGAGGAGCTTGCACAAGGTGCCCTTAACCATAAGGGGCCTTTGACAATGAGCCAAACCAAGAGGATTAATTGTCTTCAACTTGGTTTTGATGTTGGCTCCTTTCTAACCAAACATGTGCAAGATGAACCAATGGACGTTGCTCCTAAATGGGTGCTCATTGTTGAGCTTAAGAACTGATTATCCAATGATTTTCAATGTCAATAAATAAGTTAAAGGGTTGGTGGGAGGGCAGGATAGTCAGTCCGCTTGTTGGTGCCGTTTCTGTGGCTTTTAGTTGCCTTTTCTTTTGATTCTTTTAAAGTTTGTTTTAGAATACTTATGTTTGGTGTATGAGTGTGATTTGTAGGTGTTACAGGTCTTGGATCAAACGCCTTGAGCTTTGGAAAGGAAGGCTTATCAGATTTGGACCAAGCTTGTCCATACAAGGCTGTTTTGTGGATTTGGGCTTTCAAGTGAGATTGGGCGTGCATGGAACCAGCTGGACCTTGAAGTAGACTTAATTTAGAGCATCTTTCATGTTTTGGGTTTTGTCAAAATCAGTCCACAAAAATAGTTACAAGAGTTGCAAGGAAGAAGTCCAAAACAAGCCCAATTGTGCAAATTAGGGTTTTCGGTCTTCTTGAGAGGGTGGCAGCCGCCTAGCATCATCAAATGCAATTAAGAGACCTTCTAGAATGTCATAAATCAGATTGGTATGATTGGAATGAATTATGGAGTCATAATTGAAGATTTGGAGCAATTAAGGAGATAATTCAAGTAAGAGAAAGTTACCAAAATTAGATCTTGTGTCACAAGGAAGGCTGAATGGCGTTTTAATGAAGGCACATGGATGCACAAGGCAAGTTCTAGAAGGATGGTTAATGATGCAATAATTGGTGATTGAGACAATAAGTGTGGAGTTGCCAAGAGAGAGAAGCTTACCTAAAATAACAAATTCAGATTTTTGCATCTCAAGGAAGGAAGTGGCGAAACATGGAAACTCCAAGATGCCCTAGACGTTTTTTGGGAGTGGCCAACAAGACTTGTAATCAAATATATTGTTCACTTAGCATTTCTTTTGGTAGTTAGACTATTTTTCATCTTTGAGACTAAAAACCCTACGGTTTTGTATTCTCTTTTGTTCTTGAGTTTCTTGAATAAAAGTTTGTGTTTTTCCTTTGGTTTACACATATCTAAATCAAGGCTAGACCCAATTAAGGATTGTGTGTTCCTTATTGGTGATCCACAATCCAAGGATTAGGAGTGACTGGTTGGATTGGACGGATTGAAACACATATAACCAAACGGATTTGGAGGCTTGAAAGGAAGGTGGTTGCTTGGCACCATTGTCCATCACATTCAAGGCTTGAGGGACGTTTGGAGAGTGAAGAAAGATCGGGACAACATCAACATACGAACCATATTCGTATCATAATGGGTCATTTTGGCTCGTTAAAAACTTTGGAAACACTTAAGGAGCATTTCTTCTGGCCGCATATGAGAGCACATGTTGATAAGGTATGTGACCACTGTATTACTTGCAAACAAGCAAAATCTAGAACACAACCACATGGATTGTACACTCCGTTATCTGTTCCAAGCTCACCTTGGACTGATCTTTCTATGGACTTTGTATTGGGATTGCCTCGATCCAAAAATGGTAAAGATAGCATCTTTGTTGTTGTTGATAGATTTTCCAAAATGGCACATGTCATTGCATGTAAGAAAGTTGATGATGCTATTCATATTGCTGATTTGTTCTTTAAGGAGATTGTTAGATTGCATGGCATGCCACGTACAATTGTTAGTGATAGAGACACAAAGTTTCTAAGTCATTTCTGGCGTGTTTTGTGGAGTAAACTTGGTACTAAATTGTTATTTTCTACAACTGCTCACCCACAAACTGATGGTCAAACTGAAGTTGTTAATAGAACTTTGTCTCAACTGTTACTTGTTGTCATTCAAAAGAACTTAAAGAATTGGGAAGACTGCTTAGCTTATATTGAGTTTGCATACAATAGAGTTGTTCATAGTGGAACATTGCATTCTCCTTTTGAAGTTGTTTATGCCTTTAACCCTTTGTCCCCGCTTGATCTTGTTCCCATACCTGTTCATCAACGTGTTAGTTTAGATGGTGAACAAAAAGCAAAACTTGTGAAAGAATTGCATGAAAAGGTTAAGTCACAACTTGAAGCTAAGAATAAAGTGTATGCCAATGGAGCCAACAGGAATCGTAAAGTTGTTATATTTGAGCCTGGAGATCTTGTTTGGTTACAGTTGAGGAAAGAAAGATTCCCTAAGGAAAGGGACTCTGATGAGCCAAATGAAGGCTAGAAAACATTGCCAAGGACTTTGTCTCCTATTCCAAACTGATTTGAACAATAGCTATGGAAAAGAACATCACAATGACACCCCTTGAACTGTAACCGTTGTTCTTGGCTCAATTTATGCCAACACCTCTTCCTCTTTGGCACTCCAACACATCTAAAACCTCAATGAGACCCTAAGATGCTGTAAACCAAAAGATGAAGCAAATACTAACAAGTTCTAGGCTACGAACTTGAAAGAAAACCGTTAGTGGTTTCAAACTTCAACTAAGAAATAGTTGAGAACTCCTTGAAGGAAATTTGATTGAAATGTGTTTGATAATTAGTTGTCTTTTACATTCAGGTTCTAACTCTACTTATAACAAACGAAAATGCAAAGAAGTACAAGTTTTTATGTACAAAGTACTAGACTAAAATGACATGCTTTGCTTGGAAATTGTTTGAGCAACTTTCGGTTCCAAGAGGCTGGTTGCATTGCCGTGTAAACCATCTTGTTTTCCAGCCTTTTTCCTTGATCAATTTGATTGGTTAAGTGATGAGCCAAATGAAGGCTAGAAAACGTTGCCATGGACTTTGTCTCCTATTCCAAACTGATTTGAACAGTAGCTATGGCAAAGAACATCTCAAAGATACCCCTTGAACTGTAACCGTTGTTCTTGGCTCAATTTATGCCAACACCTCTTCCTCTTTGGCACTCCAACACATCTAAAACCTCAATGAGACCCTAAGATGATGTAAACCAAAAGATGAAGCAAATACTAACAAGTTCTAGGCTAGGAACTTGAGAGAAAACCGTAAGTGGTCTTAAACTTCAACTTGAAATGTTGATAACTCCTCAAGGGAAATTCTGGTTGAAATGTGTATGATAATAGTTGTTGTTCTACATTCAGGTTCCTACCTACTTATAGAAAACGAAAATTACAAGAGTACAAAGTTTAAAATACAAAGTACAAGACTAAAATAACATGCTTGCTTTTTGAACAAATTTGGTTCCAAGAAATCAGGTTGTCTTTTACGTGCTCCCCATGCTTGTCTCTAGCTTTCTTCCTTCATCAATTTGATTGGATAATATATGGAGCAGCTTGCTTGAGAAAGGCCTTTGATTGGATGCAATTCGGTGTTGAATTTTCAAACAAATATTCCTTAGTTCTAGCCGTTTCTTCTTGCTAGATTTCAGCCAAAATTCTGATTGGATAATGTAGTGTGCAGCTTGGTTTGAACTTGGCTTTGATTGGTTGCAAGTTGGTCTTTGAATTTTCAAACCTTTCTTGCGTGAGCTAGGCCTTAAACAATCTCAATTTGATTGGATCATTTGTTGTGCAGCTTGCTTGCTTTTCTTCACTTGTTTTTGATTGGTTTGTACATTTGCAAGACTCCTTTCTATTGGTTAATGATGAGAGCAGCTTGTCTCTCCATTCTTACGTGAAGAACAATCTTGAATTTGACATGGTTGCTTGTCACCACTTTGCTTGTAAGCTACTTGCTTATCACCTACTTTGCTTGGACAAAAATTCAGGTTTGAATTGCATCTTCAACCTAAAAACGTGTACCTGAAAGACAAGGCAAGAATGCAACACAAACTATCCTAAAACAAAGTTAACAAACCAACAATGTTAAAAAGAACATCTAAAAATATGTACAACACGTTTTTGATACAACTAGATCAAAGCTTGTATCATATAAACCCAATGGACATCATCTTTGCTTGGCTCATCCTCTTCATGCCTGTAAAGAATGTTGTGATATATTATGTTTGAGTGATTGCAAAATGTATATGTGAGCATATGTGTAATTGTTGTGCAAAATGTATATGTGTGCATATGTGTAATTGTTGTGCAAAATGTATATGTGTGCATATGTGTAATTGTTATGATGATTGCAAATAGATATATCATGTTTGAATGATTGGAAGATGCATATGTGAGCATGTATGTGTAACGTTTAAATGTGAAATTGTTTTGGCAAGGCATGAACTTATGAACTTATGAGCTAAATGTGAAATTGCTTGAATGAATCAAGATTGAACAAGTTTGATTAAGATCATGAGATTGAACTTGGCCAATTCAATCACATATCTTAATCAAGACATGTTCAAACTGATCTTAGATTATATATGCCAATACATGTTGTTCAAACTGATCTTAGAAGATATATATATGCCAATACATGTTGATAATATGATCTAACCAAGCCTTGAAGTCACATGACTTACAATGTAAGGCAAATTGTTCGGTTTAGTATCCTATTGCAGGTTTTGGTTCATATCTTGGGCAAATGAACTCCAAATTGAGTCATTCAAAAGCCCACATGATCCTTATTCAATTTAGAATCTAATTGGCTGAGGAAAGGCATGCTTGGCACGGGTTAAAACTGAATTGACCCGGTGGGAAGCTTATTGACCTATATAAGGGCTATTTTGGTAATTTCACCATTTGGACTTCTCATTCTTATTTGGTCTTCTTCCAACTGATTTATATGATCATATGACACATTTATAAGTCATGTCACATCATGGCAAAAATGAATCTGGAGCAGCACCATGTCTAGGTTCATCCTAGGACAAAATTCCTATTTTTGTGCTAAGGGGTATTCTGGTCTCTTCACTTGCCAATGGATCTTCCAACATGTTATATATTGCTTATATGATGTTTATATGTGTTTATGTCACATATGGTACGTGCCCTATTTTTATGGAAACGGGCAGCATGGTATCTCAATTGGAATTCTTATGTTATGGTTATCACATCTATGGTTTTCTTGGAATTCTTGGTATTCTTCATATGGTTTTCTATGCTACATGTTGAAGACATAAATGACTATATATTATATGTTTACACACGGATGTTGGCGCATATATCATGTTCAAATTTTCAGATTTTGAACAAGACAAGGCAAGTTGAATTACATCCTATTTTGGTGCTGATTTTAAGTGATTATTCTTCTATATTTTGGAGCTGATTCAAACGGCTATTTTGGTTAAAATGTGGAGCAAAGATCTCTCAATACAAACGGCTATATGTATTCAAAGTTGGAGCAAAAATCTCTCAACCAAGGAAGATAGCAAACGGCTATATATGATTCAAATGGTGAAGACTTATTCTCAAACAAACTTGGCTGATTTCTAACTATATTTGAACTATTCTTCAATGCCTATCTTCAAGGGCTTTCCAACGTCATTTATTATTCAAAATGAGGAGAAAAAATTCTGTTCAAAACACACGCATACATGGCAAGTTATTTACACATGGATATTGCTGATTGGAGCTGTCTTTTAAACATTCAAATGGAGCCATTGTCTATCTCATTCCAACGGCTATAATGGGATAAAAGTTCAGGTTGGAAGACTATTTCAAAGCATTCAAAAATTCAGATTTATCTTGAAAGTCAAATGATGAATTTTGGTAGCTAAAAAGGTGCTGAATTTTCTCCCATTCTCATCCATTCCAAACGGCTACTTTAAGGAGCCTTTAGGCTGTCCTCTTGGCTATAAATGGCACCAAAGATGAAGAGGAAAAGTACACCAACGAAAGCAACAAAGAAAGCAAGCAAGACAATTAGCTCTTTGTCTCCATTCTTTTCTTCTTCTCTTCTCTATTGAAGAACACATTTGCAGCAAGCTTTATGATTGTATAGTTCTTCATTTCTTGTCATTTCAACACCTTTTAAACGACATATTGTAAGGGAGAAGCTGGTGTATAAAGCTTACTCCTTAGAGGTGAGCAAAAGGTGCAAAGGTGCAAAGGTGGAACAAACTAGTGCTGATTTTCAGTTTTGGTGCAGTCACTTGAAGAAGTTGGTGAAAAGCTTCTTCCTTTGGCTTTGTAAGGTGACTTTGGTGTTTGGTGTTTAGTGAAATCCAAGAGAAGGTGTCTCTTGGGACTGGAGTAGGTCACATTGACCGAACCAGGATAATTCCTTGTGTTCTTTACTTATTTCCTGCACTTACTGTTTTCTGCCTGAGAATTACACTAACTTGGCACGCATAATTGAACGAGCAAACAGTCTTAGAATTGCATGAATTTTAGATATATTATACTTCAATGTGTTAGCTTTCATTAGCCGCAAGAATCACTAAATTCTAAGGTGTTTAGCATATTCAAATCATCTTCACAAAATTGTTGCTACATTCTGTGAACAGTTCTGACCAGTGTGCAAACTTGTGCAATTTGAATAGGCTATCCTTCGAATCTTGGAGTGAGCCTTATATCAAATTAAACTAGACATCTTGAGGTTTAATTTGACATAAGATTCATCAAAATAGCACGGGTAGATTTTGAGATATCATCGTTTGAAGTTAAGCTAACATTCTGCCTGAAACTGCCAGAATTGCACACTTTACTTATCTTGCTTATTTGAACGTGCAAACTTGCTTGGAATTGACTGAAATTTTTATGACATACTATAAACATCCTAAACTTGATCTCTGCCAAGTTTGAGAGCTTGCACAGGTGTATAAGTGGTTCAACCAAAGCGCTCAAAACAGTGAACTGTTTCTGGAAATTCCAGAATCTGAGGTTAAAGAGGCAAAGGGGTCTTCAAACAAGTTTTTGAAGGTAATTATAGTGTAATTTCCGCTAACCCACTATTCACCCCCCCCTCTAGTGGTGCTATACAGGTCCAACAAGTGGTATCAGAGCAAGGTTGAGCACCATATTCTTATTTGAGCTGAAAACAGTTTACACTCCAAGTTGCAAAGTTGCTGGAAATTTTCTGGTTGTCTTATATATTTCATATTTGGTATCTACAACAAGGTGACACTTTCTTTCCTTCTTATAAGTGTTTTAAACGTTTTCTCACACACTAAGAAGCATGTCTAAGTCACACATGAAAATAGAATTAGAAGGCATGTCCACACAAAGACCACCTCTTTTTGATGGAGAAAACTTTAGTCATTGGAAACTTAGGATGAAATTGTTCTTAATGGCTATTGATATAGACTTGTGGTCTATCATTGAAGATGGACCTTATGTGCCTACTAAGCATGTTATAATTGATGGCTTATCACAAGAAGTTGAGAAATATAGAAAAGATTGGAGTGATGAAGATAAAAAGAAAATGAGTCTTAATGCTAAAGCAATGCAATTATTGTTGAATGGTTTAAGTAGGAGTGAATCTGCCTATGTCTCTTCATGTTTAAGTGCAAAGGATATGTGGAAATGTCTTGAAATGAAGCATGAAGGAACTAATCAAGTAAAGGAATCAAAGATTAACATGTTAATGACTACACTTGAAACATTTCATTTACTGCCTAATGAATCAATTGTTGATATGGATTTAAGGCTTACAAACTTATACAACTCACTTGAATCCCTTGGTAAAACGTTTTTGATGAAAGAAAAAGTGCAAAAAGTTTTGAGAAGTTTGCCAATTGAATGGGATGCCAAAGTTAGTGCCATTGAAGAAAGCAAAGATCTTTCTCAAATAAAACTTGATGAATTGATAGGCTCTTTAAAAGTTTATGAAAACAAGTTGAATATAAGAAAGGCTGAAACTAGTAACAAGTCTAAATCACTTGCATTTGTAACAAATGAACCCGAATCATCTAATCAAGCCGAGTATGAAAGTGATGATGAAAGTGATGAAGAAGACATAATGTTGCTAGCTAGGCGTTTAAGGAAGTTTTTCAAGAAAAGACCAACTAAAAGACAAGCAAAATCAGCCGCCCCTATCAATGTGAAATCTAACAAACAAGATGGTAAATGGTATGATAAAGAACTTAAGTGTTATGAATGTGGCAAACAAGGACACATCTCATATGATTGTCCAAACAAGAACAAAAACCGTGACATGGATGAAAAGACAAGGACAAAAACTAGAGTAGAACCTATGCAAAGGAGGAAGAAAGCTCTCAAGGCAAGTTCAAGCACTTGGGATGACACATCTTCATCCGAATCCGAGGAGGAACCTGAAGTTGCACAAACATGTTTGGCTTCAAAGTCTACAAATGAGGTAACATTCGATTCTGACTCTGAATGTGACTTTACTCAAGATGAATTGTTGGATGAATTAGAAAAGTTGCATAATAGATATAAGAAGCTATCCAAGGAGAAGAAAAGAATAGTTGAGGAGAAGAACAAGTTGGAGACGTCTAACTTGTATCTAACTTCTCAACTAGAAATTCTTCAACTTGAATCATCTAACACTATTAGTTCAATGCAAAATCAGATTAAGGAACTTAAGAACAAACATGAAAATGTGCAATGTGTGCAATGTGTTGATTACAACGTTTTAAAGTCTAAATTACATGAAATACAAACTGAATTTGAATCATTAAAAGCATGCAACCTAGACTTGAACAAATCTTTAGAACAATTTAAGGATGGTTCCAACATGTTAGACACTCTTATTGCATCTCAAAAGCATGGAAATGACAAACAAGGTCTTGGATATGTTAAAGAAGCTGAATACACACCTAAGGAAACAACATTTGTATCATCTTCAACCAACATGAAATATAGGCCAAATGCATTTAGAAATGAACCTATTCTGCCCACACCACCTTCATCACAAAGATTGCAAAATGCATCAACATATAGGAAGGTAAATACACCTAGAAACCATGCTTACATGTATACAAGAATGCCTAAACAAAGTAGTATGAAATCTGCTCAAGTTATGCCTTATATGCAACAACATGCTTATGTGAAGAACATGACATACTCTCGGCCTAAATCAGTTTACAACACACGGCCTAGACACATACAACATCTTGCTTATACACGGCCTAGAAACTATGATAACTCACGGCCAAGATATAACTCATATACATGGCAACATTCAAATGCATATAGAACTTACAATGCTTATTCAACTAGACATAAATGTGCAGCCCCTTTTCCATCATATTCTATGTATCAAAATCCACTATTTGATCATTATATGCAACATGATTTTAACATTTCAAAACCAAGAAAGGTTGTTCAAGTTTGGGTACCTAAAGGTACACTAACATGAACTTAACTTGTCTAACCTTGAAAGGACCCAAAATCAAAGGGTACCTAAGTTGTTATTTACATTTGTAGGTACATAACATCAAAGAAAGACAAGTTGCTGGTTATAACAACAAAGAAGATGAAAAGAACAAAACCAATTGGATAGTTGATAGTGGTTGCTCAAGACATATGACGGGCAACAAAAATTTGTTTAGCACACTTAAGAACGTTGCAAAAGGTGGCAAAGTCACCTTTGGAGACAACAACCAAGGCCAAATAATTGGCAAAGGCAAGGTTGGTGATCCAAACAAGTTTGAGATCAAAAACGTCCTACTTGTAAGTAACTTAACCTTTGAGCTTTTAAGTGTTTCTCAACTATGTGACAACAACTTAAATGTTCTCTTCTCCTCCACTTCTTGTAAGATAATGGATAAAAACAATCAAGTTGTGTTAAAAGGAAAACGTGAAGGAAACATATATGTGCTTAACATGGATGATATGCTAAGTAGTAACACAAAATGTCTTGTTTCACATGAATCTGATCCCAATCTTTGGCATAGACGTTTAGGACACATTGGTATATCAACCTTAGAAAAACTACACGCTAAAAGTCTTGTTAAAGGATTGCCTAAACTTAACTTGAATGATTTTCAACTATGTGAATCTTGTATCAAAGGCAAACATGTTAGAGAATCCCTTAAGCCTAAAACCGAGGTCACAACATCAAGAATACTAGAACTCTTGCATATAGACTTATTTGGTCCATGTAGAACAAGAAGCTTAGGTGGAAGTTATTATGTATGTGTAATAGTTGATGATTTCTCAAGATATACTTGGACATTGTTTCTTGCTTCAAAAGGTGAAAGTGCATCATCTATAGCTAATCTAATTAGACAACTTGAAAATGAACATGAATCACATGTTATTAAGATAAGGAGTGATAGAGGTGGTGAGTTTAAAAATAGTGAATTAATCAAATTCTGTAATGAAAAGGGTATAAAACATGAATTCTCCCCACCAAGAACTCCTCAACTTAATGGTGTAGTTGAAAGAAAGAATAGGACTATTCAAGAAGTAGCAAGAACAATGATGGTAGAAAACAAAGTACCTAAATTCTTATGGGCTGAAGCAGTAAACACTTCAAGTTATATGATCAATAGACTATCAATAAGAAAGAAATTGAACAAAACACCATTTGAAATCTTAAATGGACGACTCCCAAAAGTAAACTATTTAAAAGTCTTTGGTTGTAAATGCTTTGTATTGAACACAAAAGATAACTTAGATAAGTTTGATCCTAAGTCTGATGAACATATATTTGTGGGATATTCAATGAACTCTAAAGCATATAGATGTTATAATGCACAAACAAGAAAGATAGTTGAATCTATACATGTGAAGTTCAATGAAAATGCATATCTCCAAACAAGTAATCAACATGAAATCTATGTACCAAATGATCAAATACTTCATGATGAAGATGAACTTATCCTACCACCTACACATGATCAAGTTGAAACACCAAATCAAACTCTTGAAATGCATGAAGTTCAAACTCCCCCTACACAAGAACATAATGAAGAAAATGTGCCTAACCAACCTATTGAACATCATGAACCTATTGAAGATGCACAACCAAGTAATTGGTGGCAAATAAGAGATAAACAAAAGCATCCTCAAGAACTTATCATAGGAGATGTAAATCAAGGGGTTAGAACACGTAGGCAAATAGATCCTAATGAATATGATCAATGGCATGCACTTATATCCCAAATTGAACCTAAGAATGTGAATGATGCCTTAAACGATGCATATTGGATAGATGCAATGCATGAAGAGTTAAACCAATTTGAAAGAAACAATGTGTGGGATTTAGTACCTAAACCCGAGGATAAATCAATCATTGGAACTAAATGGGTGTTTAGGAACAAAATGAATGAACAAGGGGTTGTAGTAAGAAATAAAGCAAGACTTGTAGCTCAAGGATATAATCAAGAAGAGGGTATTGATTACGATGAAACATTTGCCCCCGTAGCAAGATTAGAATCCATACGCCTCTTATTAGCTTTTGCATGTTATAATAACATCAAATTATTCCAAATGGATGTTAAGAGTGCATTCTTAAATGGTTATATCCAAGAAGAAGTTTTTGTTAAACAACCACCAGGCTTTGAAGATCCAAAGAACCCTAATCATGTATATAAACTTAAGAAAGCCTTATATGGTTTGAAACAAGCCCCCCGTGCATGGTATGAAAGATTTGCCAACTTTTTACTAAGTAACAACTTTCAAAGAGGAACCATAGATAGTACCTTATTCTTGAAAAAGAAAGACAAAGATTTGCTTGTAATACAAATATATGTAGATGACATAATCTTTGGTTCAACTAATCCTAACTTAGTAAAAGACTTTGAAGATTGTATGAAGTCTGAGTTTGAAATGTCCATGGTTGGTGAATTAAATTACTTCTTAGGCTTGCAAATAAAACAAACATCAAATGGTATACATATCAATCAAGCCAAATACATAAGAGATATGATAAAGAAATTCAACTTTGAAAACTTGAAACCATCTCCAACACCAATGTGTACTTCAACAAAATTAGACAAAGATGAAAATGGTGTTGCATTTGATGAAAAACTATATAGGTCTATGATTGGTTCATTGCTATATCTAACTGCTAGTAGACCTGATATTATGTTTGCAGTATGTATGTGTGCAAGATTTCAAAGTATGCCTAAGTTGTCACACTTTAAAGCTATAAAAAGAATATTTAGATATCTTCAACATACACCGACATTAGGCTTATGGTATGATAGACAATCTAGTCTAAATCTACATGCATATTCAGATGCAGATTATGGTGGATGTAGAGTAGATAGAAAGAGCACTAGTGGAACATGTCAATTTCTAGGAAACTCACTGATATCTTGGTTTTCAAAGAAACAATCTAGTGTTGCACTTTCTACTACTGAAGCAGAATATATGGCTTTAAGTCTATGTTGTACTCAACTATTATGGATTAAACAACAACTTTCAGACTTTGAAATACACGTAAATAATATCCCCATCTATTGTGATAGTACAAGTGCTATAAATTTGTCTAAAAACCCTGTACTACACTCTAAGGCAAAGCATATAGAAGTACGTTATCATTTTCTCCGTGATCATGTTAATCTTGGACATATACACATTGAACATGTTAGAACTGATCAACAAGTAGCTGATATATTCACTAAACCCCTTAATCAAGCTATCTTTGAGACTTTACGTGCAAGACTTGGATTAATTGCTTACAACTGACTACTACAACATTCAGTCTTTTGCATAATTTACAAAATTAAGGGGGAGAAATAAATGTGTATATATATCATGTTAAGGGGAAGATAGATATCATGTTAAGGGGGAGATAACACATTAAGGGGGAGCAGCTTACACTTGATTTAGATGCTTACTTGATTACACAGATTACAACACTTGATTTAGATGCACACTTGATTTAAATGCTTAATATACACATATGTGGGGTAATTTTGCAAATCATCAAAAGGGGGAGATTGTTGTGATATATTATGTTTGAGTGATTGCAAAATGTATATGTGAGCATATGTGTAATTGTTGTGCAAAATGTATATGTGTGCATATGTGTAATTGTTGTGCAAAATGTATATGTGTGCATATGTGTAATTGTTATGATGATTGCAAATAGATATATCATGTTTGAATGATTGGAAGATGCATATGTGAGCATGTATGTGTAACGTTTAAATGTGAAATTGTTTTGGCAAGGCATGAACTTATGAACTTATGAGCTAAATGTGAAATTGCTTGAATGAATCAAGATTGAACAAGTTTGATTAAGATCATGAGATTGAACTTGGCCAATTCAATCACATATCTTAATCAAGACATGTTCAAACTGATCTTAGATTATATATGCCAATACATGTTGTTCAAACTGATCTTAGAAGATATATATATGCCAATACATGTTGATAATATGATCTAACCAAGCCTTGAAGTCACATGACTTACAATGTAAGGCAAATTGTTCGGTTTAGTATCCTATTGCAGGTTTTGGTTCATATCTTGGGCAAATGAACTCCAAATTGAGTCATTCAAAAGCCCACATGATCCTTATTCAATTTAGAATCTAATTGGCTGAGGAAAGGCATGCTTGGCACGGGTTAAAACTGAATTGACCCGGTGGGAAGCTTATTGACCTATATAAGGGCTATTTTGGTAATTTCACCATTTGGACTTCTCATTCTTATTTGGTCTTCTTCCAACTGATTTATATGATCATATGACACATTTATAAGTCATGTCACATCATGGCAAAAATGAATCTGGAGCAGCACCATGTCTAGGTTCATCCTAGGACAAAATTCCTATTTTTGTGCTAAGGGGTATTCTGGTCTCTTCACTTGCCAATGGATCTTCCAACATGTTATATATTGCTTATATGATGTTTATATGTGTTTATGTCACATATGGTACGTGCCCTATTTTTATGGAAACGGGCAGCATGGTATCTCAATTGGAATTCTTATGTTATGGTTATCACATCTATGGTTTTCTTGGAATTCTTGGTATTCTTCATATGGTTTTCTATGCTACATGTTGAAGACATAAATGACTATATATTATATGTTTACACACGGATGTTGGCGCATATATCATGTTCAAATTTTCAGATTTTGAACAAGACAAGGCAAGTTGAATTACATCCTATTTTGGTGCTGATTTTAAGTGATTATTCTTCTATATTTTGGAGCTGATTCAAACGGCTATTTTGGTTAAAATGTGGAGCAAAGATCTCTCAATACAAACGGCTATATGTATTCAAAGTTGGAGCAAAAATCTCTCAACCAAGGAAGATAGCAAACGGCTATATATGATTCAAATGGTGAAGACTTATTCTCAAACAAACTTGGCTGATTTCTAACTATATTTGAACTATTCTTCAATGCCTATCTTCAAGGGCTTTCCAACGTCATTTATTATTCAAAATGAGGAGAAAAAATTCTGTTCAAAACACACGCATACATGGCAAGTTATTTACACATGGATATTGCTGATTGGAGCTGTCTTTTAAACATTCAAATGGAGCCATTGTCTATCTCATTCCAACGGCTATAATGGGATAAAAGTTCAGGTTGGAAGACTATTTCAAAGCATTCAAAAATTCAGATTTATCTTGAAAGTCAAATGATGAATTTTGGTAGCTAAAAAGGTGCTGAATTTTCTCCCATTCTCATCCATTCCAAACGGCTACTTTAAGGAGCCTTTAGGCTGTCCTCTTGGCTATAAATGGCACCAAAGATGAAGAGGAAAAGTACACCAACGAAAGCAACAAAGAAAGCAAGCAAGACAATTAGCTCTTTGTCTCCATTCTTTTCTTCTTCTCTTCTCTATTGAAGAACACATTTGCAGCAAGCTTTATGATTGTATAGTTCTTCATTTCTTGTCATTTCAACACCTTTTAAACGACATATTGTAAGGGAGAAGCTGGTGTATAAAGCTTACTCCTTAGAGGTGAGCAAAAGGTGCAAAGGTGCAAAGGTGGAACAAACTAGTGCTGATTTTCAGTTTTGGTGCAGTCACTTGAAGAAGTTGGTGAAAAGCTTCTTCCTTTGGCTTTGTAAGGTGACTTTGGTGTTTGGTGTTTAGTGAAATCCAAGAGAAGGTGTCTCTTGGGACTGGAGTAGGTCACATTGACCGAACCAGGATAATTCCTTGTGTTCTTTACTTATTTCCTGCACTTACTGTTTTCTGCCTGAGAATTACACTAACTTGGCACGCATAATTGAACGAGCAAACAGTCTTAGAATTGCATGAATTTTAGATATATTATACTTCAATGTGTTAGCTTTCATTAGCCGCAAGAATCACTAAATTCTAAGGTGTTTAGCATATTCAAATCATCTTCACAAAATTGTTGCTACATTCTGTGAACAGTTCTGACCAGTGTGCAAACTTGTGCAATTTGAATAGGCTATCCTTCGAATCTTGGAGTGAGCCTTATATCAAATTAAACTAGACATCTTGAGGTTTAATTTGACATAAGATTCATCAAAATAGCACGGGTAGATTTTGAGATATCATCGTTTGAAGTTAAGCTAACATTCTGCCTGAAACTGCCAGAATTGCACACTTTACTTATCTTGCTTATTTGAACGTGCAAACTTGCTTGGAATTGACTGAAATTTTTATGACATACTATAAACATCCTAAACTTGATCTCTGCCAAGTTTGAGAGCTTGCACAGGTGTATAAGTGGTTCAACCAAAGCGCTCAAAACAGTGAACTGTTTCTGGAAATTCCAGAATCTGAGGTTAAAGAGGCAAAGGGGTCTTCAAACAAGTTTTTGAAGGTAATTATAGTGTAATTTCCGCTAACCCACTATTCACCCCCCCCTCTAGTGGTGCTATACAGGTCCAACAAAGAAATGATTCAACACAATGTAACAATTTCTTAGCCATACTCCTTGTTATGGGACCATTGTGGGGCAACGAGGTGTTATCATCAGTGTTTGTATCTAGATTTTGCTTGCTTGCAAGTAATGCATTGGTCACATATCTTATCAACATGTGCTCTCATATGCGGGCAGAAGAAATGTTCCTTAAGTGTTTCCAAAGTTTTTAACGAGCTAAAATGACCCATTAAGCCTCCTCCGTGAGCTTCTTTTATCAACAACTCTCTTAATGAACACATTGGTACACATAACTTATGTTCTTTAAACAAATAACCATCATGCAAGTAATATTTAGCAAAAGGTGAATCAATGCATGCTTGATAGATAGAACTAAAGTCATGATCAGAATGATACATCTCTTTGATAGACTCAAAACCAAACATGTTACATGAAAGAGTAGTAATCAAAGTATAGCGACGAGATAAGGCATCAGCAACAATATTTTCTTTTCCTTGCTTATACTTGATCACATAAGGGAATTGTTCAATGAATTCAACCCATTTGACATGTCTTTTGTTCAATTTTCCTTGACCTTTTAGATACTTAAGGCTCTCACGATCAGTATGAATACAAATTCCTTAGGTTGCAGATAATGTTGCCAAGTTTGTAAAGAACGGACAAGGGCATACAATTCTTTGTCATAGGTTGAATAATTTATGGAAGCTCCTTTCAGTTTCTCACTAAAGTAGGCAACAGATTTGTTACCTTGATGCAATACAGCTCCAATGCCAACTCCACTGGCATCACATTCAACTTCAAACGTTTCATCAAAGTTGGGCAATCTCAGGATAGGTGCAGAAGTTAGACGTTTCTTAAGTTCCTCAAAGTCTTGTTGTTGTGTTTCTCCCCATTCAAATCTTACATCTTTCTTGACTAATTCATTCAAGGGTGCAGCTATGGTAGAGAAATCCTTCACAAAACGTCTATAGAAACTAGCTAATCCATGAAAACTCCTAACATCTCCAGCAGACTTAGGGGTTGGCCACTCAGTTATGGATTTAACTTTCTCTTGATCTACTTCAATTCCTTCAGCACTAATCACAAATCCTAAGAATGTAACCTTCTCCAGACAGAAAGAACACTTCTTGAAATTAGCATACAACTTTTCTTTCTTTAGGGTGACAAATACAGCTCTAAGATGGTTCAGATGTTCACTTAGGGTTTTGGAGTAGATAAGAATGTCGTCAAAGTAAACTACTACAAATTTCCCTATGAATTTCCTTAAGACCTCATTCATTAACCTCATGAAAGTACTAGGGACATTGGTTAAACCAAAGGGCATAACTAACCATTCGTACAATCCAAAGTTAGCCTTAAAGGCAGTTTTCCATTCATCACCTTCCCTAATTCTCATTGGAAATAACCTTGCTTAAGATCTACTTTGCTAAAACACCTAGACCCATGCAACATATCTAACATGTCATCCAAACTAGGAATAGGGTACCTAGACTTCACAGTGATCTTATTGATGGCTCTACAGTCAGTACACATTCTCCAAGTTCCATCTTTCTTAGGGACAATGATAACAGGAACAGCACACGGACTCATACTCTCTCTTACTTTACCTTGAGTCAATAATTCCTCAACTTGCTTTTGGATTTCCTTTGTTTCCTCTGGATTGGCTCTATAGGCAGGTTTGTTTGGCAGAACAGCTCCTGAATGAAATCTATTTGATGCTCAATGCCTCTTAGAGGTGGTAAACCTGGGGGATCTCCTTCAGGAAACAAGCTAGAAAATTCTTGAAGTAAAGATGCAACTTCACTTGGTAAAGTAGATGGTATTTCAGATGAAGAGAACAGTGCTTCTTTGTAAAGCAAGATATAAACATTTTTGTTTGAATTGATAGCATGGAATACCTCACTTTGAGATGCAAAGAATGCACTTTTCTTTAGAGATGGTTCAGCAGAAACTTTGTTTTCTTTTGGTTCAATTTTAAGATGAGAACTTTTCAGTTGGTTTTCTTTGACGAAAATCCTTTCCAATTCCTTTTCTTTTGGATCATTATGACTTTTTGTCATGCGTTGTTGATCCTCAAAGACTTTGTGTGGGGGCAAGGCATTTAATTTGAACAGGTTGTTGTTATGCCTAAAGGAATATCTATTTAGGTAACCATCATACGTAACCTTGTTGTCAAATTTCCACGGTCTACCTAATAAGATATGACTTGATTGCATAGGGGCTACGTCACACAACACCTCAGCAGAATACCCACCAATTGACAAAGGAACTAGGACTTGCTTTGTTACTTTAACTTCACCACACTCATTAAGCCACGTAAGTCTATAAGGACGGGGGTGATTAATTAAAGGTAACTCAAGCTTCCTAACAAGTTCAAAACTTGCAACATTGGTACATGAACCGGAGTCAATGATTAAAGTGCAGACTTTCTTCTTAACCATACAGTGAATGTGGAATATGTTCTCTCGTTGTATTTCAGGTTCTTCAGTTTTAACTTGGGCACTTAGAGCTCGACGGACAACTAAGAACTCTTTTGTTTCACACTCATTATTCTCTTCACTAATCTCTTCTTCTTCCTCACATGTTTGCTCAATTTCTTTGTTTTCTTCACTCTCTTCCAATTCTTCCTCAGAATAATACTCATTAGACTCTTCAATAAACAAGATGTGTTTAGGGTTGGGACATTGATTAGCAAAATGACCTTTTCCTAAGCATTTAAAACATTGAATATTACGAGTCTTAAAATTAGGCGTACCTTCCACCTTGGCTTTGCCTTTATCAGTGATTGGAAGCTTTGGACGATTTTGGATGTTCTGGGTTGACTTTCCTTGGGATCCACGGCCTTGACCTTGTTGTGGACGGAATGGCGTCCTGGGCTGTGTTCTAGCAAAACTCAAAGGATTAGTCCGAAAAGAAGGGTTAGAAGTTTTTACCTTTAATTGTCTTTCCACTTTCTCAGCAATGTGAACCATAGAAGCCAGATCAGAGTAAGGTGTAAGTTCCACCTTAAATGCAATTTCTTTGTTCAAACCAGCTAGGAATCTAGCCATGGTGGCTTCCTCAGCTTCTTCTATGTTAGCCCTGGTAAGCAAATGTTCTAATTCTTTATAAAATTCATCAACAGATCTATTACCTTGAGAAAGTTGTTGCAATTTCTGGAAAACGCTTCTTTCATAGGAAGGAGATATGAATCTCTTCCTCATCTCTTGTTTTAGCTCGGACCAGTAACAACAGGGGGCTGTCTTGTTCTTTTCCTGGTGTTCTTCAATTGTTCCCACCAAAGTAAAGCATAATCTACAAATTCAAAAGTTGCATACCGCACTTTGGCCAATTCAGAATAGTTAGTGCAAGAATACATATGATCTACTTTTGTTTCCCATTGCAAATACGTTTCAGGATCACTTTTTCCATGGAAGGGGGGTATTGTCAGTTTAGTAGTAATGTATTCTTCTTCAAGATGTTCATCTCTATCAGGTTGACGTTCATCATATCTTTCTTCTAGATAGGGTTCTTCATTGTACTCAGGGAGACTATCAAACCTTTCCTCAAAAGAAATGTTCCTACGACCACCATTACTACCTTGACCTCTACCTCTACCTCTAAGTGATGTGACTTTTCTACGTTCAACATGAGACTCATTACCATAAGAGGTTCCTTCTTGAAAATGTATACTAGGTTCCTTTTGATCTGAGGTTGGCTTTTCTACTTTGCTTATCCTTTGTTTCTTATCCTCTATGTCACTTCTCATTAAACCAAATTGATTAACAAGGAAAGTGAGTGTTTGTTGTATATTCTCTAGGGTAACAGGGACTGGGGATGGGACAGGAGTAGATGGGGACAGGGATGATGCATTATCTTTCTGTTGGGGACCCATGATTCAGAAAACAAACTCAAAAGCCAATTAAAATATTGACAAGATGCAAATACTCTACTTTAGACAATTACAACAAGTTCAAATTGTATATAGTGCAATGTAAGTTCAGAAATTGATCTAAAACAACAATTGGATAGCCCTTTAACAATGTGGGGCTTAAACAATTCCTAACTTTCAGAATATATCTAAGTCCAACAAGTTGTTTGAAACAATTGAAATCAACAAATAGATAAAGCTATTAGCATTCACCAAGATTTCAAATGAGCCTTTAAAAAGTTGTTTTAACCCACTTGGTTTTGGGCACTTATCTTTTTTTTTTTGTTTTTGATGTAAATGATCTAACTAGTCTTAAGATAGCTAAATGCAACTTAGTTGTTTCTAAATGCAATCTATAAGGCTGATTACTATATTAACTAACGGAAATTCAGTTTTGATGCAACTAAGCTAACTTGTTTTGTTTGGTTTTTAAGTGATCTATCCTACTTTGTTTTTGTTTGGTTTTTGTTTGTATGATGCAATCAGGTTTTAAACTAAATAATACTAGATGCAAGGGTTGATGTTCAAACGTATGTCTCTTGAACTAGGCAGCACACTTACTAGCTAAGACTACTTTGTTTTGTTCTTTGGTTTTCGGATTTATTGTGCTAAACTATTCAACCAACTAAAACACTTAAACTATGTTGTAAACTAGTCTAACTAAGCTAAATAAGGTAGCACTAAAACGTTTTAAACAGATTGCACACAAGTACTACAAACAGAATTTTAACTACTTGATTACAAGCTAAACTACCAACTAATCTATGTTTGTGTTCAAGTTTTTTGTTTTAAGGACACAACTAAACTAACACTTAAACTTCTTGATTAGGACCTAATGAACAATATCTAAGCTAGATTAAACATGAACAACCAGGTTACACACGGTTTTTGATCTAAGTACACAATCAGATCCTAACAACACTAAGTCTAGTCTAAGTTGTTTTTGTGGGGTGTTTTCGGTTTTGCCAACTTAACTAAGTTACCAAACTATAGTATACTATCTAACAAGCACTTTAAAACATAACTAACTATCTAAACAAACAGCAACTAAACGCAAATCAGTTCAACATACGGTTTGGGCAGCAACATTCATATGCAAATTTAAACAATGTAAACATGAATAGAAGACTAACCAACGCTCTGATACCAATTGATGAGCCAAATGAAGGCTAGAAAACGTTGCCAAGGACTTTGTCTCCTATTCCAAACTGATTTGAACAATAGCTATGGCAAAGAACATCTCAAAGATACCCCTTGAACTGTAACCGTTGTTCTTGGCTCAATTTATGCCAACACCTCTTCCTCTTTGGCACTCCAACACATCTAAAACCTCAATGAGACCCTAAGATGCTGTAAACCAAAAGATGAAGCAAATACTAACAAGTTCTAGGCTAGGAACTTGAGAGAAAACCGTAAGTGGTCTTAAACTTCAACTTGAAATGTTGATAACTCCTCAAGGGAAATTCTGGTTGAAATGTGTATGATAATAGTTGTTGTTCTACATTCAGGTTCCTACCTACTTATAAAAAACGAAAATTACAAGAGTACAAAGTTTAAAATACAAAGTACAAGACTAAAATAACATGCTTGCTTTTTGAACAAATTTGGTTCCAAGAAATCAGGTTGTCTTTTACGTGCTCCCCATGCTTGTCTCTAGCTTTCTTCCTTCATCAATTTGATTGGATAATATATGGAGCAGCTTGCTTGAGAAAGGCCTTTGATTGGATGCAATTCGGTGTTGAATTTTCAAACAAATATTCCTTAGTTCCAGCCGTTTCTTCTTGCTAGAATTCAGCCAAAATTCTGATTGGATAATGTAGTGTGCAGCTTGGTTTGAACTTGGATTTGATTGGTTGCAAGTTGGTCTTTGAATTTTCAAACCTTTCTTGCATGAGCTAGGCCTTAAACAATCTCAATTTGATTGGATCATTTGTTGTGCAGCTTGCTTGCTTTTCTTCTCTTGTTTTTGATTGGTTTGTACATTTGCATGACTCCTTTCTATTGGTTAATGATGTGAGCAGCTTGTCTCTCCATTCTTACGTGAAGAACAATCTTGAATTTGACATGGTTGTGATGCGATTCAAGGAGTCCTAAACATACAAGCTTTACAAACAAGGGCCTTGAACATACTAACTCCACACACAATAAGCTTTTGCAGAAATAGAAGATGTAAACTAAAGAGTTTCTTGTTCAAACATGTACAAGATGAGCCAAGAAATGTAGATGCATGATTTTTCTATGTTTATTGAGGCCATGATTTGATTGTCCTTGAGTTTATTGCATATTTAAGATGTAAGGGTTATGGGAGGGCAGGATGGTCATTTCATGCGTTGTCGTTGTAATATCGAGTCTAGTTGTTTGCGTTGTCGTTGTTTTAGGTCTATGATATTTTATAAAGTCTTTTACTATGTGTTTATAGTACTAATTATCGTTTTTGTGTGTTTTCTAAGGTGATAAGGCTAAATAAGGAAAGTGGCTTGGAGAGTCCCTATTTTTCAGGAAGGCAGCTAGACACCAGTCGGTATTTTGGACGCCTAGGTTGGAGTACTGATCCAAATGGGTTCAAACCACTTGGAGGTTTCAGATAACTCAATTTGTGATGATTTTTATGTTTTACACTTTTGCTAATTCGGGCTGCAAGATGGACCGAAATCAGGTGCAAGTTGGGAGTCCAGAATGGAAAGTACTGAAGATCACTGGATGGATACCTAATCTTTGGAGGCCCGTATCTCTGTCAAGAAGAGTCCAAATGAGGTGATTCAAAAGCCCAAATTCAAGGGAATTTCATGAGCTACAACTTTGCTGAAGAGTGCAAACCCTAATTCGGCGTGTAGAAGCGGGTAGAAGCCAGTAACCGACAGGGTGTAATTCCAGTACGAGATTTTAGGGATTTGCCAAGAAAAAGGAAGTTACCAAAATTAAATCATTGGCAAAAGGAAGGCAATTGGCGTTTTTAAGGAAGCAAAGGAGGCACAAGGCAAGTCTAGAAGAATGGTAATAATGCAATAATTGAGGATTTGCCAAGAGAAGGGAACTTACCATAAATAACAAAATTCAGATTTGTGCACATGGAAGGGAAGGAGGCGCCAACTTGGATCTTCCAAGAAACCCTAGCCGTTTTTGTGGAGGAGGTTTACAAGACTTGTAATCATATAAATAGATCACTTAGCCTTTCTTTGAGTAGTTAGACTAATTTTCATCATTGAACTAAAAACCCTAGTGTTTTATGTTATCTTTTGTTCTTGAGTTTTCTTGAATAAAAGTTTGTGTTTTTCCTTTGGTTTACACATATCTAAATCAAGGCTAGACCCAATTAAGGATTGTGTGTTCCTTGTTGGTGATCCACAATCCAAGGATTAGGAGTGACTGGTTGGATTGAGCGGATTGAAACACACATAACCAAACGAAGTTGGAGGCTTGAAGGAAGGTGGTTGCTTGGCACCATTGTCCATCACATTCAAGGCTTGAAGGACGTTTGGAGAGTGAAGAAAGATCGGGACAACATTAACATACGAACCATATTCGTATCAGGTTGCTTGTCACCACTTTGCTTGTAAGCTACTTGCTTATCACCTACTTTGTTTGGACAAAAATTCAGGTTTGAATTGCATCTTCAAGCTAAAAACGTGTACCTGAAAGACAAGGCAAGAATGCAACACAAACTATCCTAAAACAAAGTTAACAAACCAACAATGTTAAAAAGAACATCTAAAAATATGTACAACACGTTTTTGATACAACTAGATCAAAGCTTGTATCATATAAACCCAATGGACATCATCTTTGCTTGGCTCATCCTCTTCATGTCTGTAAAGAAATGATTCAACACAATGTAACAATTTCTTAGCCATACTCCTTGTTATGGGACCATTGTGGGGCAATGAGGTGTTATCATCAGTGTTTGTATCCACAAGGTTAGGCTGTAGCTCATCATTAAGACATGGAGCAGCTTGCTTAGAAATGCCTTTGATTGGTTGTATTTGAGGCTTTGAATCTTCAACTCAATTATGCCTTCAACCAGTCGAATTCCTCATGCCTTGTGATTGGATCTTTTGTTGAGCAGCTTGCTGAATTTTCTTCATTTGTTTGTGATTGGTTCAAGCATTTGCAAGACTCCTTTCTATTGGTTGAAGGTTTGAGCAGCTTGTTTCTTCCTTGTTTGCGTGAGAAGAAATCAGATTTTTGACATGGGTGCTTGTCACCACCTTGCTTGTAAGCTACTTGCATAACACCTCTTTGCTTGGACAAAGATTCAGGTTTGAATTGCATCTTCAAGCTAAAAACGTGTACCTGAGAGACAAGGCAAAAATACAACACAAACTATCCTAAAACAAAGTTAACAAACCAACAATATTAAAAAGAACAGATATGTACAACATGCTTTTGATACAACTAGATCATAGTTTGTATCATATAAACCCAATGGACATCATCTTTGCTTGGCTCATCCTCTTCATGCCTGTAAAGAAATGACTCAACACAATGTAACAATTTCTTAGCCATACGCCTTGTTATGGGACCATTGTGGGGCAATGAGGTGTCATCATCTGATGAGCCAAATGAAGGCTAGAAAACGAATTCCAGGACTTTGTCTCCTATTCCAAACTGATTTGAACAAAAGCTATGGCAAAGAACATCTCAAAGATACCCCTTGAACTGTAACCGTTGTTCTTGGCTCAATTTATGCCAACACCTCTTCCTCTTTGGCACTCCAGCACATGTAAAACCTCAATGAGACCCTAAGATGCTGTAAACCAAAAGATGAAGCAAATACTAACAAGTTCTAGGCTAGGAACTTGAAAGAAAACCGTTAGTGGTTTCAAAACTTCAACTAAGAATTAGTTGAGAACTCCTTAAAGGATATTTGATTGAAATGTGGTTGATAATAGTTGTTGTTCTACATTCAGGTTCCTACCTACTTATAGAAAACGAAATTTACAAGAGTACAAAGTTTAAAATACAAAGTACAAGACTAAAAATGACATGCTTTCTTTGAAACTTGTTTGAACAATTTTTGTTCCAAGAAATCTGGTTGTCTCTTACGTGCTCTCCATGCTTGTCTCTAGCTTTCTTTCTTCTTCAATTTGATTGGATAATTCATGGAGCAGCTTGCTTGAGAAATGCCTTTGATTGGTTGCAATTTGGTGTTGAATATTCAAACAAAATATGCCTAGACCAGCCGCCCTTCTTGATATTTTTTGATTGGTTTATTTATTGTGCAGCTTGCTAGTTTTCCTTCACTTGTTTGTGATTGGTTCATGCATTTGCAAGACTTCTTTCTATTTGTTGAAGGTTTGAGCAGCTTGTTTCTTCCTTGTTGGCGTGAGAAGCAATCAGATTTTTTGACATGGGTGCTTGTCACCACCTTGCTTGTAAGCTAATTGCATTTCACCTCTTTGCTTGGACAAAAATTCAGGTTTGAATTGCATCTTCAAGCTAAAAACGTGTACCTGAAAGACAAGGCAAGAATGCAACACAAACTATCCTAAAACAAAGTTAACAAACCAACAATGTTAAAAAGAACATCTAAAAATATGTACAACACGTTTTTGATACAACTAGATCAAAGCTTGTATCATATAAACCCAATGGACATCATCTTTGCTTGGCTCATCCTCTTCATGCCTGTAAAGGAATGATTCAACACAATGTAACATTTTCTTAGCCATACTCCTTGTTATGGGACCATTGTGGGGCAATGAGGTGTCATCATCAGTCTTTGTATTTGCAAGATTAGGCTGTAGCTCATCATTCCCTCCCACTTGAAAAAGATTCGTCCTCGAATCTGAATCAATACTAAACGCAGAAAGGTCAGCAACTTTAAAAGTTTTAGAGATAGGACCGTACCTTTCTTCAGGAAGATCGAGAACATAGGCATTATCACCAAGCCGTTTCAACACTTTGAACGGTCCATCGCCTCTTGGTTTCAACTTTGAATCCCTTTCCCTAGGGAATCTTTCTTTCCTCAAGTGTAACCAAACAAGATCACCAGGTTCAAATATAACAACTTTACGATTCCTGTTGGCTCTATTGGCATACACTCTATTCTTAGCTTCAAGTTGTGACTTAACCTTTTCATGCAATTCTTTCACAAGTTTTGCTTTTCGTTTCCCATCTAAACTAACACGTTCATGAACAGGTATGGGAACAAGATCAAGCGGGGACAAAGGGTTAAATCCATAAACAACTTCAAAAGGAGAATGCATTGTTCCACTATGAACAACTCTATTATATGCAAACTCAATATAAGCTAAGCAATCTTCCCAATTCTTCAAGTTCTTTTGAATGACAACACGTAACAGATGAGACAAAGTTCTATTAACAACTTCAGTTTGTCCATCGGTTTGTGGGTGAGCAGTTGTAGAAAATAACAATTTAGTACCAAGTTTACTCCACAAAACACGCCAGAAATGACTTAGAAACTTTGTATCTCTATCACTAACAATTGTACGTGGCATGCCATGCAATCTAACAATCTCCTTAAAGAACAAATCAGCAATATGAATAGCATCATCAACTTTCTTACATGCAATGAAATGTGCCATTTTGGAAAATCTATCAACAACAACAAAGATGCTATCTTTACCAGTTTTGGATCGAGGCAATCCCAATACAAAGTCCATAGAAATATCAGTCCAAGGTGAGCTTGGAACAGATAAAGGAGTGTACAATCCATGTGGTTGTGTTCTAGATTTTGCTTGCTTGCAATTAATACATTGGTCACATACCTTATCAACATGTTCTCTCATATGCGGCCAGAAGAAATGTTCCTTAAGTGTTTCCAAAGTTTTTAACGAGCCAAAATGACCCATTAAACCTCCTCCATGAGCTTCTTTTATCAACAACTCTCTTAATGAACACATTGGTACACATAACTTATGTTCTTTAAACAAATAACCATCATGCAAGTAATATTTAGCAAAAGGTGAATCAATGCACGCTTGATATATAGAACTAAAGTCATGATCAGAATGATACATCTCTTTGATAGACTCAAAACCAAACATGTTACATGAAAGAGTAGTAATCAAAGTATAGTGACGAGATAAGGCATCAGCAACAACATTTTCTTTTCCTTGCTTATACTTGATCACATAAGGGAATTGTTCAATGAATTCAACCCATTTGGCATGTCTTTTGTTCAATTTTCCTTGACCTTTTAGATACTTAAGGCTCTCATGATAAGTATGAATCACAAATTCCTTAGGTTGCAGATAATGTTGCCAAGTTTGTAAAGAACGGACAAGGGCATACAATTCTTTGTCATAGGTTGAATAATTTATGGAAGATCCTTTCAATTTCTCACTAAAGTAGGCAACAGGTTTGTTACCTTGATGCAATACAGCTCCAATGCCAACTCCACTGGCATCACATTCAACTTCAAACGTTTCATCAAAGTTGGGCAATCTCAGGATAGGTGCAGAAGTTAGACGTTTCTTAAGTTCCTCAAAGGCTTGTTGTTGTGTTTCTCTCCATTCAAATCTTACATCTTTCTTGACTAATTCATTCAAGGGTGCAGCTATGGTAGAGAAATCCTTCACAAAACGTCTATAGAAACTAGCTAATCCATGAAAACTCCTAACATCTTCAGCAGACTTAGGGGTTGGTCACTCAGTTATAGATTTAACTTTCTCTTGATCTACTTCAATTCCTTCAGCACTAATCACAAATCCTAAGAATGTAACCTTCTCCAGACAGAAAGAACACTTCTTGAAATTAGCATACAACTTTTCTTTCTGTAGGGTGATAAAAACGGCTCTTAGATGGTTCAGGTGTTCACTTAGGGTTTTGGAGTAGATAAGAATGTCATCAAAGTAAACTACTACAAATTTCCCTATGAATTTCCTTAAGACCTCATTCATTAACCTCATGAAAGTACTAGGGGCATTGGTTAAACCAAAGGGCATAACTAACCATTCGTACAATCCAAATTTAGTCTTAAAGGAAGTTTTCCATTCATCACCTTCCCTAATTCTCACTTGGAAATATCCTTGCTTAAGATCTACTTTGCTAAAGCACCTAGACCCATGTAACATATCCAACATGTCATCCAACCTAGGAATAGGGTATCTATACTTCACAGTGATCTTATTGATGGCTCTACAGTCAGTACACATTCTCCAAGTTCCATCTTTCTTAGGGACAATGATTACAGTGATGAGGCTGAGGAACAGCCCCCTAATGATGAGCTTGCACAAGGTGTCCTTAACCATAAGGGGCCTTTGACAAGGAGCCAAACCAAGAGGACTAATTGTCTTCACCTTGGTTTCCAACTTGGTTTTGATGTTGGCTCCTTCCTAACCAAACATGTGCAAGATGAACCAATGGATGTTTCTCCTAAATGGGTGCTCATTGTTGAGCTTAAGAGCTGATTATCCAATGATAGTCAGTCCGCTTGTTGGTGCCGTTTCTGTGGCTTTTAGTTGTCTTTTCGTTTGCTTCTTTTAAAGTTTGTTTAGAATACTTATGTTTGGTGTACGAGTGTGTTTTGTAGGTGTTACAAGTCTTGGATCAAACGTCTTGAGCTTTGGAAAAGAGGGCTTCTCAAATTTGGACCAAGCTTGTCCATACAAGGCTGTTTTGTGATTTTGGGCTTTCAAACGAGATTGGGAGTGCATGGAACCAGCTGGACCTTGAAGTAGACTTAATTTGGAGCATCTTTCATGTTTTGGGTTTTGTCAAAATCAGTCCACAAACATAGATACAAGAGCTGCAAGAAAGAAGTCCAAAACAAGCCCAATTGTGCAAATTAGGGTTTCGGTTTTCTTGAAGAGAGGGGCAGCCGCCTACCATCACCAAATGCAATTAAGAGACCTTCTAGAATGTCATAAATCAGATTGGTATGATTGGAATGAATTATGGAGTCATAATTGAAGATTTGGAGCAATTAAGGAGATAACTCAAGAAAGAGGAAGTTACCAAAATTAGATCATGTGGCAAAAGGAAGGCTGAATGGCGTTTTTAATGAAGGCAATGGAGGCATAAGGCAAGTCTAGAAGGATGGTTAATAATGCAATAATTGGTGATTGAGACAATCATTGTGGATTTGCCAAGAGAGGGGAACTTACCAAAAATAACAAAATTCAGATTCTTGCATATCAAGGGGAAGTGGCGCCAACATGGGATTTCCAAGAAACCCTAGCCGTCTTGTTGGGAATGGCTTACAAGACTTGTAATCATATATATTGATCACTTAGCATTTCTTTGAGTAGTTAGACTATTTTCATCTTTGAACTACAAACCCTACGGTTTTATGTTATCTTTTGTTCTTGAGTTTCTTGAATAAAAGTTTGTGTTTTTCCTTTGGTTTACACATATCTAAATCAAGGCTAGACCCAATTAAGGATTGTGTGTTCCTTGTTGGTGATCCACAATCCAAGGATTAGGAGTGACTGGTTGGATTGGGAGGATTGAAACACACCCAACCAAACGGATTTGGAGGCTTGAAAGGAAGGTGGTTGCTTGGCACCATTGTCCATCACATTCAAGGCTTGAGGGACGTTTGGAGAGTGAAGAAAGATCGGGACAACATCAACATACGAACCATATTCGTATCATACAGGAACAGCACACGGACTCATATTCTCTCTTATTTTACCTTGAGTCAATAATTCCTCAACTTGCTTTTGGATTTCCTTAGTTTCCTCTGGATTGGCTCTATAGGCAGGTCTGTTTGGCAGAACAGCTCCTGGAATGAAATCTATTTGATGCTCAATGCCTCTTAGAGGTGGTAAACCTGGGGGATCTCCTTCATGAAACAAGCTAGAAAATTCTTGAAGTAAAGATGCAACTTCACTTGGTAAAGTAGATGGTATTTCAGATGAAGAGAACAGTGCTTCTTTGTAAAGCAAGATATAAACATTTTTGTTTGAATTGATAGCATAGAATACCTCACCTTGAGATGCAAAGAATGCGCTTTTCTTTAGAGATGGTTCAGCAGAAATTTTGTTTTCTTTCGGTTCAATTTTAAGATGAGAACTTTTCAGTTGGTTTTCTTTGACAAAAATCCTTTCAAATTCCTTTTCTTTTGGATCATTATGACTTTTTGACATTCATTGTTGATCCTCAAAGACTTTGTGCGGGGGCAAGGCATTTAATTTGAACAGTTTGTTGTTATGCCTAAAGGAATATCTATTCAGGTAACCATCATACGTAACTTTGTTGTCAAATTGCCACGGTCTACCTAATAAGATATGACTTGATTGCATAGGGGCTACGTCACACAACACCTCAGCAGAATACCCACCAATTGACAAAGGAACTAGGACTTGCTTTGTTACTTTAACTTCACCACACTCATTAAGCCACGTAAGTCTATAAGGACGGGGGTGATTAATTAAAGGTAACTCAAGCTTCCTAACAAGTTCAAAACTTGCAACATTGGTACATGAACCGGAGTCAATGATTAAAGTGCAGACTTTCTTCTTAACCATACAGTGAATGTGGAATATGTTCTCTCGTTGTATTTCAGGTTCTTCAGTTTTAACTTGGGCACTTAGAGCTCGACGGACAACTAAGAACTCTTTTGTTTCACACTCATTATTCTCTTCACTAATCTCTTCTTCTTCCTCACATGTTTGCTCAATTTCTTTGTTTTCTTCACTCTCTTCCAATTCTTCCTCAGAATAATACTCATTAGACTCTTCAATAAACAAGATGTGTTTAGGGTTGGGACATTGATTAGCAAAATGACCTTTTCCTAAGCATTTAAAACATTGAATATCACGAGTCTTAAAATTAGGCGTACCTTCCACCTTGGCTTTGCCTTTATCAGTGATTGGAAGCTTTGGACGATTTTGGATGTTCTGGGTTGATTTTCCTTGGGATCCACAGCCTTGACCTTGTTATTGACGGAATGGCGTCCTGCGCTGTGTTCTAGGAAAACTCAAAGGATTGGTTCGAAAAGAAGGGTTAGAAGCTTTTACCTTTAATTGTCTTTCCACTTTCTCAGCAATGTGGATCAAGAAGCCAGATCAGAGTAAGGTGTAAGTTCCACCTTAAATGCAATTTCTTTGTTCAAGCCAGCTAGAAATCTAGCCATTGTGGCTTCCTCCGCTTCTTCTATGTTAGCCCTGGTAAGCAGATGTTCTAACTCTTTATAAAATTCATCAACAGATCTATTACCTTGAGAAAGTTTTTGCAATTTCTGGAAAACGCTTCTTTCATAGGAAGGAGATATGAATCTCTTCCTCATCTCTTGTTTCAGCTCGGACCAAGTGACAACAGGTGGTTGTCGTGTTCTTCTCCTGGTGTTCTTCAGTTGTTCCCACCAAAGTAAAGCATAATCTACAAATTCAAAAGTTGCATACCGCACTTTGGCCAATTCAGAATAGTTAGTGCAAGAATACATATGATCTACCTTTGTTTCCCATTGCAAATATGTTTCAGGATCACTTTTTCCATGGAAGGGGGGAATTGTCAGTTTGTAGTAATGCATTCTTCTTCAAGGTGTTCATCTCTATCAGGTTGACGTTCATCATATATTTCCTCTAGATAGGGTTCTTCATTGTATTCAGGGAGACTATCAAATCTTTCCTCAAAAGAAATGTTCCTATGACCACCATTACTACCTCGACCTCTACCTCTACCTCTAAGTGATGTGACTTTTCTACGTTCAACATGAGACTCATTACCATAAGAGGTGCCTTCTTGAAAAGGTATACTAGGTTCCTTTTGATGTGAGGTTGGCTTTTCTACTTTGCTTATCCTTTGTTTGTTATCCTCTATGTCACTTCTCATTAAACCAAATTGATTAACAAGGAAAGTGAGTGTTTGTTGTATATTCTCTAGGGTAACAGGGACTAGGGATGGGACAGGAGTAGATGGGGAGGGGGATGATGCATTATCTTTCTGTTGGGGACCCATGATTCAGAAAACAATCTCAAAAGCCAATTAAAATATTGACAAGATGCAAATGCTCTACTTTGTGTTGACAATTGTTCAAAACAGCAATTTGGACTATTTCTCCTAAAGATTCAAGTAAATCACAGAAGTCAAATTGTTGTTTGGCTGAAAGAAATCTACGGGGTTGTTTTAAGACAATCCCTCAATTTACTTTACAGCATATGCAATTATCAATTGTAGTAAAGTGAAAGTAAAGACACACAAACAAAGTGCTAGCAAGGGTTTGCTTTAGAAACTTTCAATATTTCAAAACTACAACACTTTGGGGTTTGGTTTGGGTACTTTCTTTCTTTTGGGCTTTGCACGGGATTTTCCCTTTATGCAATGTTTAATTTTGGGCTTTTTCCTCACTTGGCTTTCTTGTGCAATTCTCTCTTGTCTTGCCTCTTACTTGCTGACAAATATTGGCTTTTCTCTCGCGTATTTCTCAATCAAGCTTAATTTTCTTTCTTTGGATGGTTTGCTTGATTGTTGTGAGACCACTCCTCACGGCCTACATGAGACATTGCCCACGGCCTTTAATTGCACAAGGTTTGTTGTATTCAGAATTTGAAACTTCCTCGTACACAACACGGCTAAACACTATGTAGTGGGAATTCAATTCACAATTACAACAAGTTCAAATCGTATATAGTGCAATGTAAGTTCAGAAATTGATCTAAAACAACAATTGGATAGCTCTTTAACAATGTGGGGCTTAAACAATTCCTAACTTTCAGAATATATCTAAGTCCAACAAGTCGTTTGAAACAATTGAAATCAACAAAAAGATAAAGCTATTAGCATACACCAAGATTTCAAATTAGCTTTAAAAATGTTGTTCTAATCACACGGTTTTAGGGCACTTATCTTTTTTTTTGATGTAAATGATCTAACTAATCTTAAGATAGCTAAATGCAACTTAGTTGTGTCTAAATGAAGTTTATAAAGGCTGATTACTAACAACTAATGAAAATCAGTTTTGATGCTAAGTATGCTAACTTGTTTTGTTTTGTTTCCAAGTGATCCAACCTACTTTGTTTTTGTTTGGTTTTTGTTTGTATGATGCAATCAGATTCTAAACTAAATGATACTAAATGCAAGTGTTTAAGTCCTACTTATCAAATGTATAACACTAGAAACTAGGCAGCACACTTAGTTAGCTAAACTACTTTGTTTTGTTCTTTGGTTTTCGGATTTATTGTGCTAAACTAATCAACCAACTAAAACACTTAAACTATGTTGTAAACTAGTCTAACTAAGCTAAAATAAGGCAGCACTAAAACGTTTTAAACAGATTGCAAACAAGTACTAAAAACAGAATTTTAACTACTTGATTACAAGCTAAACTATCAACTAATCTATTTTTGTGTTCAAGTTTTCAGTTTTAAGGACTCAACTAAACTAACACTTAAACTTCTTGATTAAGGTCTAATGAAGATTAACTAAGCTAGATTGATCATGAACAACCAGGTTACACACGGTTTTGACTTAAGCTACACAAACAGATTTTAACAACACTAAGTCTAGTCTAAGTTCTTTTTGTGCGGGTTTTCGGTTTTGCCTACTTAACTAAGTTACCAAACTATAGTATACTATCTAACAAGCACTTTAAAAACATAAACTAACTATCTAAACAAACAGCAACTAAAGGCAAATAAAAATCAGTTCAACATACGGTTTGGGCAGCAACATTCATATGCAAATTTAAACAATGTAAACATGAATAGAAGACTAACCAATGCTCTGATACCAATTGATGAGCCAAATGAAGGCTAGAAAACGAATTCCAGGACTTTGTCTCCTATTCCAAACTGATTTGAACAAAAGCTATGGCAAAGAACATCTCAAAGATACCCCTTAAACTGTAACCGTTGTTCTTGGCTCAATTTATGCCAACACCTCTTCCTCTTTGGCACTCCAACACATCTAAAACCTCAATGAGACCCTAAGATGCTGTAAACCAAAAGATGAAGCAAATACTAACAAGTTCTAGGCTAGGAACTTGAAAGAAAACCGTTAGTGGTTTAAAAACTTCAACTAAGAATTAGTTGAGAACTCCTTAAAGGATATTTGATTGAAATGTGGTTGATAATAGTTGTTGTTCTACATTCAGGTTCCTACCTACTTATAGAAAACGAAATTTACAAGAGTACAAAGTTTAAAATACAAAGTACAAGACTAAAAATGACATGCTTGCTTTGAAACTTGTTTGAACAATTTTTGTTCCAAGAAATCTGGTTGTCTCTTATGTGCTCTCCATGCTTGTCTCTAGCTTTCTTTCTTCTTCAATTTGATTGGATAATTCATGGAGCAGCTTGCTTGAGAAATGCCTTTGATTGGTTGCAATTTGGTGTTGAATATTCAAATAAAATATGCCTAGACCAGCCGCCCTTCTTGATGTTTTTTGATTGGTTTATTTGTTGTGCAGCTTGCTAGTTTTCCTTCACTTGTTTGTGATTGGTTCAAGCATTTGCAAGACTTCTTTCTATTGGTTGAAGGTTTGTGCAGCTTGTTTCTTCCTTGTTAGCTTGAGAAGCAATCAGATTTTTTGACATGGGTGCTTGTCACCACCTTGCTTGTAAGCTACTTGCATTTCACCTCTTTGCTTGGACAAAAATTCCGGTTTGAATTGCATCTTCAAGCTAAAAACGTGTACCTGAAAGACAAGGCAAGAATGCAACACAAACTATCCTAAAACAAAGTTAACAAACCAACAATGTTAAAAAGAACATCTAAAATATGTACAACACGTTTTTGATACAACTAGATCAAAGCTTGTATCATATAAACCCAATGGACATCATCTTTGCTTGGCTCATCCTCTTCATGCCTGTAAAGGAATGATTCAACACAATGTAACATTTTCTTAGCCATACTCCTTGTTATGGGACCATTGTGGGGGCAATGAGGTGTCATCATCAATCTTTGTATTTGCAAGGTTAGGCTGTAGCTCATCATCATCAGTGTTTGTATCCACAAGGTTAGGCTGTAGCTCGTCAGACTCAAAGTTGAAGCCAAGAGGCGATGGACCGTTCAAATTGTTGAAACGGCTTGGTGATAATGCCTATGTTCTCGATCTTCCTGAAGAAAGGTATGGTCCTATCTCTAAAACTTTTAATGTTGCTGACCTTTCTCCATTTAGTATTGATTCAGATTCGAGGACGAATCCTTCTCAAGTGGGAGGGAATGATGAGCTACAACCTAACCTTGTGGATACAAACACTGATGATGACACCTCACTGCCACGCACAGGTCCCATAACAAGGAGTACGGCTAAGAAGTTGTTACATTGTGTTGAATCATTTCTTTATAGGCATGAAGAGGATGAACCAAGCAGAGATGATGTCAATTGGGTTTATATGATACAAGCTTTGATCTAGTTGTATCAAAAGCATGTTGTACATATCATTAGTTGATCTTTTTAAAATTGTTGATTGGTTAACCTTGTTTTAGGATAGTTTGTGTTGTATTATTGCCTTGTCTTTTAGGTACACGTACTTAGCTTGAAAATGCAATTAGAACCTGAATTTTTGTTCAAGCAAGGAGGTGATATGCAAGTAGCTTACAAGCAAGGTGGTGATAAGCACCCATGTCAAAATCTGAATTCTTTTCACGTTGAAACAAGGATGGAGAAGCTGCTCAACTCATTAACCAATAGGAAGAAGTCTTGCAAATGTTCAAACCAATCACAATCAAGTTGAAGACAAGAAGGCAAGTTGCACAACAATTTATCCAATCAGCTCCTTGAAGAAAAACGGCTGATTAAGCTTAACTCCTTCGAAAATTAAAAGCCACACTCACAACTAATCAAAGTCAAGTTCAAAGCAAGCTGCTCCAAGTATTATCCAATCAAATTGATCAAGAAAAGAGGCTGAAAACAAGCATGGAATACACGGCAAACCATTCAGCTTTCTTGGAACCAAAATTGTTCAAAAAGCAAGCATGTTATTTTAGTCTTGTACTTTGTACTTTAAACCTTGTACCCTTTGTAATTTTCGTTATTATAAGTAGCATAGGATGCTGAATGTAAAAACAACACAATTTCAAAAACATTTCAATCAAACTTTCCTTTAAGGAGTTCTCAACTTTTTTTCTAAGTTGAAGTTTAAACCACTAACGGTTTCTTTCAAGTTCCTAGCCTAGAACTTGTTAAGTATTTACTTCATTTTCGGTTTGCAGCATCTTAGGGTCTCAATGAGGTTTTAGATGTGTTGGAATGCCAAAGAGAAAGAGGTGTTTGTTGGACCTGTATAGCACCACTAGAGGGGGGGGTGAATAGTGGATTAGCGGAAATTACACTATAATTACCTTCAAAAACTTGTTTGAAGACCCCTTTGCCTCTTTAACCTCAGGTTCTGAAAATTCCAGAAACAGTTCACCGTTTTGAGTGCTTTGGTTGAACCACTTATACACCTGTGCAAGCTCTCAAACTTGGCAGAGATCAAGTTTAGAATGTTTATAGTATGTCATAAAAATTTCAGACAATTCTAAGCAAGTTAGCACGTTCAAATAAGCAAGAGAAGTAAAGTGTGCAATTCTGGCAGTTTCAGGCAGAATGTTAGCTTAACTTCAAACAACAATATCTCAAAATCCACCCGTGCTATTTTGATGAATCTTATGTCAAATTAAACCTCAAGATGTCTAGTTTAATTTGATATAAGGCTCACTCCAAGATTTGAAGGATAGCCTATTCAAATTGCACAAGTTTGCACACTGGTCAGAATCGTTCACAGAATGTAGCAACAATTTTGTGAAGATAATTTGAATATGCTAAACACCTCAGAATTTAGTGATTCTTGCGGCTAATGAAAGCTAACACATTGAAGTATAATATATCCAAAATTCATGCAATTCTAAGGTTGTTTGCTCGTTCAATTGTGCGTGCCAAGTTAGTGTAACTTTCAGCCAGAAAACAGTAAGTGCAGGAAATAAGTAAAGAACACAAGGAATTATCCTGGTTCGGTCAATGTGACCTACTCCAGTCCCAAGAGACACCTTCTCTTGGATTTCACTAAACACCAAACACCAAAGTCACCTTACAAAGCCAAAGGAAGAAGCTTTTCACCAACTTCTTCAAGAGACTTCACCAAAACACCTAGTTTGTATCACCTTTGCACCTTTGCACCTTTTCATCTTTTGCTCACCTCTAAGGAGTAAGCTTTATACACCAGCTTCTCCTTCACAAATATGTCGTATAAAGGTGTTGAAAATGACAAGAATTGAAGAACTATACAATCATAAAGCTTGCTACAAATGTGTTCTTCAATATAGAAGAGAAGAAGAGAAGAATGGAGACAAAGAGCTAATGCCTTGCTTGCTTTCTTTGCTTTCGTTGGTGTATAATTCTTCTTCAACCTTGGGAGCTATTTATAGCCAAGAGATCAGCCTTTAGGCTCCTCAATATAGCCGTTTGAAGTGTGGATAAAAGGAGAAAATTCAGCACCTTTTTAGCTATCCAAATGAGACTTATCTTTGGTTGCTTTGAAATGGTCTTTCACCTTGACTTTTATCCTCTTATGGCCGTTGGAATGAGATGAAAATTGTCTCCATTTAAACGTTAAAAAATCAGCTCCAATCATCAACATCCATGTGTAAATAACTTGCCATGTATGCAGCTGATTTGGCATATGTTTTTGAACAGATTTTTGCTCCTCATTTGAATATCAAAATGACGTTGAAAAGGCTCCTCATTTTGAATAATAAGTGACGTTGAAAGGGCCTTGAAGATAGGCTTTGGATAATAGGTCAAATATAGATAGAAATCAGCCAAGTTTGTTTGAGAATAAGTCTTCAATTTTGAATCACATAGCCGTTGCCTTTGGTTGAAGAATGAGAAAATTCAGCTAAGCCTTTGAATTTGACTTGGTCTTCAATATTTTGAACATATATAGCCGTTTGCTATCTTCCTTGGTTGAGAGATTTTTGCTCCAACTTTGAACCAAAATAAACGTTGGAATCAAATAGAAATCAGCCTTAAACTTTTGAATCATATAGCCGTTTGTATCAAGATAGTTTTGCTCCATATTTTAGCCAAAATAGCCGTTGTCATTATCTCCAAGAATATACAAGATAATCACTTAAAATCAGCACCAAAATAGGATGTAATTCATCTTGCCTTGACTTGTTCAAAATCTGAAGTTTGAACATGATATATGCGCCCAAATCCGTATGTAACCATATAATATATAGTCTTCAACATGTAGCATAGAAAACCATATGAAGAATACCAAGAATTCCAAGAAAACCATAGATGAGATAACCATGATATAAGAATTCCAATTGATATATACCATACTGCCCGTTTCCATAAAAATAGGGCACGTACCATATGTGACATAAACACATATAAACATCATATAAGCAATATATAACATGTTGGAAGATCCACTGGCAAGTGAAAAGACCAGAATACCCCTTAGCACAAAAATAGGAATTTTGTCCTAGGATGAACCTAGACATGGTGCTGCTCCAGATTCATTTTTGCCATGATGTGACATGACTTATAAATGTGTCATATGATCATATAAATCCGTTGGAAGAAGACCAAATAAGAATGAGAAGTCCAAATGGTGAAATTACCAAAATAGCCCTTATATAGGTCAATAAGCTTCCCACCGGGTCAATTCAGTTTTAACCCGTGCCAAGCATGCTCTTCCTCAGCCAATTAGATTCTAAATTGAATAAGGATCAAGTGGGCTTTTGAATGACTCAATTTGGAGTTCATTTGCTCAAGATATGACCCAAAACCTGCAATAGAATACTAAACCAAACAATTTGCCTTATAGTGTAAGTCATGTGACTTCAAGGCTTGGTTAGATCATATTATCAACATGTATTGGCATATATATCTTCTAAGATCAGTTTGAACAACATGTATTGGCATATATAATCTAAGATCAGTTTGAACAACATGTATTGGCATATATAATCTAAGATCAGTTTGAACATGTCTTGATTAAGATATGTGATTGAATTGGCCAAGTTCAATCTCATGATCTTACTCAAACTTGTTCAATCTTGATTCATTCAAGCAATTTCACATTTAGCTCATAAGTTCATAAGTTCATGCCTTGCCAAAACAATTTCACATTTAAACGTTACACATACATGCTCACATATGCATCTTCCAATCATTCAAACATGATATATCTATTTGCAATCATCACAACAATTACTCATATGCACACATATACATTTTGCACAACAATTACACATATGCTCACATATACATTTTGCAATCACTCAAACATAATATATCACAACAATCTCCCCCTTTTGATGATTTGCAAAATTACCCCACATATGTGTATATTAAGCATTTAAATCAAGTGTGCATCTAAATCAGTTGTAATCTGTGTAATCAAGTAAGCATCTAAATCAAGTGTAAGCTGCTCCCCCTTAATGTGTTATCTCCCCCTTAACATGATATCTATCTTCCCCTTAACATGATATATATACACATTTATTTCTCCCCCTTAATTTTGTAAATTATGCAAAAGACTGAATGGTGTAGTAGTCAGTTGTAAGCAATTAATCCAAGTCTTGCACGTAAAGTCTCAAAGATAGCTTGATTAAGGGGTTTAGTGAATATATCAGCTACTTGTTGATCAGTTCTAACATGTTCAATGTGTATATGTCCAAGATTAACATGATCACGGAGAAAATGATAACGTACTTCTATATGCTTTGCCTTAGAGTGTAGTACAGGGTTCTTAGACAAATTTATAGCACTTGTACTATCACAATAGATGGGGATATTATTTACTTGTATTTCAAAGTCTGAAAGTTGTTGTTTAATCCATAATAGTTGAGTACAACATAGACTTAAAGCCATATATTCTGCTTCAGTAGTAGAAAGTGCAACACTAGATTGTTTCTTTGAAAACCAAGATATTAGTGAGTTTCCTAGGAATTGACATGTTCCACTAGTGCTCTTTCTATCTACTCTACATCCACCATAATCTGCATCTGAATATGCATGTAAACTTAGACTAGATTGTCTATCATACCATAAGCCTAATGTTGGTGTATGTTGAAGATATCTAAATATTCTTTTTATAGCTTTAAAGTGTGACAACTTAGGCATACTTTGAAATCTTGCACACATACATACTGCAAACATAATATCAGGTCTACTAGCAGTTAGATATAGCAATGAACCAATCATAGACCTATATAGTTTTTCATCAAATGCAACACCATTTTCATCTTTGTCTAATTTTGTTGAAGTACACATTGGTGTTGGAGATGGTTTCAAGTTTTCAAAGTTGAATTTCTTTATCATATCTCTTATGTATTTGGCTTGATTGATATGTATACCATTTGATGTTTGTTTTATTTGCAAGCCTAAGAAATAGTTTAATTCACCAACCATAGACATTTCAAACTCAGACTTCATACAATCTTCAAAGTCTTTTACTAAGTTAGGATTAGTTGAACCAAAGATTATGTCATCTACATATATTTGTATTACAAGCAAATCTTTGTCTTTCTTTTTCAAGAATAAGGTACTATCTATGGTTCCTCTTTGAAAGTTGTTACTTAGTAAAAAGTTGGCAAATCTTTCATACCATGCACGGGGGGCTTGTTTCAAACCATATAAGGCTTTCTTAAGTTTATATACATGATTAGGGTTCTTTGGATCTTCAAAGCCTGGTGGTTGTTTAACAAAAACTTCTTCTTGGATATAGCCATTTAAGAATGCACTCTTAACATCCATTTGGAATAATTTGATGTTATTATAACATGCAAAAGCTAATAAGAGGCGTATGGATTCTAATCTTGCTACGGGGGCAAATGTTTCATCGTAATCAATACCCTCCTCTTGATTATATCCTTGAGCTACAAGTCTTGCTTTATTTCTTACTACAATCCCTTGTTCATTCATTTTGTTCCTAAACACCCATTTAGTTCCAATGATTGATTTATCCTCGGGTTTAGGTACTAAATCCCACACATTGTTTCTTTCAAATTGGTTTAACTCTTCATGCATTGCATCTATCCAATAGGCATCGTTTAAGGCATCATTCACATTCTTAGGTTCAATTTGAGATATAAGTGCATGCCATTGATCATATTCATTAGGATCTATTTGCCTACGTGTTCTAACCCCTTGATTTACATCTCCTATGATAAGTTCTTGAGGATGCTTTTGTTTATCTCTTATTTGCCACCAATTACTTGGTTGTGCATCTTCAATAGGTTCATGATGTTCAATAGGTTGGTTAGGCACATTTTCTTCATTATGTTCTTGTGTAGGGGGAGTTTGAACTTCATGCATTTCAAGAGTTTGATTTGGTGTTTCAATTTGATCATGTGTAGGTGGTAGGATAAGTTCATCTTCATCATGAAGTATTTGATCATTTGGTACATAGATTTCATGTTGATTACTTGTTCGAAGATATGCATTTTCATTGAACTTCACATGTATTGATTCAACTATCTTTCTTGTTTGTGCATCATAACATCTATATGCTTTAGAGTTCATTGAATATCCCACAAATATATGTTCATCAGACTTAGGATCAAACTTATCTAAGTTATCTTTTGTGTTCAATACAAAGCATTTACAACCAAAGACTTTTAGATAGTTTACTTTTGGGAGTCGTCCATTTAAAATTTCATATGGAGTTTTGTTCAATTTCTTTCTTTGTTGTTATAACCAGCAACTTGTCTTTCTTTGATGTTATGTACCTACAAATGTAAATAACAACTTAGGTACCCTTTGATTTTGGGTCCTTTCAAGGTTTAGACAAGTTAAGTTCATGTTAGTGTACCTTTAGGTACCCAAACTTGAACAACCTTTCTTGGTTTTGAAATGTTAAAATCATGTTGCATATAATGATCAAATAGTGGATTTTGATACATAGAATATGGTTGAAAAGGGGCTGCACATTTATGTCTAGTTGGATAAGCATTGAATTTAGGCCGTGTATAAGCAAGATGTTGTGTGTGTCTAGGCCGTGTGTTGTAAACTGATTTAGGCCGAGAGTATGTCATTTTCTTCACATAAGCATGTTGTTGCATATAAGGCATAACTTGAGCATATTGCATACTTCTTTGTTTAGGCATTCTTGTATACATGTAAGCATGGTTTCTAGGTGCATTTACCTTCCTATATGTTGATGCATTTTGCAATCTTTGTGATGAAGGAGGTGTGGGCAGAATAGATTCATTTCTAGATGCATTTGGCCTATATTTCATGTTGGTTGAAGATGATACAAATGTTGTTTCCTTAGGTGTGTATTCAGCTTCTTCAACATATCCAAGACCTTGTTTGTCATTTCCATGCTTTTGAGATGCAATGAGAGTGTCTAACATGTTGGAACCATTTTTAAATTGTTCTAAAGATTTGTTCAAGTCTAGGTTGCATGCTTTCAATGATTCAAATTCAGTTTGTATTTCATGTAATTTAGACTTTAAAACGTTGAAATCAACACATTGCACACATTGCACATTTTCATGTTTGTTCTTAAGTTCCTTAATCTGATTTTGCATTGAACTTATAGTGTTAGATGATTCAAGTTGAAGAACTTCTAGTTGAGAAGTTAGATTCAAGTTAGACGTCTCCAACTTGTTCTTCTCCTCAACTATTCTTTTCTTCTCCTTGGATAGCTTCTTATATCTATTATGCAACTTTTCTAATTCATCCAACAATTCATCTTGAGTAAAATCACATTCAGAGTCAGAATCGAATGTTACCTCATTTGTAGACTTTGAAGCCAAACATGTTTGTGCAACTTCAGGTTCCTCCTCGGATTCGGATGAAGATGTGTCATCCCAAGTGCTTGAACTTACCTTGAGAGCTTTCTTCCTCCTTTGCATAGGTTCTACTCTAGTTTTTGTCCTTGTCTTTTCATCCATGTCACGGTTTTTGTTCTTGTTTGGACAATCATATGAGATGTGTCCTTGTTTGCCACATTCATAACACTTGAGTTCTTTATCATACCATTTACCATCTTGTTTGTTAGATTTCACATTGATAGGGGCGGCTGATTTTGCTTGTCTTTTAGTTGGTCTTTTCTTGAAAAACTTCCTTAAACGCCTAGCTAGCAACATTATGTCTTCTTCATCACTTTCATCATCACTTTCATACTCGGCTTGATTATATGATTCGGGTTCATTTGTCACAAATGCAAGTGATTTAGACTTGTTACTAGTTTCAGCCTTTCTTATATTCAACTTGTTTTCATAAACTTTTAAAGAACCTATCAATTCATCAAGTTTTATTTGAGAAAGATCTTTGCTTTCTTCAATGGCACTAACTTTGGCATCCCATTCAATTGGCAAACTTCTCAAAACTTTTTGCACTTTTTCTTTCATCAAAAACGTTTTACCAAGGGATTCAAGTGAGTTGTATAAGTTAGTAAGCCTTAAATCCATATCAACAATTGATTCATTAGGCAGTAAATGAAATGATTCAAGTGTAGTCATCAACATGTTAATCTTTGATTCCTTTACTTGATTAGTTCCTTCATGCTTCATTTCAAGACATTTCCACATATCCTTTGCACTTAAACATGAAGAGACATAGGCAGATTCACTTCTACTTAAACCATTCAACAATAATTGCATTGCTTTAGCATTAAGACTCATTTTCTTTTTATCTTCATCACTCCAATCTTTTCTATATTTCTCAACTTCTTGTGATAAGCCATCAATTATAACATGCTTAGTAGGCACATAAGGTCCATCTTCAATGATGGACCACAAGTCTATGTCAATAGCCATTAAGAACAATTTCATCCTAAGTTTCCAATGACTAAAGTTTTCTCCATCAAAAAGTGGTGGTCTTTGTGTGGACATGCCTTCTAATTCTATTTTCATGTGTGACTTAGACATGCTTCTAAGTGTGTGAGAAAACGTTTAAAATACTTATAAGGAGGAAAGAGAGTGTCACCTTGTTGTAGACACCAAATATGAAGAATATAAGACAACCAGAAAATTTCCAGCAACTTTGCAACTTGGACTGTTTTCAGCTCAAATAAGAATATGGTGCTTAACCTTGCTCTGATACCACTTGTTGGACCTGTATAGCACCACTAGAGGGGGGGGTGAATAGTGGATTAGCGGAAATTACACTATAATTACCTTCAAAAACTTGTTTGAAGACCCCTTTGCCTCTTTAACCTCAGGTTCTGAAAATTCCAGAAACAGTTCACCGTTTTGAGTGCTTTGGTTGAACCACTTATACACCTGTGCAAGCTCTCAAACTTGGCAGAGATCAAGTTTAGAATGTTTATAGTATGTCATAAAAATTTCAGACAATTCTAAGCAAGTTAGCACGTTCAAATAAGCAAGAGAAGTAAAGTGTGCAATTCTGGCAGTTTCAGGCAGAATGTTAGCTTAACTTCAAACAACAATATCTCAAAATCCACCCGTGCTATTTTGATGAATCTTATGTCAAATTAAACCTCAAGATGTCTAGTTTAATTTGATATAAGGCTCACTCCAAGATTTGAAGGATAGCCTATTCAAATTGCACAAGTTTGCACACTGGTCAGAATCGTTCACAGAATGTAGCAACAATTTTGTGAAGATAATTTGAATATGCTAAACACCTCAGAATTTAGTGATTCTTGCGGCTAATGAAAGCTAACACATTGAAGTATAATATATCCAAAATTCATGCAATTCTAAGGTTGTTTGCTCGTTCAATTGTGCGTGCCAAGTTAGTGTAACTTTCAGCCAGAAAACAGTAAGTGCAGGAAATAAGTAAAGAACACAAGGAATTATCCTGGTTCGGTCAATGTGACCTACTCCAGTCCCAAGAGACACCTTCTCTTGGATTTCACTAAACACCAAACACCAAAGTCACCTTACAAAGCCAAAGGAAGAAGCTTTTCACCAACTTCTTCAAGAGACTTCACCAAAACACCTAGTTTGTATCACCTTTGCACCTTTGCACCTTTTCATCTTTTGCTCACCTCTAAGGAGTAAGCTTTATACACCAGCTTCTCCTTCACAAATATGTCGTATAAAGGTGTTGAAAATGACAAGAATTGAAGAACTATACAATCATAAAGCTTGCTACAAATGTGTTCTTCAATATAGAAGAGAAGAAGAGAAGAATGGAGACAAAGAGCTAATGCCTTGCTTGCTTTCTTTGCTTTCGTTGGTGTATAATTCTTCTTCAACCTTGGGAGCTATTTATAGCCAAGAGATCAGCCTTTAGGCTCCTCAATATAGCCGTTTGAAGTGTGGATAAAAGGAGAAAATTCAGCACCTTTTTAGCTATCCAAATGAGACTTATCTTTGGTTGCTTTGAAATGGTCTTTCACCTTGACTTTTATCCTCTTATGGCCGTTGGAATGAGATGAAAATTGTCTCCATTTAAACGTTAAAAAATCAGCTCCAATCATCAACATCCATGTGTAAATAACTTGCCATGTATGCAGCTGATTTGGCATATGTTTTTGAACAGATTTTTGCTCCTCATTTGAATATCAAAATGACGTTGAAAAGGCTCCTCATTTTGAATAATAAGTGACGTTGAAAGGGCCTTGAAGATAGGCTTTGGATAATAGGTCAAATATAGATAGAAATCAGCCAAGTTTGTTTGAGAATAAGTCTTCAATTTTGAATCACATAGCCGTTGCCTTTGGTTGAAGAATGAGAAAATTCAGCTAAGCCTTTGAATTTGACTTGGTCTTCAATATTTTGAACATATATAGCCGTTTGCTATCTTCCTTGGTTGAGAGATTTTTGCTCCAACTTTGAACCAAAATAAACGTTGGAATCAAATAGAAATCAGCCTTAAACTTTTGAATCATATAGCCGTTTGTATCAAGATAGTTTTGCTCCATATTTTAGCCAAAATAGCCGTTGTCATTATCTCCAAGAATATACAAGATAATCACTTAAAATCAGCACCAAAATAGGATGTAATTCATCTTGCCTTGACTTGTTCAAAATCTGAAGTTTGAACATGATATATGCGCCCAAATCCGTATGTAACCATATAATATATAGTCTTCAACATGTAGCATAGAAAACCATATGAAGAATACCAAGAATTCCAAGAAAACCATAGATGAGATAACCATGATATAAGAATTCCAATTGATATATACCATACTGCCCGTTTCCATAAAAATAGGGCACGTACCATATGTGACATAAACACATATAAACATCATATAAGCAATATATAACATGTTGGAAGATCCACTGGCAAGTGAAAAGACCAGAATACCCCTTAGCACAAAAATAGGAATTTTGTCCTAGGATGAACCTAGACATGGTGCTGCTCCAGATTCATTTTTGCCATGATGTGACATGACTTATAAATGTGTCATATGATCATATAAATCCGTTGGAAGAAGACCAAATAAGAATGAGAAGTCCAAATGGTGAAATTACCAAAATAGCCCTTATATAGGTCAATAAGCTTCCCACCGGGTCAATTCAGTTTTAACCCGTGCCAAGCATGCTCTTCCTCAGCCAATTAGATTCTAAATTGAATAAGGATCAAGTGGGCTTTTGAATGACTCAATTTGGAGTTCATTTGCTCAAGATATGACCCAAAACCTGCAATAGAATACTAAACCAAACAATTTGCCTTATAGTGTAAGTCATGTGACTTCAAGGCTTGGTTAGATCATATTATCAACATGTATTGGCATATATATCTTCTAAGATCAGTTTGAACAACATGTATTGGCATATATAATCTAAGATCAGTTTGAACAACATGTATTGGCATATATAATCTAAGATCAGTTTGAACATGTCTTGATTAAGATATGTGATTGAATTGGCCAAGTTCAATCTCATGATCTTACTCAAACTTGTTCAATCTTGATTCATTCAAGCAATTTCACATTTAGCTCATAAGTTCATAAGTTCATGCCTTGCCAAAACAATTTCACATTTAAACGTTACACATACATGCTCACATATGCATCTTCCAATCATTCAAACATGATATATCTATTTGCAATCATCACAACAATTACTCATATGCACACATATACATTTTGCACAACAATTACACATATGCTCACATATACATTTTGCAATCACTCAAACATAATATATCACAACAGTGTTGGCATAAATTGAGCCAAGAACAAACGGTTACAGTTCAAGGGGTGTCATTGAGATGTTCTTTGCCATAGCCGGGGTTCAAATCAGTTTGGAGTAGGAGACAAAGTCCTGGAAACGTTTATCTAGCCTTCGTTTGGCTCATCAGATTTGATTCCTATTCCCGTGCATGAACGTTCTAGTCTTGATGGTAAACAAAAGGCGGAAAAGATAAAGAAACTGCATGAACAAGTTAAAACACAACTTGAAAAGAAAAACAAAGCTTATGAAAGACGAGCTAACAAACATTGAAACGAGTTGTGTTTACACCTGGAGATTTAGTGTGGTTACATTTGCGCAAAGAAAGATTTCCCAATGAGAGAAATCCAAAACTGTTACCTCGAGGAGATGGACCTTTCAAAGTTTTGAAACGCATAGGTGACAATGCATACATCCTTGATCTGCCCGAAAGGTATGGTTCAATTTTGCCTACTTTTAATGTTGCTGACCTCACCTCTTTCAACGATGACCTTTTTGATTCGAGGACATATCCTTTTGAGGAGGGGGGGATTGATGAGGATCAAGGGTCCGATGAGGATCAAGGGCCCCATCAAGAGGTCAAGGGTCCTATGACAAGAAGGAAGGCAAAAGAACTTTGTCATCAAGTTGCCACCTTCTTGTATAAGCATGTTCAAGATGAACCTAAGGTTCCATGGGTTCACTTCATTGAGCCCACTCTTTGAACGTTGATGCATATGCGTGTGTGTTTTATTATCTTGTTCCTTGTGATCTTTGTTTTATGTCTTTTCTTTGTAGGTAAATTAGGTACATGAAAGTCCAAAATAAAATAGAGGCCCAAAATAAGCAACATAGGCGTGTGTTCAAAAAAAGGAGACAAAAGGAATGTTGTCTTGAAGAGAATGTTTGTCTCCACAAAGACAAACTCAAATGTGTCCAAGATGAAATCTTTTGTTCAAATTAAAAAAAATCATCTCCAAAGGACATCAAAGGGCCGGCCAAGATTGAAGAAAAGATGAAGACAATTTGAAGTTAAACTTGAATTTAAATTCAACCATAATTTATATTCAAGTTTCAACCAATTTGAAGCTTACATTTCAAAAGGAATTCAGCTATTATCTCAGCCAACCTACACGCCATTTTGAAGGAGAAAGGAAGGATAAAGTCCAATTCAAATTGAATCCAAGTTTGAATTCAAATTCAAACTCAATTTGAATTCGAACATCAACCATCATTTGAATTCAACTCCAAGCATTGTATCATCATCAAAATCAGATTTCCAAGGTCAAAAGATGCACACACACGGCTGGAAGGGAAAGGATAAATAAGAGCCAAATTCAAAGTGAAATTCAAACTCAACTTGAATTCAAATTCAACCAACTCTTGAATTCAACTTCAAGCCTCATCCTACTTATCAAATCAGCTCCTCCAAGACAACATTTTGACATCAAGCATGGCTGAATAAGATGGAGATAATGTCTTGCAAGAGTTTATGATTTTAGCTAGAATTTGTTTTAGCTTTGAATTCAAATAATTTTCAATTTTCAAACATTGCTAGCTAGCCTTATTTTGAATTAGCTCTAGACATTTTAAGGCTGAAACTCAGCCTATAAAAAGACCCTTTTGGGACGCCCAGGAGAGGACCTTTTGATGAATAACAATTCTTGATATTTCCTTCACTTTGTGTGCTACTTTGTTTTCTTGGTTTTCCATTAAAAACCTAAGTTAAGTTCCTTCAAAGTTGAGCATTTTGAAGGTGTTGCCATTGCTTAAAGGTGCCGTCCAGGAGGGCCATATTGGTTTGCCTGATCAACGACCATCTTGAAGTGTTGGTATTGCTCATTTTAATCCACACGTTTTTAATCACTAAGGAAGCAAGGGGAAGTCTTCTTCCTTGTGCCTAACCCTTTATGAAGGACGTTTGGAAGGTGGAATTGTTGGAGCCCACGAGTTGCACGCATCACCAACTCATTCAAAAAAACCCTAACCCTAGAATTTGAATTTTTGTTCAATTCTGTCCAACACCCATCCAATATCCAAATTGACCATACAAATCATCAATTACCATCCCAAATAGCCCAATTTACACCGTCCAATCAGCTCCCAAAACTCCATCCCACAAATACTCAAAAACCGTCCAAAAAAAATCTCAACTTGAAAACCCTAACCCTAACCCTAATTCTTTCCAACATCAATTTCTGTCACTTTCCAAGGTTATTTTGTTGCAAGTGAAGGTTGCGAACTGCAATTTAAAGTCATTGCACTATTCTGCCCGAACACAAAAGTTCTGAGTGCAAAACGCCTAAAAGTACAATTTTGCCCCTAGTAAAAAAGGAAGAATCTGAACGTTGCTGCCGTGAAATATCAAGGAAGGGAAGAAAAACAAAAGAACAAGAAAAAAGAAAAGGGCAAAACGTTTGTGCATTATTTGAAAATTTTTTGGTGCAATTTGAAAACCTTAGATACCATATTTTGTTTTTGCTACATACAACCGTCCTCTCACATCTTATTCTCCTTATCATGCTCTTCTTGAACCAATCACACACTTGGTGCTCGATTATTGCATGACTTGAACCATTTTGTGGATAGTAAGTGCATAGAATCAAAATTAACTAAAGATTGCCCACGACAACCCTTAGTTCATCTTAGTTTCAGCCTTATACATCAATTTTTGTTGCTTACTTTCTTTGAATCTTAGTAGAAAAGTTCAAGTTTGTGTCCATTTCACTTGAATATTTTGTTACTATTCGGTGCAACTTGAAAGCAAAATGGAGAAACAAGTGGAGATTGTTTTGATTTGGAGAAGCATTGGCAACACACTTTCTTAATTGATCACTTTGAGCCTTCTTAACTTCAGGTTATCCAAGAAGCAAAGTGGTAAGAGAGTGGAAAGAAGAGAAAGAGGAATGTTCATAGCTTGTTTTTACTAATCACTTAACGTTTGTTTGTCTTTGTGTTAGTTTGCTTCTTTCCTCTTTTCATTTTGTTTTCGTTTACTTTACTTAGGTAAAATAAAGAGCAGCACTCATTCCGCTTCTAGCGAATCAAAGGAAGCCGAGACTTTGGACAACACGCAACAACAAATGCTGGAGATGCTCAAGAAGCTAATGCACGACAATGAGGTAATCAAACATCAATTGGAGGATGTTGAACGTAGCTACAAAACGAGTGATGGCCAAGGTACAAGCAGGGCGTTCCCCTACCACAACCTAGGCATCACCCCCCAGATGAGGTTGAGGATGACAACCTTAGGCCACCACACATCGAGACAAGAAGGTTTGTTCTTCCAACACAACCAAGAAGGTACGCTCCAAGAAGGTACAATGATGATTACATTCTATTTGAGCATCGCGATTATGACTTTGGTGACCACCCTCCCCGTGGTTACCAAAGATGCCAAAATCCTCTTCTCCCGCAAGATGCCGATTTTCTCAAAACCAAAATAAATATTACCACGTTTTATGGTAAAAGTAATGCGGAAGAATATTTGGAATGGGAAACAAAAGTGGATATAATCTTTTCTTGTACTAACTACAATGAATCACAAAAAGTGAGGTATGCTTCTATTGAGTTTTCCGGTTATGCACTAAATTAGTGGACAAATTTGTGACGAATTAGAACTAAGACAAGACAACCTCAAATTGCCACTTGGGAAGAAATGAGTTTGAAATGAGACAATGTTTTATTCCAAACAAATATGAGAGTTCTATTTTCACAAGTTTGCAAAACTTACGACAATGTTCCAAAAGTGTAGACGACTATTACAAAGAGTTAGAAATTTTGTTGGAAAGATATAACTTGTAGGAACCCGAAAAAGCCACCAAGGCTCGTTTCTTACAAGGTCTAAACAGGGAGATTGCACAAAGGGTTGACCTTCAACCTTATCTCGACCTCACAACCATGGTCCATATAGCTGAAAAGATTGAACACCAATTAAAGGTACGTAGTTCCTCCAATTTCAATTCAAATTGTCGTACTAATCAGTCTTCATCAAGGTTTTTCATCAAGCCTTCATGAACGGGAATCTCACGGCCTATAGGAGGCCAAACACGTGACTAAGGTGCGTCACAAAGGATGGACAACCGTGTGCAGTCCACACAAAGACGAGATGCGGCCAACAAAAGGCTCCTACCGGCAATTCTTCTGATCTGTCAAACAGGTTTAGGGACATTAAATGCTATAAATGTCAAGGACGTGGTCACATAAGAAAAGAGTGTCCTAATGCAAAACGAATCATGTTAATTGAGGAAACAAACAAATATGTGTCTGAGTCCGAGCATGAAAACGCATCGGAGCATGATAATGAAATTGAACCTGAAGAGGATCTAGGCGCAATAGATGATTTTGACACGAAGGAGTTTCTTGTTGTGCGTAGACTTTAAATGCATATCCGAAATTAGATGATCACGAACAACATAGAGGAAACATTTTCCATATTCATTGCAGGATAAATGGTAAAAGTGTGCACCGTGATTATTGATTCCTGTTCTTGTGAGAATGTGGCTAGTATCGAATTGGTAAGAAAACTGAATTTGCCTATGACTAATCATCCACATCCTTACAAACTTGCATGGTTAAATGATTGCGGTGAAGTTAGCGTAAGTAAACAAGTATTGATTTCTCTTAGCATTGGTAGTTACAAAGATGATGTTTTATGTGATGCTGCACCACTGCATGCTAGTCATATCTTACTCGGTAGGCCATGGTAATTTGACCGACATATGACGTATGATGGATATTTGAATCGTTATTCTTTCAAATTGAATGGCAAACTTTACAAATTGCATGCACTTCCACCACACAAAGTCCACGAGGATCAACAACGCATGTCTAAGTCTAGGGCCGATCCTAAAGAAAAAGAAGCTGAGACAAAATTCGTGAAATGCAAAAAAGTGAACAAAAAACAAGAGAGCAAGGGAAAAGAGGTAGTACCCACAGGAGTCACCGAGTTGAAAAAGAAGTGTGGGTATTTTGAAAAGAAAAGAGAGGTCACACGAGCCCTTTATAGCAACCAAACAGTCCTCATTCTCATACATAAGGCGTGTCACCTTGCCCTATAATAACTCCCACCCAACTTGCCTACCTCAGTTGAGTCCCTTATCCAAGAGCGAAGTTCTATTTCCCACGGAACCACCATCCGGTTTACCACCTATTAGAGGAATAGCACACCAAATCGATTTTGTCCCAAGAGCCGTAACGAAATCGCCCAGTCTATCGAGCCAACCCTGAAGAAACCAAGGAAATCCAAAGGCAAATAGAGGAGCTCCTAGCGAGTGGACAAGTCCGAGAGAGCCGAAGCCCATCAGCTGTCCCAGTCATTTTAGTACCCAAAAAAGATGGAACTTGGAGAATGTGTATTGATTGTCGTGCCATAAACAAAATTACCGTCAAGTATAGGTACCCCATACCTAGGCTGGATGATATGCTGGATATGTTGCACGGATCTAAATTCTTCACCAAAATCGACCTTAAGCAGGGGTACTTCCAGGTACGCATTAGAGAAGGGACGAATGGAAGACTGCATTCAAAACCAAGTTTGGGCTCTATGAGTGGTTAGTGATGCCCTTCGGGCTCACCAACGCCCCTAGCACCTTTATGCGTCTAATGAATGAAGTCTTACGAGCGTTCATAGGACGATTTTGGTTGTTTATTTCGATGATATCCTAATCTATACCCAAACCATAGAAGATCACCCTGACCACATTAGGGTCGTTTTTGAGAAACTTAAGCAAGAACAACTTTACGCCAACCTTAAGAAGAACTCTTTTTGTTTGGAACGAGTAGTCTTCCTAGGATTTGTCATTTCGGTTGAGGGAGTAGAGATGGATGAGGAAAAGGTTAGGTCAATTGTGGAGTGGCATATACCTAAGAATGTAGGAGAAGTTCGCAGTTTCCATAGACTTGCAAGTTTTTATAGACGCTTTGTCTAAGATTTTTCTTCCATAACTGAACCCCTAAACAAAATTGTAAAAAAAGTTGTGCCTTTTAGGTGGGAAGAGCCACAACAATAGGCATTTGATGAGCTTAAACGTAGGCTAACCACTGCACTCATACTTAGGTTACCAAATTTTGACGAGATTTTGAGATCGAGTGTGATGCAAGTGGAGCGGGTATGGGCGCGGTTTTTACCCAAGGTAAGAAACTCATAGCCTATTTTAGTGAGAAGTTGAAAGGCGCTACATTGAATTACTCTACCTATGATAAGGAACTTTATGCCCTCGTAAGATCCTTACAAACTTGGCAACACTATCTTTAACCTAAAGAGTTTGTGATCCACACTGACCACGAAAGCCTAAAGTATCTTAAAGGGCAGGGAAAGTTGAACAAGAGACATGCCAAATGGGTGGAGTACATAGAACAATTCCCTTACGTGATTAAGTACAAACAAGGAAAGGACAATATAGTTGCTGATACCCTCTCTAGGAGATACACATTAGTGACTACATTATCCTCAAAGATTCTTAGGATTCGAATCACTTAAGGAATTGTACCCGAATGACCATGATTTGGCACCATTTTCGAGGCATGTAAAGAGACACCATTTGGGAAATTCTACATACACGAGGGTTATCTTTTCAAAGAACATAAGTTGTGTGTTCCCCAATCATCCCTACGAGAAGCATTGACTAGAGAAGCCCGTGGGGGAGGTTTAATGAGTCATTTCGGAGTGTTCAAAACCCTTGAGACCCTTAAGGAACATTTCTATTGGCCCCACATGCGTGTAGACGTCAAGAGGTTATGTGGTAGTTGCATCACTTGCAAACAAGCCAAATCCAAGTCCCAACCACATGGCCTTTACACACCTTTACCCGTCCCTGATTCCCCTTAGATTGACATTTCTATGGACTTTAATTTAGGACTTCCTAGGTCTCGAGGAGGGCGCGAAAGCATTTATGTTGTGGTTGATCGATTTTCAAAGATGGCACATTTCATTGTATGTAAGAAAGTTGATGACGCCACACATGTTGCTGATTTGTTCTTCAAAGAAATTGTGAGATTGCATGGCATGCCACGTACAATTGTAAGTGATAGAGATACAAAATTTCTTAGTCATTTTTGGCGTGTTTTGTGGGCTAAGCTTGGTACCCAATTGTTTTTTTCTACCACTGCTCACCCACAAACTGATGGACAAACTGAAGTCGTTAATCGTACTCTTTCTCAACTTTTGCGTGCCATTTTCCAAAAACATATTAAACATTGGGAAGATTGTTTACCATATATTGAATTTGCATACAATAGGAGAGTCCATCACAGTACCTTGCATAGTCCATTTGAAATTGTGTATGGTTTTAACCCCTTGTCTCCCCTTGATTTGGTCCCTATTCCTGTGCATGAACGTTCAACTCTTGATGGTAAACAAGAAGCGGAAAAGATAAAGAAACTACATGAACAAGTTAAAATACAACTTGAAAAGAAAAATAAAGCTTATGAAAGACGAGCTAACAAACATCGAAAACGAGTTGTGCTTAAACCTGGTGATTTAATGTGGTTACATTTGCACAAAGAAAGATTTCCCAATGAGCGAAAGTCAAACCTGTTACCTAGAAGAGATGGACCTTTCAAAGTTTTGAAACGCCTAGGTGACAATGTATACATCCTTGATCTTCTTGAAAGGTATGGTTCCATTTCGCCTACTTTTAATGTTGCAGACCTGATGAGCCAAATAAAGGCTAGAAAACCTTTCCAAGACTTTGTCTTTTATTCCAAATTGATTTGAACCTCGGCTATGGCAAAGAACATCACAATGACACCCCTTGAACTGTAACCGTTTGCTCTTGGCTCAATTTATACCAACACCTCTTCCTCTTTGGCATTCCAACACATCTAAAACCTCAATGGAGACCCTAAGATGCTGTAAACCAAAAATGAAGTAAGTATTAACAAGTTCTAGGCTATGAACTTGAAAGAAACCGTTGGTGGCTTAAACTTCAACTAGAAAAGTTAAGAATTCCTTAAAGGAAGTTTTGATTGAAATGTTTTTGAAAAAATGTGGTTCTTTTTACATTCAGGTTCCTATTCTACTTATAACCAACGAAATTTACAAGGGTACAAGGTTTTAAATACAAAGTACAAGTCTAAAAGTAACATGCTTTGATGAGCTACAGCCTAACCTTGTGGATACAAACACTGATGATGACACCTCATTGCCCCACAATGGTCCCATAACAAGGAGTATGGCTAAGAAATTATTGCATTGTGTTGAATCATTTCTTTACAGGCATGAAAAGGATGAGCCAAGCAGAGATGATGTCCATTGGGTTTATATGATACAAACTTTGATCTAGTTGTATCAAAAACGTGTTGTACATTTTTTTAGATGTTCTTTTTAATATTGTTGGTTTGTTAACTTTGTTTTAGGATAATTTGTGTTGTATTCTTGCCTTGTCTTTCAGGTACACGTTTTTAGCTTGAAGATGCAATTCAAACCTGAATTTTTGTCCAAGCAAAGAGGTGTTATGCAAGTAGCTTACAAGCAAGGTGGTGACAAGCACCCATGTCAAAAATCTGATTTCTTCTCACGCAAACAAGGAAGAAACAAGTTGCTCAAACCTTCAACCAATAGAAAGGAGTCTTGCAAATGCTTGAACCAATCACAAACAAATGAAGAAAATTCAGCAAGCTGCTCAACAAAAGATCCAATCACAAGGCATAAGGAATTCGGCTGGTTGAAGGCATAATTGAGTTGAAGATTTAAAGCCTCAAATACAACCAATCAAAGGCATTTCTAAGCAAGCTGCTCATTGCAATATCCAATCAGAATTTTGGCTGAAAACAAAGATGGAAGAAACGGTTGTCTAAGGAATATTAGTTGAAAATTCAAACACCAAGTTGCATTCCAAAGCAAGCTGCTCCATGTCTTAACCAATCAAATTGATCAAGGAAAAAGGCTGGAAAACAAGATGGTTTACACGGCAAAGCAACCAGCCTCTTGGAACTGAAAGTTGCTCAAACAATTTCCAAGCAAAGCATGTCATTTTAGTCTAGTACTTTGTACATTAAAACTTGTACTTCTTAGCATTTTCGTTTGTTATAAGTAGAGTTAGAACCTGAATGTAAAACACAACTAATTATCAAACACATTTCAATCAAATTTCCTTCAAGGAGTTCTCAACTATTTCTTAGTTGAAGTTTGAAACCACTAACGGTTTTCTTTCAAGTTCCTAGCCTAGAACTTGTTAGTATGATACGAATATGGTTCGTATGTTGATGTTGTCCCGATCTTTCTTCACTCTCCAAACGTCCCTCAAGCCTTGAATGTGATGGACAATGGTGCCAAGCAACCACCTTCCTTTCAAGCCTCCAAATCCGTTTGGTTGTATGTGTTTCAATCCGCCCAATCCAATCAGTCACTCCTAATCCTTGGATTGTGGATCACCAACAAGGAACACACAATCCTTAATTGGGTCTAGCCTTGATTTAGATATGTGTAAACCAAAGGAAAAACACAAACTTTTATTCAAGAAACTCAAGAACAATACAAAACCGTATGGTTTTTGTCTCAAAGATGAAAATAGTCTAACTACCAAAAGAAATGCTAAGTGATCAATATATTTGATTACAAGTCTTGTTGGCCAATCCCCAAAAACGTCTAGGTGCATTGTGGAGCTTCCATGTTTGCGCCATTTCCTTCCTTGAGATGCAAAATCTGAATTTGTTATTTAAGGTAAGCTTCTCCCTCTTGGCAAATCCACAATTATTGTCTCAATCACCAATTATTGCATTATTAACCATCCTTCTAGAACTTGTCTTGTGTATCCATGTGCCTTCAATACACGCCATTCAGCCTTCCTTGTGACACAAGATCAGATTTCCTAATTTTGGTAACTTTCTCTCACTTGAATTATCTCCTTAAATGCTCCAAATCTTCAATTATAACTCCATAATTCATTCCAATCATCCCAATCTGATTTATGACATTCTAGAAGGTCTCTTAATTGCATTTGATGACAACATGCGGCTGCCACCCTCTCAAGAATACCGAAAACCCTAATTTGCACAATTGGGCTTGTTTTGGACTTCTTCCTTGCAACTCTTGTAACTATTTTTGTGGACTGATTTTGACAAAACCCAAAACATGAAATATGCTCTAAATTAAGTCTACTTCAAGGTCCAGCTGGTTCCATGCACGCCCAATCTCACTTGAAAGCCCAAAACCACAAAACAGCCTTGTATGGACAAGCTTGGTCCAAATCTGAGAAGCCCTCCTTTCCCAAGCTCAAGGCGTTTGATCCAAGACCTGTAACACCTACAAATCACACTCATACACCAAACATAAGTATTCTAAAACAAACTTTAAAAGAATCAAAAGAAAGGGCAACTAAAAGCCACAGAAACGGCACCAACAAGCGGACTGACTATCCTGCCCTCCCACCAACCCTTTAACTTATTTATTGACATTGAAAATCATTGGATAATCAGTTCTTAAGTTCAACAATGAGCACCCATTTAGGAGGAACGTCCATTGGTTCATCTTGCACATGTTTGGTTAGAAAGGAGCCAACATCAAAACCAAGTTGAAAACCAAGTTGAAGACAATTATTCCTCTTGGTTTGGCTCCTTGTCAAAGGCCCCTTATGGTTAAGGGCACCTTGTGCAAGCTCCTCATTAGGGGGCTGCTCCTCAGCCTCATCAATCCCCCCCTCCTCAAAAGGATTCGCCCTCGAATCATCAAGATAAAAATGCTCAAAAGGGGAAAGATCACTTACATTGAAGGTGTTGGAAACTGAACCATACCTGTCTGGAGGAAGATCAAGCACGTAAGCATTTGGACCAACCTTTTGAATGACCTTAAAATGCCCATCTCCTCTAGGCATAAGCTTGGACTTCCTCTCCTTAGGAAACCGTTCCTTCCTTAAATGCAACCAAACAAGATCTCCAGGATAAAACACAACATGTTTTCTATGCTTGTTAGCTTGTTTGGCATACTGTCTATTCTTTCTTTCAAGTTGTAGTTTAACCTTTTCATGCAACTTTTTGATCATTTCAGCTCGTTGTTTACCATCCATGCTAGTACGCTCATCAATTGGAATAGGCAACAAATCAAGTGGGGAGTGGGGTAGAAAACCATAGACAACTTCAAAAGGGGAATACAAAGACCCACTATGAACAGCCCTATTGTAAGCAAACTCAATATGTGGTAAACATTCTTCCCAATTTTTCAGATTGCTTTGGATTAAGGCACGCAACATTTGTGACAAGGTTCGATTTACCACTTCAGTTTGGCCATCTGTTTGTGGATGTGCAGTAGTAGAAAACAAAAGCTTAGTTCCCAACTTGCTCCAAAGCACACGCCAAAAATGACTCAAGAATTTACTGTCCCTATCACTAACAATTGTTTTAGGCATGCCATGCAACCGAACAACTTCTTTAAAGAATAGATTTGCAATGTAGGAAGCATCATCTACTTTGTGACAAGCAATAAAGTGTGCCATCTTAGAGAATCTGTCTACCACAACAAAGACACTATCTCTACCACCTTTTGATCTAGGTAAGCGAAGAACAAAGTCCATAGAAATGTCCTCCCAAGGTGCACTAGGTACATCCAAGGGTGTGTACAAACCATGAGGTTGTGTTTTGGACTTAGCTTGCCTACAAGTGATGCAACTACTACAAGCCTTTGCAACATCTGATTTCATGTGAGGCCAAAAGAAATGTTCCTTTAAAGTTTCTAAAGTTTTAAAAACTCCAAAGTGCCCCATTAAACCGCCCCCATGTGCTTCCTTAACCAACAATTCTCGCATTGATCCCTTAGGAATGCATAATCGTTTCTCCTTAAACAAATAGCCATCATGCAAATAAAATTTACCAAAAGGAGAATCAACACATGCATCATAAATGGAAGCAAAATCAGAATCATCCTTATACAATTCCTTAACAAATACAAAGCCAAGCAAGTGTGAAGACAACTTAGTAATCAAAGTATACCTTCTAGACAAAGCATCAGCAACTATGTTATCTTTTCCTTGCTTATACTTAATGACATAAGGAAATTGCTCAATAAACTCAACCCACTTTGCATGCCTCTTATTCAGTTTTCCTTGACTCTTAAGGTACTTCAAACTTTCATGATCAGTATGAATGACAAACTCTTTGGGTTGCAAGTAGTGTTGCCAAGTTTGTAAGGACCTTACTAAAGCATACAACTCCTTATCATAAGTAGGATAGTTCAATGCAGCACCTTTCAACTTCTCACTAAAATAAGCAATAGGATGCTTACCTTGGGTTAGAACAGCTCCAATTCCCACGCCACTTGCATCACACTCTACCTCAAATGTATCATCAAAGTTTGGCAACTTCAAGATAGGTGCTATAGTGAGATGTCTTTTAAGCTCATCAAACGCCCTTTGTTGGGCTTCCCCCCAATGGAATCCAACCTCTTTCTTGACTATCTCATTCAATGGTGCGGCTACGGTTGAAAAGTCTTTGACAAACCGCCTATAAAAACCTGCCAAACCATGAAAACTCCTCACTTCTCCCACACTCTTTGGTGTAGGCCATTCAAGGATAGATTTCACCTTGTCTTGATCCATTTCAATCCCTGTAGAACTGATTACAAAACCAAGAAAAACAACTTTGTCCAAACAAAAAGAACATTTCTTAAAGTTAGCATAAAGTTTTTCTTTCCTTAGCTTTTCAAAAACAGCCCTTATGTGATCTAAATGCTCTTCTAAGGACTTAGAATAGATCAAGATGTCATCAAAATAAACCACAACAAACTTCCCAATAAAAGCTATCAAAACTTCATTCATTAGCCTCATGAATGTACTAGGTGCATTAGTTAACCCAAAAGGCATAACTAACCATTCATACAATCCAAATTTAGTTTTAAAAGCTGTTTTCCATTCATCACCCTCTCTTATTCTCACTTGAAAATAACCACTTTTCAAATCAATTTTCGTATACCATTGTGAACCATGCAACATATCAAGCATATCATCAAGTCTAGGAATGGGATACCTATACTTTACAGTGATTTTGTTGATGGCCCTACAATCTGTACACATCCTCCAAGTGCCATCCTTTTTCGGGACAAGGATGACTGGAACTGCACTTGGGCTCATACTTTCCCTTACCTTCTCTTTGGCTAAGAGATCCTCCACTTGCCTTTGTATTTCCTTTGTTTCCTCCGGATTGGCCCTATAAGCTGGCCTATTAGGTAGGACAGCCCCTGGAATAAAGTCAATGTGGTGCTCAATCCCTCTTAAAGGTGGCAACCCATGTGGTTCCTCCTCGGGAAACAAATCTGCAAATTCTTCCAACAAAGAAACAACACCACTAGGCAAGGTAGATGGTAAGTCATTCTTAGAAAACAAGCATTCAACACTATCTTTGTATAGCATCACCAAAACAGTTTTATTATCATACAATGCATGTGTAACTTCACGAGATTTTGCAAAGAAAGCATGCTTCTTAGGTGGATGTGAAATTTGTGAGGTGGATGCTTGTGAAAGTGTTTGAACCGTGGGTGAGGGTGGACTGATTTGGGCCGTGGGTTGTGTACCCTTGGCCGAGGAGTTTGTGGCCTCCAAAAGGCTTCTTCTCTCCTTTTTAAGAACCTCTAAGAACCTTTTTTCAGCCTCCTTTTCCTTAGGATCTGAATGGTTCTTCTTCATCCTCTTAGCATCCTCATAAACTTTATGTGGAGACAATGCATGTAACTTAAACTTTTTGCCATTAAAAGTAAAAGCATACATGTTCAATCTACCATCATAAATAACATGCTTGTCAAATTGCCAAGGTCTACCTAACAAAATATGACTAGCATGCATAGGAGCTACATCACACAAAATTTCATCTTTGTAGCCGCCAATAGATAAGGAAATCAGAACTTGTTTAGACACATGAATCTCACCACAATCATTTAGCCAAGATAACCTATAGGGATGGGAATGATCAATCATAGGTAAATCTAACTTTCTAACAAGTTCAATACTTGCAACATTAGCACAAGAACCACTATCAATAATTAAAGTGCAAGTTTTGCCTTTTACCAAACAATGGATGTGGAAAATGTTCTCCCTTTGCAAGTTTCCTTCTTCCGCCTTCATGTGTGCACTTAAGGCTTTTCTTACCACAAGAAAGTCCTTATATGCACCCTCTTCATCACTCTTTACCTCCTCAGCTGAGTCCTCTTGGTACTCTTCCTTTGTTGCTTCTTCTTCCTCCTCTTCTGAATAGAACTCATTAGTTTCCTCAAGGTACAACACTTTCTTTGCATTAGGGCAGTCCCTTGCATAATGCCCTCTCCCTCTACATTTAAAACACTCAATCTCCCTTGCCCTTGGAGGGTTTACGGTTGCCTTGCCTTTGCCTTTGTCATTTTGACCTAGATTTGCACCATTGGTACTTTGAGTGAAGTGTGGTTTATTTGGCGTGTTAGGGCTGTTTTGGCCGAGTGTGTTTGAACTTGGCCGTGCTCCTCCATTGCCATTAGACCTAGGCTGCACTTTAGAAATAGAAGAAGCATTAGTTCTAAAACCAAATCCACTAGTAGAAGAACATACCTTTAATTGCCTCTCAATTTTCTCAGCTTTTTGAACCATGGAATTTAGATCAACATAGGTAGTGAGTTCAAGTTGAAACCCAATCTCCTTATTAAGACCTCCCAAAAACCGAGCCATGGTTGCCTCCTCAGTTTCTTCAGTATCAGTTTTTATCAACAAACTTTCTAACTCCTTAAAGTATTCATCCACACTTTTATTTCCTTGAGTTAGGCATTGCAACTTTTGGAACATGGATCTCTCGTAAGATTCTGGAATGAATTTCTTTCTCATCTCATATTTCATCTCATCCCAAGTTCCAGTTGTTGGTTGTCTAGTCCTTCTTCTTATACTTTGAGTTTGGTCCCACCAAATCAAGGCATAATCCAAGAACTCTATACTTGCATATCTCACCTTTTGTAACTCAGTATAGTTGGTATAGGAAAAGATCATGTCAACTTTTCTTTCCCACTCAATGTAGGCTTCAGGGTCACTTTTGCCATAAAAGGGTGGAATGTTTATTTTGGTTTTCAAATAATCATCCTCTTGAGGCACATGCCTCCTAGGTTGCATTCGGCCTTGAGGCCTCGGGTATACCTCCTTAACCTCTTCCTCTTCATAGTAATCATTACATTCCTCCCTAACAGGTTGTTGTCTCATTCCTTGTCTCCTATCTCCTCTACCCCTTGCTCCTCCTCTACCTCCCATGCTTGTGGACCCCTTAGGTTCAGTTCCACGGGATGTTTGGCCTTGGTTTTGAGGTGGGGGCTGTTCTTGGGTAGGAGGTGTGTTGGATGTCATCCTTGCTTCCCACTCATCCATCCTAGATTGCATATTACTAAGCATTTGTGCAAGCTTTTCCATTGAATATTCCACTTTGTCTCCTCCTCCTTGGGTACTGTTTGAACCATCCATGGCAACCTGAAACGCTTTCACAACAAGAAAAGAAGAATAAAACTAACACAAGAAACAAAAGTGAGTTGTTAGTGAAAACAATAAGGAAATCGAAAATCTGTTTGGCCTTTTTTTTTCCTCCCTTGTTTTCTCTCAATTGTTCAAGTGTTTTCCTTGGCCAATCTTGAGCCAGAACCTCTTAAGGAAGGTCCCAAATTGGCTAACCACAATCTGCTCTGTTTTCTGTCCTTGCAAGCTTCTTTTGCCTTCAAAACACCAATCGATCAACAAGTGGTAAAACAGCTTCAAAAAGTTTAGAGCACAATTTAAACACACTTAATAACTATGATTCAAAGAAACAAGAAACCAAAAGTGATGTAGTTGGCTGAACCAAAGAATTGCTAGGGGTTGTCCTGGGCAATCTTTAATTAAACCAACTTATGCAATATCAAATGCAAGCTCTTTGATTGATAGTATGAATGCGTATCCAAGGTTGAGAATTGAAGGTTTTATGTGTGTTGCTTTGGTGTCAACCACACGTTTTTTTGTTTTGCTTCTTTTCTTTTTGCTTTTGTCAACTTGGATAGTAGATGCAAAAAGATGGAACTTTTGTACAAAAGGAACTTCTTTTCTCTTCCTTTCTTTTGTGCACTTTTCCTTTTGTTGCTTTTGTGCACGTTTTCTTTTCTTTTCTTTTCCTTTTTTTTTGACGTTCAAAGCAGCCTTGATGCAACCTTTGTTTGCTTTTGCAAGAATCAGTTGTGTATGCTTGAATATACTGCTTACATGTAGGAAAGATGATCCTTTTTGTGTTTGTATGGATGTGTAGTAGAAAACAGATTTTCCTTGGATACCAATACAACCAAAACAAACAAACTTGTATTCAATATCACACAAGCAAATTTAATTAAAAGCTTCGATAACAACAAGGTGTTTGACTCAAAGGTATCTTCTTTTAGGCCTTGGGCTGATTTTAGATGGAGTTAAACCCTATTCAATGCAAACAACAATAATCCTATGATTAAGTGTGTTGAAGATGAGATCTTTAATGATAGGTGATCAATATTGATGCAAAAGATGAAGCCTTTTCTTTTTTTTTGAATGATTGAGAATAACAAGAATGACAAAAAAAATGGATGAATAGATGAAGATTTGAAGACGGGGATGAGAAGAACAAGAATGACGCAAATGACACAAGAAAAGATATTTGAGATGAAGATAAACGAGGGCTCTGATACCACTTGATACGAATATGGTTCGTATGTTGATGTTGTCCCGATCTTTCTTCACTCTCCAAACGTCCCTCAAGCCTTGAATGTGATGGACAATGGTGCCAAGCAACCACCTTCCTTTCAAGCCTCCAAATCCGTTTGGTTGTATGTGTTTCAATCCGCCCATCCAACCAGTCACTCCTAATCCTTGGATTGTGGATCACCAACAAGGAACACACAATCCTTAATTGGGTCTAGCCTTGATTTAGATATGTATAAACCAAAGGAAAAACACAAACTTTTATTCAAGAAACTCAAGAACAATACAAAACCGTATGGTTTTTGTCTCAAAGATGAAAATAGTCTAACTACCAAAAGAAATGCTAAGTGATCAATATATTTGATTACAAGTCTTGTTGGCCAATCCCCAAAAACGTCTAGGTGCATTGTGGAGCTTCCATGTTTGCGCCATTTCCTTCCTTGAGATGCAAAATCTGAATTTGTTATTTAAGGTAAGCTTCTCCCTCTTGGCAAATCCACAATTATTGTTTCAATCACCAATTATTGCATTGTTAACCATCCTTCTAGAACTTGTCTTGTGTATCCATGTGCCTTCAATACACGCCATTCAGCCTTCCTTGTGACACAAGATCAGATTTCCTAATTTTGGTAACTTTCTCTCACTTGAATTATCTCCTTAAATGCTCCAAATCTTCAATTATGACTCCATAATTCATTCCAATCATCCCAATCTGATTTATGACATTCTAGAAGGTCTCTTAATTGCATTTGATGACAACATGCGGCTGCCACCCTCTCAAGAATACCGAAAACCCTAATTTGCACAATTGGGCTTGTTTTGGACTTCTTCCTTGCAACTCTTGTAACTATTTTTGTGGACTGATTTTGACAAAACCCAAAACATGAAAGATGCTCTAAATTAAGTCTACTTCAAGGTCCAGCTGGTTCCATGCACGCCCAATCTCACTTGAAAGCCCAAAACCACAAAACAGCCTTGTATGGACAAGCTTGGTCCAAATCTGAGAAGCCCTCCTTTCTCAAGCTCAAGGCGTTTGATCCAAGACCTGTAACACCTACAAATCACACTCATACACCAAACATAAGTATTCTAAAACAAACTTTAAAAGAATCAAAAGAAAGGGCAACTAAAAGCCACAGAAACGGCACCAACAAGCGGACTGACTATCCTGCCCTCCCACCAACCCTTTAACTTATTTATTGACATTGAAAATCATTGGATAATCAGTTCTTAAGTTCAACAATGAGCACCCATTTAGGAGGAACGTCCATTGGTTCATCTTGCACATGTTTGGTTAGAAAGGAGCCAACATCAAAACCAAGTTGAAAACCAAGTTGAAGACAATTATTCCTCTTGGTTTGGCTCCTTGTCAAAGGCCCCTTATGGTTAAGGGCACCTTGTGCAAGCTCCTCATTAGGGGGCTGCTCCTCAGCCTCATCATAGTATTTGCTTCATCTTTTGGTTTACAGCATCTTAGGGTCTCATTGAGGTTTTAGATGTGTTGGAGTGCCAAAGAGGAAGAGGTGTTTGCATAAATTGAGCCAAGAACAACGGTTACAGTTCAAGGGGTGTCATTATGATGTTCTTTGCCATATCTATTGTTCAAATCAGTTTGGAATAGGAGACAAAGTCCTTGGCAACGTTTTCTAGCCTTCATTTGGCTCATCAATTGGTATCAGAGCGTTGGTTAGTCTTCTATTCATGTTTACATTGTTTAAATTTGCATATGAATGTTGCTGCCCAAACCGTATGTTGAACTGATTTTTATTTGCGTTTAGTTGCTGTTTGTTTAGATAGTTAGTTTATGTTTTTAAAGTGCTTGTTAGATAGTATACTATAGTTTGGTAACTTAGTTAAGTAGGCAAAACCGAAAACCCCCACAAAAAAGAACTTAAACTAGACTTAGTGTTGTTAAAATCTGTTTGTGTACCTTAGATCAAAATCGTGTGTAACCTGGTTGTTCATGTTCAATCTAGCTTAGATAATCTTCATTAGACTTTAATCAAGAAGTTTAAGTGTTAGTTTAGTTGAGTCCTTAAAATAGAAAACTTGAACACAAATCAGATTAGTTGATAGTTTAGCTTGTAATCAAGTAGTTAAAATTCTGTTTTTTGTACTTGTGTGCAATCTATTTAAAACGTTTTAGTGCTGCCTTATTGTAGCGCCCCGCTCCCGAGCTCTAAAATCGGGAACAGTGCACCCGCCGTATCTCACTGAGGAGAATACAAAGCGTCGAATCCATCTCTTACTTGTCAAAATGACGTAGAACTTTTTTTCGCGGAAACGTAAACCATAGCATATATTAAACTTCCATAACCGTCATTACATTTCTAAATAAAAACTCTGGAAATAAAATAGTAAAATAGTGTATGGAAATCCTCAAATATAAATAAGAACAAAACAGTTGCAGCATCCCCTCGTATCCTAGCCACAGCTCTCAACCGGCCCACTCTGCTACGTCCGCCCCGTCCTCAACGAAGATGTACTCGTAGTCTTCATCCGGTTCACCTGGGAAGTAGGGGTGAGTGACAGAAATCACCCAGTAGATGCCCGCCTCAAACAAATACAAAACGTACATACCGAAATGATATAGCCACATAACACATAAACATGATATAACACATAGCACATAAATATAAGATAACATGCATAAGATAAAGTAAATGCGGTAAGTAAAGCACTCCACATAAAAATACGCAAGTACGTGATGCATGCTCAATTAACGTGTCACACGCAACAAGAATCATGTCATGCAAAATGCCCTAGACCTATATGCAATGCATGATCCCGGGATTGACTGGATGCCTGTAGCCCGTGCACTACAATCCACCCTTGCGGATGCCTGTGGCCCGTGCACCACGATCCACCCCAACCGATGCCCGTGGCCCGTGCACCACGATCCACCGTAACCAAGTATCCATGGCCCGTACACCATGATCCTCTTCACTCGAGCGTTTGAGACCCGTACATCTCAGCCCACTCCCAATGCAATGCATGTGCCATGAATACAACAACAAAATTGCCTGGGGCCCGTACGCCCATCCTCACCAACTCCGGCACTCAACACTAGTCGTCTGGGCCCGTTCGTCCATCCTAACTATCTCCGGCACTCAATATTTAGCTTCGTAAAATTTGCAAATATTGGAAAGTGGTTATTTGGTATTCCTTTTATTTTTCCTTAGCTTGTGCTAATTTTCTAGAATTTTCTACTAATTTTCCCTTATTTAATTCTATTTATTATTAATTATTTTTAATTACTTACATTTATCAAAATTAAGAAATTAAGTGGAATTAATTTTATTTTAACCTTTTATATTTTCTGGAATTTATTTGGAATTTTCTGATATTTAATTGTATTTTTCTGGAAATTAAAATGATTTATTTACTATTTTCTAAATTACAGAATTATTAATAATTTTCAAAATTCCTTTTTTTTTATTTTCTTCTAGCGGGCCGGGTATAACCTTTTGCTCCAGCCCAGCCCGCGTTCGCTGCTCCAGCCCGGCCCGCGTTCGCTGCTCCAGCCCGGCCCGCGTTCGCTGCTCCAGCCCGGCCCGCAATCGCTACCTCCTTTTTTTTATATATATAAATGTAATGGGCCGGCCTGCCTTCGGGTCCGGCCCGCTGGCCATCCGGCCCGGCCCGTTGGCCGGCCGCCCTTTATTATTATTATTATTTTTTATATATATATATGCAAATTGGGCCTGGTCCTGCAGCCGCGGCCCGTTAAGGTTCAGCCCGTTCCGCTGCGCCAACAGGCCAGCCCGGTCTGCGTTTCTTTTCTTTTTTTTATTTTCCGGCGCGTGCGTTGCACCTCCGGCGCGTGAGGCCCACTCTCGGCCGCTTCCGGCGGCGCGTGTGGCCCACGCGCCACCCTCCTGGCCGAATTTTTGTCTCCCGATTCCTTTTTCTCTAATTCCAGGCTATATGAAACTATTTCAAGGCCAAAACGAAATGTTAAACATTCCTAAGTATGAAAAATCCTAATCTTTTGAGTTGATTTAAAAGTGTTTCCGCCCTAATCCAATCATACCATCAAATTCATATTCATACGAGTACATAGCAGCAATTTAAACAGTTAAATCATGCTTTTCCAAATATAACGGATACAAATCAATATTTTAACAAATAAAATAATAATAAAAAAACAAAGAATCACATAAAATATATCATCTAAGCATGCAAGGATCGTATCCATTTGAGGGGGGAAAGGCACCTACCTCGATTGACGATAACACGAATAAATTGGCGGAGTAACACTTAGGTTCGGAGCCTCGCCTCCCTTCTTCTTCTCTCTTTTCTCTCTTCTCTCTCTCTCCCTCTCTCTTTCTCTCTTTTTTTTGCCGTATATTTTTTTTTGTGCGTGCGTGTGTGTATACGTATATATGGGGGAAAAGTTAGGATAGATTTATTTGGTTTTCCCATTTGGTTTTGGTTTAGGTTTTCTAACGTGATTCTAACACTATTAGTTTATAATTATCTTTATTATCATCATCTCCTTTCATCATTATCATTATCATTATTATTATTATTATTATTATTATTATTATTATTATTATTATTATTATTATCTTATTTAGTAACATTTATGCATACATATATCTACTACATATGTATATCTATATTATATATATATATATATATATATATATATATATATATATATATATATATATATATTTCTCTTTTTTTTCTTTCGGCCCTAACACTTATTTAGCTTAGTTAGACTAGTTTACAACATAGATTAAGAGGTTCAGTTGGTTGTTTAGTTAGCACAAGCAACACCGAAAACTAAAGATCAAAACAAGTAGTTTAGCTAACTAAGTGTGCTGCCTAGTTTCTAGTGTTACACGTTTGATAGGTAGGACTTAAACACTTGCATTTAGTATCATTTAGTTTAGAATCTAATTGCATCATACAAACAAAAAAACAAACAAAAACAAAGTAGGTTGGATCACTTGAAAACAAAACAAAACAAGTTAGCATACTTAGCATCAAAACTGATTTTCCATTAGTTGTTAGTAATCAGCCTTTATAAACTTCATTTAGGTACAACTAAGTTGCATTTAGCTATCTTAAGATTAGTTAGATCATTTACATCAAAAACAGAAAAAGAAAAAAAGATAAGTGCCCTAAAACCGTGTGATTAGAACAACACTTTTAAAGCTCATTTGAAATCTTGGTGTATGCTAATAGCTTTATCTTTTTGTTGATTTCAATTGTTTCAAACGACTTGTTGGACTTAGATATACTCTGAAAGTTAGGAATTGTTTAAGCCCCACATTGTTAAAGAGCTATCCAATTGTTGTTTTAGATGAATTTCTGAACTTACATTGCACTATATACGATTTGAACTTGTTGTAATTGTGAATTCAATTCTCACTACATAGTGTTTAGCCGTGTTGTGTACGAGGAACTTTCAAATTCCAAATACAACAAACCTTGTGCAATTAAAGACCGTGGGCAATGTCTCATGTAGGCCGTGAGGAGTAGTCTCACAACAATCAAGCAAACCATCCAAAGAAAGAAAATTAAGCTTGATTGAGAAATACGCGAGAGAAAAGCCAATATCTGTCAACAAGTAAGAGGCAAGACAAGAGAGAATTGCACAAGGAAGCCAAGTGAGGAAAAAGCCCAAAGTTAAACGTCGCAAAAAGGGAAAATCCCTGTGCAAAGCTCAAAAGAAATAAAGTGCCCAAACCAAACCCAAAGTGTTTTAGTTTTGAGATATTGAAAGTTTCTAAAGCAAACCCTTGCTAGCACTTTGTTTGTGTGTCTTTACTTTCACCTTACTACAATTGATAATTGCATATGATGTAAACTAAATTGAGGAATTGTCTTAAAACAACCCCGTAGATTTTTTTCAGCCCGAACAACGATTTGACTTCTGTGATTTACTTGAATCTTTAGGAGAAATAGTCCAAATTGCTGTTTTGAACAATTGTCAACATAAAATAGAGTATTTGCATCTTGTCAATATTTTAATTGGCTTTTGAGATTGTTTTCTGAATCATGGGTCCCCAACAGAAAGATAATGCATCATCCCTGTTAGGAAATAGAACGAGATCACTGCAAAAACGCGCAGCGGAAAAACAAAACTTGATCTCCGATTTCCTACCAAGGATCCATGTTGTTCGTTTAATTCGACAAAAGAAATCAAAAAATTACCACCGTAGATTCAAAATCTGCAGATGGAAGAGGTGCGAAATCACGAACACCCTCTGTCGGTATCCACACGAACGCTTCCGCCTGGAGTGCTAGCTCTTCAAACGGTGCGGCTGAAGAACTCGGTTTTTCACAAAAAACGATTCTTGCCCTTTTTTTTCTACTGGTTGTGTGGTGTACGAAATACACCATACTATATACATATATATAGATATCAAAATCCGATTCCTGATCGGATTTGTTATTGCCTATCATAATCCGCACCAAATACAAATTCTGTTAGGATTTGATAAAACCAATCAAAATCCATATCAGATATGGATTCTCTGTTATTATCCAAAGATATAAATATATATACATAAAAACGAAATTAATAATAATAATAATAATTAATATCCAATATTAATATTATTAATATTAAAAATGATAATAATAATAATAATAATAATAATAATTAATATCCAATATTAATATTATTAATATTATTAATCTCAGCCATACGCATTCTTGTGTGTGACCCGATAGGCCCATACTAATTGGCAGTTGATTAAATCTCTATTAAACTAACAAGTCGTAATTGGTCTCTAGCAAGACATTACGACTACCCAATTAATACGAGTAAAGTCCAACTAGCCTAATTGCACATGCATTAATCCCTTTGTCACACGATATCTAGTTTGAACATAAGTCATGGTCAGCGTCATACTTATATTGTTCAAACATATGATTACTCGATCTCTAAGTAGACTGATAAAACAAATGATATTGATCACACTATCAATTCATTTGAGCACGGCCATGCATTTCACAGTCTCACTAATCGAGGGGCCCAAAGATATCTCTCTCGAAAGAGAGGGACAAATTCTATCTTGATTGTTCAATATCCTCTACATAATTTCTATCACATTCAATCATGACCTTTATTATTATCCAGTTACGAATAACGTTTGATCATGTCAAAATATAATAGTCCTTATGTTGGAAACTATGACAATCTCAAGTCAAAGGATTAAAACATGACTATCACGAGATTTACTTATGACGCTAATCCATGTAGTAATCTCATGATGGGTCTATCCAATACACTGTTCTCTAACAAGTATCTATGAGATTGATTCGTATCACCATACACATAATCATCTCATGATTATCAAATCAATACTCATACTGATTATAAATTATTTTATCTCTATAACAATAATGAATCAGGGACATATATCAAAATTGTGTAACATACTAACCAACAATAATGATAATAAAACCTCTTTTATTAATAATAAATGCATAACATAAATATCCAAATCATGTCCTAGGGCACATACACTAACAATCCCGTCCCCATCTACTCCTTTTCCATCCCCAGTCCCTGTTACCCTAGAGAATATACAGCAACAACTCACTTTCCTTGTTAATCAATTTGGTTTAATGAGAAGTGACATAGAGGATAACAAACAAAGAATAAGCAAAGTAGAAAAGCCAACCTCAGATCAAAAGGAACCTAGTATACCTTTTCAAGAAGGCACCTCTTATGGTAATGAGTCTCATGTTGAACGTAGAAAAGTCGCATCACTTAGAGGTAGAGGTAGAGCTCGAGGTAGTAATGGTGGTCGTAGGAATCTTTCTTTTGAGGAAAGATTTGATAGTCTCCCTGAGTACAATGAAGAACCCTATCTAGAGGAAAGATATGATGAACGTCAACCTGATAGAGATGAACATCTTGAAGAAGAATACATTACTACTAAACTGACAATACCCCCCTTCCATGGGAAAAGTGATCCTGAAACATATTTGCAATGGGAAACAAAGGTAGATCATATGTATTCTTGCACTAACTATTCTGAATTAGCCAAAGTGCGGTATGCAACTTTTGAATTTGTAGATTTTTCTTTACTTTTGGTGGGAACAACTGAAGAACACCAGGAGAAGAACAAGACAGCCCCCTGTTGTTACTTGGTCCGAGCTGAAACAAGAGATGAGGAAGAGATTCATATCTCCTTCCTATGAAAGAAGCGTTTTCCAGAAATTGCAACAACTTTCACAAGGCAATAGATCTGTCTATGAATTTTATAAAGAGTTAGAACATTTGCTTACCAGGGCTAACATAGAAGAAGCTGAGGAAGCCACCATGGCTAGATTTCTAGCTGGCTTGAACAAAGAAATTGCATTTAATGTGGAACTTACACCTTACTCTGATCTGGCTTCTATGGTTCACATCGCTGAGAAAGTGGAGAGACAATTGAAGGTAAAAACTTCTAACTCTTCTTTTCGGACTAATCCTGTGAGTTTTCCTAGAACACAGCCCAGGACGCCATTCCGTCCACAACAAGGTCAAGGCCGTGGATCCCAAGGAAAATCAACCCAGAACATCCAAAATCGTCCAAAGCTTCCAATCACTGATAAAGGCAAAGCCAAGGTGGAAGGTACGCCTAATTTTAAGACTCGTGATATTCAATGTTTTAAATGCTTAGGAAAAGGTCATTTTGCTAATCAATGTCCCAACCCTAAACGTATCTTGTTTATTGAAGAGTCTAATGAGTATTATTCTGAGGAAGAATTGGAAGAGAGTGAAGAAAACAAAGAAATTGAGCAAACATGTGAGGAAGAAGAAGAGATTAGTGAAGAGAATAATGAGTGTGAAACAAAAGAGTTCTTAGTTGTCCGTCGAGCTCTAAGTGCCCAAGTTAAAACTGAAGAACCTGAAATACAACGAGAGAACATATTCCACATTCACTGTATGGTTAAAAAGAAAGTCTGCACTTTGATAATTGACTCCGGTTCATGTACCAATGTTGCAAGTTTTGAACTTGTTAGGAAACTTGAGTTACCTTTAATTAATCACCCCCGTCCTTATAGACTTACGTGGCTTAATGAGTGTGGTGAAGTTAAAGTAACAAAGCAAGTCATAGTTCCTTTGTCAATTGGTGGGTATTCTGCTGAGGTGTTATGTGACGTAGCCTTTATGCAATCAAGTCATATCTTATTAGGTAGACCGTGGCAATTTGACAACAAAGTTACGTATGATGGTTACCTAAATAGATATTCCTTTAGGTATAACAACAAACTGTTCAAATTAAATGCCTTACCCCCGCACAAAGTCTTTGAGGATCAACAATAAATGTCAAAAAGCCATAACGATCCAAAAGAAAAGGAATTGGAAAGGATTTTCATCAAGGAAAATCAACTGAGAAGTTCTCATCTTAAAACTGAACCCAAAGAAATCAAAGTTTCTGCTGAACCATCTCTAAAGAAAAGCGCATTCTTTGCATCTCAAAGTGAGGTAATCCATGCCATCAATTCAAACAAAAATGTTTATATCTTGCTTTACAAAGAAGCTTTGTTCTCTTCTTCTGAAATACCATCTACTTTACCAAGTGAAGTTGCATCTTTACTTCAAGAATTTTCTAACTGGTTTCCTGAAGGAGATCCCCCAGGTTTACCACCTCTAAGAGGCATTGAGCATCAAATAGATTTCATTCCAGGAGCTGTTCTGCCAAACAGACCTGCCTATAGAGCCAATCCAGAGGAAACTAAGGAAATCCAAAAACAAGTTGAGGAATTATTGACTCAAGGTAAAGTAAGAGAGAGCATGAGTCCTTGTGTTGTTCCTGTAATCATTGTCCCTAAGAAAGATGGAACTTGGAGAATGTGTACTGACTGTAGAGCCATCAATAAGATCACTGTGAAGTATAGATACCCTATTCCTAGGTTGGATGACATGTTGGATATGTGCATGGGTCTAGGTGCTTTAGCAAAGTAGATCTTAAGCAAGGATATTTCCAAGTGAGAATTAGGGAAGGTGATGAATGGAAAACTGCCTTTAAGACTAAGTTTGTATTGTACGAATGGTTAGTTATGCCCTTTGGTTTAACCAATGCCCCTAGTACTTTCATGAGGTTAATGAATGAGGTCTTAAGGAAATTCATAGGTAAATTTGTAGTAGTTTACTTTGATGACATTCTTATCTACTCCAAAACCCTAAGTGAACACCTGAACCATCTAAGAGCCGTTTTTGTCACCCTACAGAAAGAAAAGTTATATGCTAATTTCAAGAAGTGTTCTTTCTGTCTGGAGAAGGTTACATTCTTAGGATTTGTGATTAGTGCTGAAGGAATTGAAATGGATCAAGAGAAAGTTAAATCCATAACTGAGTGGCCAACCCCTAAGTCTGCTTGAGATGTTAGGAGTTTTCATGGATTAGCTAGCTTCTATAGATGTTTTGTAAAGGATTTCTCTACCATAGCTGCACCCTTGAATGAATTAGTCAAGAAAGATGTAAGATTTGAATGGGGAGAAACACAACAACAAGCCTTTGAGGAACTTAAAAAACGTCTAACTTCTGCACCTATCCTGAGATTGCCCAACTTTGATGAAACGTTCGAAGTTGAATGTGATGCCAGTGGAGTTGGCATTGGAGCTGTGTTGCATCAAGGTAACAAACCTGTTGCCTACTTTAGTGAGAAATTGAAAGGAGCTTCCATAAATTATTCAACCTATGATAAAGAATTGTATGCCCTTGTCCGTTCTTTACAAACTTGGCAACATTACCTGCAACCTAAGGAATTTGTGATTCATACAGATCATGAGAGCCTTAAGTATCTAAAAGGTCAAGGAAAATTGAACAAAAGACATGCCAAATGGGTTGAATTCATTGAACAATTCCCTTATGTGATCAAGTATAAGCAAGGAAAAGAAAATGTCGTTGCTGATGCCTTATCTCGTTGCTATACTTTGATTACTACTCTTTCATGTAACATGTTTGGTTTTGAGTCTATCAAAGAGATGTATCATTCTGATCAGGACTTTAGTTCTATCTATCAAGCATGCATTGATTCACCTTTTGCTAAATATTACTTGCATGATGGTTATTTGTTTAAGGAACATAAGTTATGTGTACCAATGTGTTCATTAAGAGAGTTGTTGATAAAAGAAGCTCATGTAGGAGGTTTAATGGGTCACTTTGGCTCGTTAAAAACTTTGGAAACACTTAAGGAACATTTCTTCTGGCCGCATATGAGAGCACATGTTGATAAGGTATATGACCAATGTATTACTTGCAAGCAAGCAAAATCTAGAACTCAACCACATGGATTGTACACTCCCTTATCTGTTCCAAGCTCACCTTGGACTGTTATTTCTATGGACTTTGTAATGGGATTGCCTCGATCCAAAACTGGTAAAGATAGCATCTTTGCTGTTGTTGATAGATTTTCCAAGATGGCACATTTCATTGCATGTAAGAAAGTTGATGATGCTATTCATATTGCTGATTTGTTCTTTAAGGAGATTGTTAGATTGCATGGCATGCCACGTACAATTGTTAGTGATAGAGATACAAAGTTTCTAAGTCATTTCTGGCGTGTTTTGTGGAGTAAACTCGGTACTAAATTGTTATTTTCTACAACTGCTCACCCACAAACCGATGGTCAAACTGAAGTTGTTAATAGAACTTTGTCTCAACTGTTACGTGTTGTCATTCAAAAGAACTTGAAGAATTGGGAAGATTGCTTAGCTTACATTGAGTTTGCATACAATAGGGTTGTTCATAGTGGAACGTTGCATTCTCCTTTTGAAGTTGTTTATGGCTTTAACCCTTTGTCTCCGCTTGATTTTGTTCCCATACCTGTTCATGAACGTGTTAGTTTAGATGGTGAACGAAAAGCAAAACTTTTGAAAGAATTGCATGAAAAGGTTAAGTCACAACTTGAAGCTAAGAATAAAGTGTATGCCAATAGAGCCAACAGGAATCGTAAAGTTGTTATATTTGAACCTGGTGATCTTGTTTGGTTACACTTGAGGAAAGAAAGATTCCCTAAGGAAAGGGACTCCAAATTGAAGCCAAGAGGCGATGGACCGTTCAAAGTGTTGAAACGGCTTGGTGATAATACCTATGTTCTCGATCTTCCTGAAGAAAGGTATGGTCCTATCTCTAAAACTTTTAATGTTGCTGACCTTTCTCCGTTTAGTATTGATTCAGATTCGAGGACGAATCCTTTTCAAGTGGGAGGGAATGATGAGCTACAGCCTAACCTTGTGGATACAAACACTGATGATGACACCTCATTGCCCCACAATGGTCCCATAACAAGGAGTATGGCTAAGAAATTGTTGCATTGTGTTGAATCATTTCTTTACAGGCATGAAGAGGATGAGCCAAGCAAAGATGATGTCCATTGGCTTTATATGATACAAACTTTGATCTAGTTGTATCAAAAACGTGTTGTACATATTTTTAGATGTTCTTTTTAATATTGTTGGTTTGTTAACTTTGTTTTAGGATACTTTGTGTTGTATTCTTGCCTTGTCTTTCAGGTACACGTTTTTAGCTTGAAGATGCAATTCAAACCTGAATTTTTGTCCAAAAGAGGTGTTATGCAAGTAGCTTACAAGCAAGGTGGTGACAAGCACCCATGTCAAAAATCTGATTTCTTCTCACGCAAACAAGGAAGAAACAAGCTGCTCAAACCTTCAACCAATAGAAAGGAGTCTTGCAAATGCTTGAACCAATCACAAACAAATGAAGAAAATTCAGCAAGCTGCTCAACAAAAGATCCAATCACAAGGCATGAGGAATTCGGCTGGTTGAAGGCATAATTGAGTTGAAGATTCAAAGCCTCAAATACAACCAATCAAAGGCATTTCTAAGCAAGCTGCTCATTACAATATCCAATCAGAATTTTGGCTGAAAACAAAGATGGAAGAAATGGTTGTCTAAGGAATATTTGTTGAAAATTCAAACACCAAGTTGCATCCAATCAAAAGGCCATTACAAAGAAAGCTGCTCCATGTCTTAACCAATCAAATTAATCAAGGAAAAAGGCTGGAAAACAAGATGGTTTACACGGCAAAGCAACCAGCCTCTTGGAACCGAAATTTGCTCAAACAATTTCCAAGCAAAGCATGTCATTTTAGTCTAGTAGTTTGTACATTTAAACTTGTACTTCTTAGCATTTTCGTTTGTTATAAGTAGAGTTAGAACCTGAATGTAAAACACAACTAATTATCAAACACATTTCAATCAAATTTCCTTCAAGGAGTTCTCAACTATTTCTTAGTTGAAGTTTGAAACCACTAACGGTTTTCTTTCAAGTTCCTAGCCTAGAACTTGTTAGTAATTGCTTCATCTTTTGGTTTACAGCATCTTAGGGTCTCATTGAGGTTTTAGATGTGTTGGAGTGCCAAAGAGGAAGAGGTGTTGGCATAAATTGAGCCAAGAACAACGGTTACAGTTCAAGGGGTGTCAGTGTGATGTTCTTTGCCATAGCTATTGTTCAAATCAGTTTGGAATAGGAGACAAAGTCCTTGGCAACGTTTTCTAGCCTTCATTTGGCTCATCATGCTTGCTTGGTAACTTGTTTGAACAATTTTGGTTCCAAGAAAGCTGGTTTCCTTGCCGTGCTTCCATGCTTGTTTTCAGCCACAATTTTGATTGGATAATACTTTGAGCAGCTTGGTTTGAATCGCCTTTGATTGGTTGCAAGTTTGGCTTTGAAGTTTCAAACAAATTATGCCTTAATTAGCCGTCATCTTCAAGGAGTTGATTGGATCAATTTTTTGTGCTGCTTGCTTGCTTGTCTCCAACTTGTTTTTGATTGGTTTGAACATTTGCAAGACTTCTCCCAATTGGTTAATGCTTTGAGTAGCTTGTCCATCCATCTTTAACGTGAAGAACAATTCAGATTTTGACATGGATGCTTGTTACCTCCTTGCTTGTTAGCTACTTGCATATCACCTCCTTGCTTGAACAAAAATTCAGATTCTAATTGCATTTTCAAGCTAAGTACGTGTACCTGAAAAACAAGGCAATAATACAACACAAACTATCCTAAGACAAGGTTAACCAACCAACAATATTAAAAAGAACAACTAAAGATATGTACAGCATGTTTTTGATACAACTAGATCAAAGCTTGTATCATATAAACCCAATGGACATCATCTTTGCTTGGTTCATCCTCTTCATGCCTATAAAGAAATGATTAAACACAATGCAACAACTTCTTAGCCATACTCCTTGTTATGGGACCTGTGCGGGGCAGTGAGGTGTCATCATCAGTGTTTGTATCCACAAGGTTAGGCTGTAGCTCATCAAGACCTCACCCCTTTCACTGATGACCTTTTTGATTCGAGGACGAATCCTTTTGAGGAGGGGGATTGATGAGGATCATGGGTCCGATGAGGATCAAGGGCCCCATCAAGTGGTCAAGGGCCCTATGACAAGAAGAAGGGAAAGAGAACTTTGTCATCAAGTTGGAACCTTCTTGTTTAAGCATGTTCAAGATGAACATAAGGTTCCATGGGTTCACTTCATTGAACCCACCCTTTAACCTTTTTATGAGTAGTGCGTGTGTGTGCTTTCTTTATTTTGAATTTTATCTTGTTTCTTGTGATCTTTGTTTTATTTGTTTTCTTTGTAGGTAAATTAGGTACATGGAAGATCCAAAATGAAATGAAGGCCCAAATGGAACATTGTAGGCGTGTGTCACATCTTACTTGGTAGGCCATGGCAATTTGATCGACATGTGACATATGATGAATATTTGAATCGTTATTCTTTCAAATTGAATGGCAAACTTTACAAATTACATGCACTTCCACCACACAAAGTCCACGAGGATCAACAACGCATGTCTAAGTCTAGGGTCGATCCTAAAGAAAAAGAAGCTGAGACAAAATTCGTGAAATGCATAAAAAGTGAACAAAAAACAAGAGAGCAAGGGAAAAGAGGTAGTACCCACAGGAGTCACCGAGTTGAAAAAGAAGTGTGGGTATTTTGAAAAGAAAAGAGAGGTCACACGAGCCCTTTATAGCAACCAAACAGTCCTCATTCTCATACATAAGGCGTGTCACCTTGCCCTATAAGAACTCCCCCCCAACTTCCCTACCTCAGTTGCGTCCCTTATCCAAGAGCAAAGTTCTATTTCCCACGGAACCACCATCTGGTTTACCACCTATTAGAGGAATAAAACACCAAATCGATTTTGTCCCAAGAGCCGTAACGAAATCGCCCAGCCTATCGAGCCAACCCTGAAGAAACCAAGGAAATCCAAAGGCATGTAGAGGAGCTCCTAGCGAGTGGACAAGTCCGAGAGAGCCGAAGCCCATCAGTTGTCCCAGTCATTTTAGTACCCAAAAAAGATGGAACTTAGAGAATGTGTACTGATTGTCGTGCCATAAACAAAATTACCGTCAAGTATAGGTACCCCATACCTAGGCTGGATGATATGCTGGATATGTTGCACGGATCTAAATTCTTCACCAAAATCGACCTTAAGCAGGGGTACTTCCAGGTACGCATTAGAGAAGGGACGAATGGAAGACTGCATTCAAAACCAAGTTTGGGCTCTATGAGTGTTTAGTGATGCCCTTTGGGCTCACCAACGCCCCTAGCACCTTTATGCGGCTAATGAATGAAGTCTTACGAGCGTTCATAGGACGATTTTGGTTGTTTATTTCGATGATATCCTAATCTATACCCAAACCATAGAAGATCACCTTGACCACATTAGGGTCGTTTTTGAGAAACTTAAGCAAGAACAACTTTACGCCAACCTTAAGAAGAGCTCTTTTTGTTTGGAACGAGTAGTCTTCCTAGGATTTGTCATTTCGGCTGAGGGAGTAGAGATGGATGAGGAAAAGGTTAGGTCAATTGTGGAGTGGCATATACCTAAGAATGTAGGGGAAGTTCGCAGTTTCCATGGACTTGCAAGTTTTTATAGACGCTTTGTCAAAGATTTTTCTTCCATAGCTGAACCCCTAAACAAAATTTTAAAAAAAGATCTGCCTTTTAGGTGGGAAGAGCCACAACAACAGGCATTTGATGAGCTTAAACGTAGGCTAACTACTGCACTCATACTTAGGTTACCAAATTTTGACGAGATTTTGAGATCGATTGTGATGCAAGTGGAGTGGGTATAGGCGCGGTTTTGACCCAAGGTAAGAAACCCATAGCCTATTTTAGTGAGAAGTTGAAAGGCGCTGCATTGAATTACTCTACCTATGATAAGGAACTTTATGCCCTCGTAAGATCCTTACAAACTTGGCAACACTATCTTTAACCTAAAGAGCTTGTGATCCACACTGACCACGAAAGCCTAAAGTATCTTAAAGGGCATGGAAAGTTGAACAAGAGACATGCCAAATGGGTGGAGTACATAGAACAATTCCCTTACGTGATTAAGTACAAACAAGAAAAGGACAATATAGTTGCTGATGCCCTCTCTAGGAGATACACATTAGTGACTACATTATCCTCAAAGATTCTTAGGATTCGAATCACTTAAGGAATTGTACCCGAATGACCATGATTTGGCACCATTTTCGAGGCATGTAAAGAGACACCATTTGGGAAATTCTACATACACGAGGGTTATCTTTTCAAAGAACATAAGTTGTGTGTTCCCCAATCATCCCTACGAGAAGCATTGACTAGAGAAGCCCATGGGGGAGGTTTAATGAGTCATTTCAGAGTGTTCAAAACTTTTGAGACCTTAAGGAACATTTCTATTGGCCCCACATGCGTGTAGACGTCAAGAGGTTATGTGGTAGTTGCATCACTTGCAAACAAGCCAAATCCAAGTCCCAACCACATGGCCTTTACACACCTTTACCCATCCCTGATTCCCCTTAGATTGACATTTCCATGGACTTTAATTTTGATGAGGCTGAGGAGCAAACCCCTAATGAGGAGCTTGCACAAGGTACCCTTAACCATAAGGGGCCTTTGACAAGGAGCCAAACCAAGAGGGCTAATTGTCTTCATCTTGGTTTCCAACTTGGTTTTGATGTTGGCTCCTTTCTAACCAAACATGTGCAAGATGAACCAATGGATGTTCCTCCTAAATGGGTGCTCATTGTTGAGCTTAAGAACTGATTATCCAACGATTTTCAGTCCGCTTGTTGGTGCCGTTTCTGTGGCTTTTAGTTGTCTTTTCGTTTGCTTCTTTTAAAGTTTGTTTAGAATACTTATGTTTGGTGTATGAGTGTGATTTGTAGGTGTTACAGGTCTTGGATCAAACGCCTTGAGCTTTGAAAAGGAGGGCTTCTCAGATTTGGACCAAGCTAGTCCATACAAGGCTGTTTTGTGGTTTTGGGCTTTCAAGTGGGAATGGGCGTGCATGGAACCAGCTGGACCTTGAAGAAGACTTAATTTAGAGCATCTTTCATGTTTTGGGTTTTGTCAAAATCAGTCCACAAAAATAGTTACAAGAGTTGCAAGGAAGAAGTCCAAAACAGGCCCAAGTGTGCAACTTAGGGTTTTCGGCTTTCTTGAAGAAAGGGGGCAGCCGCCTAGCCTCATCAAATGCAATTAAGAAACCTTCTAGAATGGCATAAATCAGATTGGTATGATTGGAATGAATTATGGAGTCATAATTGAAGATTTGGAGCAAATAAGGAGATAATTCAAGAAAGAGGAAGTTACCAAAATTAGATCTTGAGACAAAAGGAAGGCTGAATGGCGTGGAAGGCAAGGGGATGCACAAGGCAAGTTCTAGAAGGATGGCTATAATGCAATAATTGGTGATTGAGACAATAATTGTGGATTTGCCAAGAGAAAGAAACTTACCTAAAATAACAAATTCTGATTTTTGCATCTCAAGGAAGGAAGTGGCGCCAACAAGGAAAACCCAAGAAGCCCTAGCCGTTTTTTGGGAGTGGCCAACAAGGCTTGTAATCAAATATATTGATCACTTAGCATTTCTTTTGTTAGTTAGACTATTTTTCATCTTTGAACTACAAACCCTAGCGTTTTATGTTATCTTTTGTTCTTGAGTTTTCTTGAATAAAAGTTTGTGTTTTTCCTTTGGTTTACACATATCTAAATCAAGGCTAGACCCAATTAAGGATTGTGTGTTCCTTGTTGGTGATCCACAATCCAAGGACTAGGAGTGACTGGTTGGATTGGGAGGATTGAAACACACCCAACCAAACGGATTTGGAGGCTTGAAAGGAAGGTGGTTGCTTGGCACCATTGTCCATCATATTCAAGGCTTGAGGGACGTTTGGAGAGTGAAGAAAGATCGGGACAACATCAACATACGAACCATATTCGTATCAAGTGGTATCAGAGCTCTCGTTTATCTTCATCTCAAATATCTTTTCTTGTGTCGTTTTGTGTCATTCTTGTTATTCTCAAACATCCAAAAAAAAAACGTTTATTGTCAAAAAAAAAAAATTGATCTTTTGCTTCATTTCATCAAAACAAAAACAAAGATTGTTCCTTTCTTCAGTCCAACAGAAAAACCACAAAAAAAGACTTCACCTTTTGCATCAATATTGATCACCTATCATTAAAGATCTCATCTTTAACACACTTAATCATAGGATCATTGTTGTTTGCATTGAATAGGATTTAACTCCATCTAAAAATCAGTCCAAGGCCTAAAAGAAGCTACCTTTGAGTCAAATACCTTGTTGTTATCGAAGCTTTTAATTAAATTTGCTTGTGTGATATTGAATACAAGTTTGTTTGTTTTGGTTGTATTGGTATCCAAGGAAAATCTTTGTTCTACTACACATCCATCCAAACACAAAAAGGATCATCTTTCGAGCATACACAACTGATTCTCGCAAAAAGCAAACAAAGGTTGCATCAAGGCTGCTTTGAACGTCAAAAAAAAAGGGAAAAGAAAAGCAAAGAAAAACGTGCACAAAAGCAACAAAAAGAAGTGCACAAAGAAAGAAAGAGAAAAGAAGTTCCTTTTGTACAAAAGTTCCATCTTTTTGCATCTACTATCCAAGTTGACAAAAGCAAAACAAAACCGTGTGTTTGCCCCAAAACAACACACATAAAACCTTCAACTCTCAACCTTGGATACGCATTCATACTATCAATCAAAGAACTTGCATTTGATATTGCATAAGTTGGTTTAATTAAAGATTGCCCAGGACAACCCCTAGCAATTCTTTGGTTCAGCCAACTACATCACTTTTGGTTACTTGTTTCTTTGAATCATAGTTATTAAGTGTGTTTAAAATTATGTTCTACTTCTTGAAGCTGTTTACCACTTGTTGATCAATTGGTTTTTTTGAAGGCAAAAGAAGCTTGCAAGGCCAGGAAAACAAAACAGATTGTGGTTAGCCAATTTGGGACTTGCCTTAAGAGGTTCTAGCTCAAGATTGGCCAAGGAAAAACACTTGAACAATTGAGAGAAAAACAAGGGAGGACAAAAAAAAAAAGGCCAAACAGATTTTCGTTTTCCTTTTTGTTTTCACTAACAACTCACTTTTGTTTCTTGTGTTAGTTTTCTTCTTTTCTTGTTTGTGAAAGCGTTTCAGGTTGCCATGGATGGTTCAAACAGTACCCAAGGAGGAGGAGACAAAGTGGAGTTCTCAATGGAAAAGATGGCACAAATGCTTAGTAACATGCAATCTAGGTTGGATGAGTGGGAAGCAAAGATGACATCCAACACACTTCCTACCCAAGAACAGCCCCCACCTCAAACCCAAGGCCAAACATCCCGTGGAACTGAACCTAAGGGGTCCACAAGCATGGGAGGTAGAGGAGGAGCAAGGGGTAGAGGAGATAGGAGACACGGAATGAGACAACAACCTGTTAGGGAGGAATGGAATGATTACTATGAAGAGGAAGAGGTTGAGGAGGTATACCCAAGGCCTCAAGGCCGAATACAACCTAGGAGGCATGTGCCTCAAGAGGATGATTATTTGAAAACCAAAATAAACATTCCACCCTTTTTTGGCAAAAGTGACCCTGAAGCCTACATTGAATGGGAGAGAAAAGTTGACATGATCTTTTCCTATACCAACTATACTGAGTTGCAAAAAGTGAGATATGCAAGTATAGAGTTCTTGGAATATGCATTGATTTGGTGGGACCAAACTCAAAGTATAAGAAGAAGGACTAGACAGCCCACAATTGGAACTTGGGATGAGATGAAATATGAGATGAGAAAGAAATTCATTCCAGAATCTTACGAGAGATCCATGTTCCAAAAGTTGCAATGCCTAACTCAAGGAAACAAAAGTGTGGATGAATACTTTAAGGAGTTAGAGAGTTTGTTGATAAAAACTGATACTGAAGAAACTGAGGAGGCAACCATGGCTCGGTTTTTGGGAGGTCTTAATAAGGAGATTGGGTTTCAACTTGAACTCACTACCTATGTTGATCTAAATTCCATGGTTCATAAAGCTGAGAAAATTGAGCGGCAATTAAAGGTACGTTCTTCTACTAGTGAATTTGGTTTTAGAACTAATGCTTCTTCTTTTTCTAAAGTGCAGCCTAGGTCTAATGGCAATGGAGGAGCACGGCCAAGTTCAAACACCCTCGGCCAAAACAGCCAGCACACTCCAAATAAACCACACTTCACTCAAAGGACCAATGGTGCAAATCTAGGTCAAAATGACAAAGGCAAGGGCAAGGCAACCGCAAACCCTCCAAGGACAAGGGAGATTGAGTGTTTTAAATGTAGAGGGAGAGGGCATTATGCAAGGGACTGCCCTAATGTCAAGAAAGTGTTGTACCTTGAGGAGACAAATGAATTCTATTCCGAAGAGGAGGAAGAAGAAGCCACAAAGGAAGAATACCAAGAGGACTCAGCTGAGGAGATAAAGAGTGATGAAGAGGGTGCTTATAAGGACTTTCTTGTGGTAAGAAAAGCCTTAAGTGCACACATGAAGGAGGAAGAAGAAAACTTGCAAAGGGAGAACATTTTCCACATCCATTGTTTGGTAAAAGGCAAAACTTGCACTTTAATTATTGATAGTGGTTCTTGTGCTAATGTTGCAAGTATTGAACTTGTTAGAAAGCTAGATTTACCTATGATTGATCATTCCCATCCCTATAGGTTATCTTGGCTAAATGATTGTGGTGAGATTCATGTGTCTAAACAAGTTCTGATTTCTTTATCTATTGGCGGCTACAAAGATGAAATTTTGTGTGATGTAGCTCCTATGCATGCTAGTCATATTTTGTTAGGTAGACCTTGGCAATTTGACAAGCATGTTATTTATGATGGTAGATTGAACATGTATGCTTTTACGTTCAATGGCAAAAAGTTTAAGTTACATGCATTGTCTCCACATAAAGTTTATGAGGATGCTAAGAGGATGAAGAAGAACCATTCAGATCCTAAGGAAAAGGAGGCTGAAAAACGGTTCTTAGAGGTTCTTAAAAAGGAGAGAAGAAGCCTTGTGGAGGCCACAACTTCCTCGGCCAAGGGTACACAACCCACGGCCCAAATCAGTCCACCCTCACCCACGGTTCAAACACTTTCACAAGCATCCACACCACAAATTTCACATCCACCTAAGAAGCACGCTTTCTTTGCAAAATCTCGTGAAGTTGCACATGCATTGTATGATAATAAAACTGTTTTGGTGATGCTTTACAAAGATAGTGTTGAATTCTTGTTTTCTAAGAATGACTTACCATCTACCTTGCCTAGTGGTGTTGTTTCTTTGTTGGAAGAATTTGCAGATTTGTTTCCCGAGGAGGAACCACATGGGTTGCCACCTTTAAGAGGGATTGAGCACCACATTGACTTCATTCTAGGGGCTGTCCTAACTAATAGGCCAGCTTATAGAGCCAATCCGGAGGAAACAAAGGAGATACAAAGGCAAGTGGAGGATCTCTTGGCCAAAGAGAAGGTAAGGGAAAGTATGAGCCCAAGTGCAGTGCCAGTCATACTTGTTCCAAAAAAAGATGGCACTTGGAGGATGTGTACAGATTGTAGGGCCATCAACAAAATCACTGTAAAGTATAGGTACCCCATTCCTAGACTTGATGATATGCTTGATATGTTGCATGGTTCACAATGGTATACGAAAATTGATTTGAAAAGTGGTTATTTTCAAGTGAGAATAAGAGAGGGTGATGGATGGAAAACAGCTTTTAAAACTAAATTTGGATTGTATGAATGGTTAGTTATGCCTTTTGGGTTAACTAATGCACCTAGTACATTCATGAGGCTAATGAATGAAGTTTTGAGAGCTTTTATTGGGAAGTTTGTTGTGGTTTATTTTGATGACATCTTGATCTATTCTAAGACCTTAGAAGAGCATTTAAATCACATAAGGGCTGTTTTTGAAAAGCTAAGAAAAGAAAAACTTTATGCTAACTTTAAGAAATGTTCTTTTTGTTTGGACAAAGTTGTTTTTCTTGGTTTTGTAATCAGTTCTGCAGGGATTGAAATGGATCAAGACAAAGTGAAATCCATCCTTGAATGGCCTACGCCAAAGAGTGTGGGAGAAGTGAGGAGCTTTCATGGTTTGGCAGGTTTTTATAGGCGGTTTGTCAAAGACTTCTCAACCGTGGCCGCACCATTGAATGAGATAGTCAAGAAGGAGGTTGGATTCCATTGGGGGGACGCCCAGCAAAGGGCGTTTGATGAGCTTAAAAGACGTCTCACTACAGCACCTATCCTGAAGTTACCAAACTTTGATGATACATTTGAGATAGAGTGTGATGCAAGTGGCGTGGGAATTGGAGCTGTTCTAACCCAAGGTAAGCATCCTATTGCTTATTTTAGTGAAAAGTTGAAAGGTGCTGCATTGAACTATCCTACTTATGATAAGGAGTTGTATGCTTTAGTAAGGTCCTTACAAACTTGGCAACACTACTTGCAACCCAAAGAGTTTGTCATTCATACTGATCATGAAAGTTTGAAGTACCTTAAGAGTCAAGGAAAATTGAATAAGAGGCATGCAAAGTGGGTTGAGTTTATCGAGCAATTTCCTTATGTCATTAAGTATAAGCAAGGAAAAGATAACATAGTTGCTGATGCTTTGTCTAGAAGGTATACTTTGATTACTAAGTTGTCTTCACACTTGCTTGGCTTTGAATTTGTTAAGGAATTGTATAAGGATGATTCTGATTTTGCTTCCATTTATGATGCATGTGTTGATTCTCCTTTTGGTAAATTTTATTTGCATGATGGCTATTTGTTTAAGGAGAAACGATTATGCATTCCTAAGGGATCCATGCGTGAATTGTTGGTTAAGGAAGCACATGGGGGCGGGTTAATGGGACACTTTGGAGTTTTTAAAACTTTAGAAACTTTAAAGGAACATTTCTTTTGGCCTCACATGAAATCAGATGTTGCAAAGGCTTGTAGTAGTTGCATCACTTGTAGGCAAGCTAAGTCCAAAACACAACCTCATGGTTTGTACACACCCTTGGACGTACCTAGTGCACCTTGGGAGGACATTTCTATGGACTTTGTTCTTGGCTTACCTAGATCAAAAGGTGGTAGAGATAGTGTCTTTGTTGTGGTAGACAGATTCTCTAAGATGGCACACTTTATTGCTTGTCACAAAGTAGATGATGCTTCTTACATCGCAAATCTATTCTTTAAAGAAGTTGTTCGGTTACATGGCATGCCTAAAACAATTGTTAGTGATAGGGACAGTAAATTCTTGAGTCATTTTTGGCGTGTACTTTGGAGCAAGTTGGGAACTAAGCTTTTGTTTTCTACTACTGCACATCCACAAACAGATGGCCAAACTGAAGTGGTAAATCGGACCTTGTCACAAATGTTGCGTGCTTTAATCCAAAGCAATCTGAAAAATTGGGAAGAATGTTTACCACATATTGAGTTTGCTTACAATAGGGCTGTTCATAGTGGGTCTTTATATTCCCCTTTTGAAGTTGTCTATGGTTTTCTACCCCACTCCCCACTTGATTTGTTGCCTATTCCAATTGATGAGCGTACTAGCATGGATGGTAAACAACGGGCTGAAATGATCAAAAAGTTGCATGAAAAGGTTAAACTCCAACTTGAAAGAAAGAATAGACAGTATGCCAAACAAGCTAACAAGCATAGAAAAGATGTGTTTTATCCTGGAGATCTTGTTTGGTTGCATTTAAGGAAGGAACGATTTCCTAAGGAGAGGAAGTCCAAGCTTATGCCTAGAGGAGATGGACCTTTTAAGGTCATCCAAAAGGTTGGTCCAAATGCTTATGTGCTTGATCTTCCTCCAGACAGGTATGGTTCAGTTTCCAACACCTTCAATGTAAGTGATCTTTCCCCTTTTGAGCATTTTTATCTTGATGATTCGAGGGCGAATCCTTTTGAGGAGGGGGGGATTGATGAGGCTGAGGAGCAAACCCCTAATGAGGAGCTTGCACAAGGTACCCTTAACCATAAGGGGCCTTTGACAAGGAGCCAAACCAAGAGGGCTAATTGTCTTCATCTTGGTTTCCAACTTGGTTTTGATGTTGGCTCCTTTCTAACCAAACATGTGCAAGATGAACCAATGGATGTTCCTCCTAAATGGGTGCTCATTGTTGAGCTTAAGAACTGATTATCCAACGATTTTCAGTCCGCTTGTTGGTGCCGTTTCTGTGGCTTTTAGTTGTCTTTTCGTTTGCTTCTTTTAAAGTTTGTTTAGAATACTTATGTTTGGTGTATGAGTGTGATTTGTAGGTGTTACAGGTCTTGGATCAAACGCCTTGAGCTTTGAAAAGGAGGGCTTCTCAGATTTGGACCAAGCTAGTCCATACAAGGCTGTTTTGTGGTTTTGGGCTTTCAAGTGGGAATGGGCGTGCATGGAACCAGCTGGACCTTGAAGAAGACTTAATTTAGAGCATCTTTCATGTTTTGGGTTTTGTCAAAATCAGTCCACAAAAATAGTTACAAGAGTTGCAAGGAAGAAGTCCAAAACAGGCCCAAGTGTGCAACTTAGGGTTTTCGGCTTTCTTGAAGAAAGGGGGCAGCCGCCTAGCCTCATCAAATGCAATTAAGAAACCTTCTAGAATGGCATAAATCAGATTGGTATGATTGGAATGAATTATGGAGTCATAATTGAAGATTTGGAGCAAATAAGGAGATAATTCAAGAAAGAGGAAGTTACCAAAATTAGATCTTGAGACAAAAGGAAGGCTGAATGGCGTGGAAGGCAAGGGGATGCACAAGGCAAGTTCTAGAATGATGGCTATAATGCAATAATTGGTGATTGAGACAATAATTGTGGATTTGCCAAGAGAAAGAAACTTAACTAAAATAACAAATTCTGATTTTTGCATCTCAAGGAAGGAAGTGGCGCCAACAAGGAAAACCCAAGAAGCCCTAGCCGTTTTTTGGGAGTGGCCAACAAGGCTTGTAATCAAATATATTGATCACTTAGCATTTCTTTTGTTAGTTAGACTATTTTTCATCTTTGAACTACAAACCCTAGCGTTTTATGTTATCTTTTGTTCTTGAGTTTTCTTGAATAAAAGTTTGTGTTTTTCCTTTGGTTTACTTATATCTAAATCAAGGCTAGACCCAATTAAGGATTGTGTGTTCCTTGTTGGTGATCCACAATCCAAGGACTAGGAGTGACTGGTTGGATTGGGAGGATTGAAACACACCCAACCAAACGGATTTGGAGGCTTGAAAGGAAGGTGGTTGCTTGGCACCATTGTCCATCATATTCAAGGCTTGAGGGACGTTTGGAGAGTGAAGAAAGATCGGGACAACATCAACATACGAACCATATTCGTATCAAATTTAGTACTTCCTAGGTCTCGGGGAGGGCGCGAAAGAATTTATGTTGTGGTTGATCGATTTTCAAAGATGACACATTTCATTGTATGTAAGAAAGTTGATGACGCCACACATGTTGCTGATTTGTTCTTCAAAAAATTGTGAGATTGCATGGCATGCCACGTACAATTGTAAGTGATAGTGATACGAAATTTCTTAGTCATTTTTGGCGTGTTTTGTGGGCTAAGCTTGGTACCCAATTGTTGTTTTCTACCACTGCTCACCCACAAACTGATGGACAAACTGAAGTCGTTAATCGTACTCTTTCTCAACTTTTGCGTGCCATTTTCCAAAAACATATTAAACATTGGGAAGATTGTTTACCATATATTGAATTTGCATACAATAGGAGCGTCCATCACAGTACCTTGCATAGTCCATTTGAAATCGTGTATGGTTTTAACCCCTTGTCTCCCCTTGATTTGGTCCCTATTCACGTGCATGAACGTTCAAGTCTTGATGGTAAACAAGAAGCGGAAAAGATAAAGAAACTGCATGAACAAGTTAAAACACTACTTGAAAAGAAAAACAAAGCTTATGAAAGACGAGCTAACAAACATCGAAAATGAGTTGTGCTTAAACCTGGTGATTTAATGTGGTTACATTTACACAAAGAAAGATTTCCCAATGAGCGAAAGTCAAACCTGTTACCTAGAAGAGATGGACCTTTCAAAGTTTTGAAACGCCTAGGTGACAATGTATACATCCTTGATCTTCCTGAAAGGTATGGTTCCAGACCTCACCCTTTTCAGTGATGACCTTTTTGATTCGAGGACGAATCCTTTTGAAGAGGGGGGATTGATGAGGATCATGGGTCCGATAAAGATCAAGGGCCCAATCAAGTGGTCAAGGGCCCTATGACAAGGAGGGAAAGAGAACTTTGTCATCAAGTTGGAACCTTCTTGTTTAAGCATGTTCAAGATGAACATAAGGTTCCATGGGTTCACTTCATTGAACCCACCCTTTGACCTTTTTATGAGTAGGGGGTGTGTGTGTTTTCTTTATTTTGAATTTTATCTTGTTTCTTGTGATCTTTGTTTTATTTGTTTTCTTTGTAGGTAAATTAGGTACATGGAAGATCCAAAATGAAATGAAGGCCTAAATGGAACATTGTAGGCGTGTGTCACAAACGAAGGAGACAAAAGGAATGTTGTCTTGAAAGGAATGTTTGTCTACACAAAGACAAATTCAAATGAGTCCAAGATAGAATCTCTTGTCAAATTAAAATCAAAATCATCTCCAAATACCAACAAGGGGGTCGACCAAAATTGTAGAGAAGATGAAGATCAACTTGAAGTTAAACTTGAATTTAAATTGAACCATAATTTGAATTCAAGTTTCAACCAATTGGAGACTTAAATTTCAATAAGGTTTCAGCCTATATCTTCATCCTATAACAAAGTATAAATTCCAATTCAAATTGAATCCAAACTCAATTTGAATTCAAACTTCAACCATCTTTTGAATTCAAGTCCAACCATCTTATCATCATCAAAATCAGATTTTCTACACTTCATCATCCAAGGAACACGCCAGCTTAGAGAGCTAGAACACAATTCAAATTGAGTCCATGTTTGAATTCAAGATCAACCTCAATTCAAATTCAAACTTCAACCATCTTTTGAATTCAAGTTCAAGCATATCCTACTCATCAAATCAGCTCCTCTAAGACTTTATTTGACTCTCATACACGGATGAACATGGAGAGAATGAGATCTTGCAAGCATTTCAAATTTTAGCTAGGAATTGTTTTAGTTTTGAATTCAAACAATTTTCAATTTTCAAACAATTGTTAGCTATCTGATTTGAATTAATTTCTGGTCATTTTAAAGGCTAAAAGGACGACCATTGTAGCCTACAAACAGAGCCTTTGGCCGATTGGAAAGATTAATTTTTGATGAATAACAATTCTTGATATTTTCTTCACTTTGTGTGAGACTTTGTTTTCTTGGTTTTGCATTAAAAACCGAAGTTAAGATCCTTCAAAGTTGAACATTTTGAAGGTGTTGGCATTGCTAAAAGGTGACGTTCAGGAGGGCCATATTGGTTTGCCTGATCAACGACCAACTTGAAGTGTTGGTCTTGCTCATTTGATCCACACATTTTTTATCACTAAGGAAGCAAGGGGAAGTCTTCTTCGTTGTGTCTAGCCCTTTGTGAAGGATGCTTGGAAGGTGGAATTGTTGGAGCCCACGCCTTGCACGCATCAGTAGGTTGTTGGAGTTGAATTCAAAAGTTGGTTGAAGTTTGAATTCAAATTTAGTTCGAATTTGATTTCCAATTTGGATGCAATTTTATGTTGAAATCTGATGTCTTTTTTTCTTCAAAATGGTCGTGTGCTTTGAGACTCCAAGGATGATGGATGACTTGTCTTGCATCTTGAAATTCAAGTTTCAAATCGGTTGTGATGTTTGAATTTAAGTTTGAATTCAAAATTGAGCTCAATTTTTGAACAGTGATGAGGATCAAGGATCCCATCAAGAGGTCAAGGGCCCTATGACAAGAAGGAGGGCAAGAGAACTTTGTCATCAATTTGGAACCTTCTTGTATAAGCATGTTCAATATGAACCTAAGGTTCCATGGGTTCATTTCATTGAACCCACCCTTTGAGCATTTATGAGAGTGCGTGTTTGCGTGCATTCTTTACTTTGAATTTTCGTCTTCTTTTCTTGTGATCTTTGTTTTATGTGTTTACTTTGTAGGTAAATTGATGAGGATCAAGTGTCCCATCAAGAGGTCAAGGGCCATATGACAAGAAGGAGGGCAAGAGAATACTCTTTTCAAAATTGAACTCAAAACATCTCCAAAGATCAAAGGAGGGCCGACCATTCTTGAAGAAAAGGATGATGATCAAATTGAATTTAATTCAAAGCCAAACTTAAATTTAAATTCAACCATGATTTGAATTCAAATTTCAACCAATGGAGACTTAAATTTCAAGAAGATTTCAGCCTAATCTTCCAGTCATGAACACGCCAACTTGGAAGATAAAAGGGGATAGGTTCCAATTCAAAATTGAATCCAAGTTTGAATTCAAATTCAAACTCAATTTGAACTCAAACTTCAACCATCATTTGAATTCAATTCCAGGCATTTTATCATCATCAAATCAGGTTTTTCCAAGGCACAACAACATCATACACGGCTGGACAAAGGAAAGGATGTGCAAGAAACAAATTCAAAGTGAACTCAAATTCAAACCCAACTCAAATTCAAATTCACCCAACTTTTTGAATTCAAGTTCAGCCCTATCCTACTCATCAAATCAGCTCAACAAAGCCTCATTTGCTGAATAAATACACGGATGGATGAAGGAGCAATTCAACCGGATTTTAGCTAGGATTTTTCAATAAATAGGCCCTTTGGCCGATTTGTAAAGAACAAGTTTAGATGAATAACAATTCTTGATATTTTCTTCACTTTGTGTGAGACTTTGTTTTCTTGGTTTTGTATTAAAAACCTAAGTTAAGATCCTTCAAAGTTGAGCATTGTGAAGGTGTTGCTATTGCTTAAAGGTGCCGTCCAGGAGGGCCTTATTGGTTTGCTTGATCAACGACCATCTTGAAGTGTTGGTCTTGCTCACGTAATCCACACGTTTTTATCACTAAGGAAGCAAGGGGAAGTCTTCTTCCTTGTGCCAAACCCTTTGTGAGGACGTTTGGAAGGTGGAATTGTTGGAGCCCACGCTTTGCACGCATCAAATTGGTATTAGAGACCAGGTTACTGATGCGGTCCAAGGTATGCAAAATACAAGACAAAGTTTGTCTTAGTCTTGGGTTGCATTTCATGCATCACTTTTCATGCATGTAGGTGTCTTTCAATAAGATAAACAAATGTATGTCTTGTTTTCTTTTGATCCTTGCTTCCTTGTGTTTGCTTTGTAGGTAAATTAGGTACATGGGAGTCCCAAGCCAAATGGAGGTTCAAAATGGCGTCATAGGCGTGTGCTTCAAAAAGGGAGACAAAAGGAATGTTATCTTGAGAAGAATGTTTGTCTCCACAAAGACAAATTCAAATGTGTCCAAGAAAGAATTTCTTTTTCAAAATGGAACTCAAAATCGTATCCAACCAACAACAAGGGGCCGGCCATTTGAAGAGCTAGGATGGAGATCCAATTGAATTTAAACTTGAAGTTAAACTTGAATTTAAATTCAAACATGATTTGAATTCAAGTTTCAACCAATTTGAGTCTTTAAATTCAAGAAGTTCTCAGCCACAATCTCCACACATTCACACGCCAACTTGGATATCAAAGAAGATGAGATCACAATTCAAAGTTAAATCCAAGTTTGAATTCTAATTCAAACTCAATTTGAATTCAATCTTCAGCCAACCTTTGAATTCAACTCCAACCACCTTCTCATCATCAAATCAGATTTTCAACACCCTCATGAGTCATCAAACACGCCTTGAAGCGATGGAGAAGACAATCAATAGCCAACTCAAATTTGAATTCAATTTCAAACTCAATTTGGATTCAAACTTCAGCCAACTTTTGAATTCAATTCCAATCACTTCTTCAACATCAAATCAAGTCTCCAACACCCTCATTGACTCAGCAAACACGCCTAGATGTGAAGAATTTGGCAGCCTACAAGCATTTCAAATTTTAGCTAGGATTTCTTTCATTTTCGAATTCAAACAATTTTCAATTTTTAAACACTTGTTAGCTAGTTTATTTGAAATCATATCTACTCATTTTAAGGCTGAAAGGGACGAGAAGTCAGTCTATAAATAGAGCCCTTGGGGCACCTAGGAAAGGGGAAACTTTTGATGAATAACAATTCTTGATATTTCCTTCACTTTGTGTGATACTTTGTTTTCTTGGTTTTGCATTAAAAACCTAAGTTAAGATTCTTCAAAGTTGAGCATTTTGAAGGTGTTGCCATTGGTAAAAGGTGCCGTCCAGGAGGGCCATTTTGGTTTGCTTGATCAACGACCATCTTGTAGTGTTGGTCTTGCTAGCTTGTTCCACACGTTTTTATCACTAAGGAAGCAAGGGGAAGTTTACTTCTTTGTGCCTAACCCTTTGTGAAGGACGTTTGGAAGGTGGAATTGTTGGAGCCCACGAGTTGCACGCATCAAATTGGTATCAGAGCTAGGTTACTCTATTCCACCATCTATCATTTCCTTTTCGTTTGAGTCTAGTCATTTCAAGTTCAGTTGTGTCCTTCTTCTACCCCTCACTCTACACGCCATTTGTCTTGCATTTCATAAAAAAACAAAAAAAAAGTCCAGTTGTTTGAGTCATTTGCATTTTGTTGAGTCTTGTTTGAGTCATTTGCATTTTGTCTATCATATTTGTTGATTCTTATTCTAGTGTCACGTTTATCCAACTTGTGCATCAAACATCCGAAATTTTATCATTCAGACTTGAACAATTAGGGTTTGAGCATTTAGAATACATTCAGCTCTTTTTAATTACCATAACCATCAGCCTATAAAGCTACCTCGGTTTCAAATCATCTTGTTTCTACTGAAGCTTTTAGTTGATGATGATTGTATGCATCTTGTGATTCATATTGTGGTTAATTTCATGCTTCAATCTTGCTTATCATACGTGTGAAAACCATTTCCACAACAAACACAAAGGCTGAAAACCCTAATCCTTCAAAACCCTAATCTCGGTTTACCCACTAAACCCTAACCGAGATTCATCCCCATTCATAATCACCTTGCATAATGTTGCATATTTGAGATTACCTTGGCTGACTTGAAAGCTCCTTGCCAGGTTTTGTAAAAAAAACAACGTTTAGGCAAAAGAATAGAAGTTACGTTTTCTTGCCTTGAACAAAAAAAAGAAGAAGAATCTGAACTTGCTGACGTCAAAACAGCAAGAAGAGAACAAAAAAAGTGAATAGAAAAGCGGAAAAACAGTTGTGCAATTGTTTGAAATTTTTATGGACAAACTTGGCGTCATCTTTCATAACCACGCCATACCTTTTATCCATTTCCTGAACATCTTGAACCAATCACACACTTGGATACTTGATTATTGCATGACTCGAACCATTTGTGGATAGTAAGTGCATATAATCAACATTAACTAAAGATTGCCCATGGCAACCCTTAGTTCAGCTTTGGTTCAGCCTTATACATCAATTTTGGTTGCTTATTTTCTTCGAATCTTAGTAGAAAGTTCAAGTTTGTTTCAATTATACTTGATTCTATTTTGATACTATTTGGTGCAACTTGAACGCAAAAGGGAGAAACAAGTGTAGACCGTTGTGATTTGGACGAAGCATTGGCAAAACACTTTCTTAATTGATCGCTTTGAATCTTATTAACTTCAGGTTATCCAAGAAGCAAAGTTGATGAGGATCAAGGGTCCGATGAGGATCAAAGGCCCTATCAAAAGGTCAAAGGTCCTATAACAAGAAGGAGGGCAAGAGAACTTTGTCATCAAGTTGCCATCTTCTTGTACAAACATGTTCAAGATGAACCTAAAACTCCTTGGGTTCATTTCATTGAACCTTCAACTTGAGCATGTATCACATGCACGTCTACATTATTGCCTTTTAGATCTTTGTTTTGTTTCGTGTGATCTTTGTTTTATGTCTTTTCTTTGTAGGTAAATTAGGTACATGAAATGTTTCAAGAGAATGTTTCAAGAGAATGTTTCAAGAGAATGTTTGAAGAGAATATTTCAAGAGAATGTTTCAAGAGAATGTTTCAAGAGAATGTTTGAAGAGAATGTTTCAAGAGAATGTTCGAAGAGAATGTTTGTCTATGCTAAGACAAATTCAAACGTGTCCAAGATAGAATCTCTTGATCAAGTTGAAAAACATCTTCATTATCCATATGAAGGGGGCGGCCACTTTAAATTAAGGATAACATCTCACTTGAATTTGAACTTGAAGATAAACTTGAATTCAAATTCAACCATAATTTGAATTCAAGTTTCAACCAATTTGAGGCATACATTTCAAAAAGGATTAGGCTATCATCTCAAGGGATCACACGCCATTCTTTGAAGCAAGGATAAGGATAGATCAACAATTCAAATTTGAATCCAAGTTTAAATTCAAGTTCAAGTAAATCCAATCTCCAACCAGCATTTGAATTCAACATCTCAACCATGTGAAGACATCTCACACGCCTAGAAAGGCTCCCACACGCCAACTTGGAGATCTCCCACACGCCAAATTGGAGATAAGAAAAGGATGGGATCATGATTCAAAGATTGAATTCAAGTTTGAAGTCAAATTGAATCCAATCTTCAACTAGCTTTTGAATTCAAGTTCAACAACATCTCCAACGCCAATTTCATCACCAAACATGACTAGATTCATTGAAGATAACATCTTTCAAGCATTTCAAGTTTTAGCTAGAATTATCTTAGTTTAAATTTTCAAGCAAAATTCAAAATTTAAACATTTGTTAGATAGCTTTATTTGAATTATCTCTAGCCATTTTCAAGCTAAAGGGGGCGCCTACTAGGCCTATAAATAGACCCCTTTGGCTGGTTGTAAACTCACCTTTCGATGAATAACAATTCTTGATATTTTCTTCACTTTGAGTGATACTTTGTTTTCTTGGTTTTGCATTAAAAACCTAAGTTAAGATCCTTCAAAGTTGAGCGATTTGAAGGTATTGCCATTGCTAAAAGGTGCCGTCCAGGAGGGCCATTTTGGTTTGCCTGATCAACGACCATCTTATAGTGTTGGTCTTGCTCGTTGTCCACACGTTTGATCACTAAGGAAGCAAGGGGAAGTTTACTTCTTTGTGCCTAACCCTTTGTGAAGGACGTTTGGAAGGTGGAATTGTTGGAGCCCACGAGTTGCACGCATCAAATTGGTATCAGAGAAGGGTTACTCTATTCCACCATCTATCATTTCCTTTTCGTTTGAGTCGAGTCATTTCAATTTCAGTTGCGTCTTTCTTCTACTCCTCCCTCTACACACCATTGTCTTGCATTTTCACACAAAAAAAAACGTCCAAAAAAAAAACATTCCTTTGAGTCCTTGCATGTTGCTGCATTTTGCTTTTCATCCCTCAAGTGTCATTTCCTTTATTCCCTTTCACATCACAATCTGATTTTGAGTCATTTAAACTTGAACACATTAGGGTTCGTTGCATTTCAGGTTACATTCAGCCTTCTTCAAAATATTACAACCATCATCCTATAAAGCTACCTCGGTTTCAAGTCATCTTGTTGCTACCGAAGCTTTTAGTTGGTGATGATTGTATGCATCTTATGATTCGCATTGTGATTGATTTCATGCTATAAATCTAGTAGTCCTACGTGTGCTTGTCTTCACAACCCACTTACCAAACCCTAAAAACCACCCTCACACCCCACGGCCCAACCAGCCCCACCCCAAACCAACTCTAAAACTCACCAACCTGATCCCAAATAGCCATATTTACACCCCACACAAAAAGCCCCAAACCAATTTTACCAAATCCAATCAGATTCTAAAGATCCCAATTCATTCGAATAAACCCTAACCCTAGAATTTGAATTTTGTTCAAATTCTGTCCTAAAATAGCCAATATCCAAATTGACCACACCAATCATCAATTACCAACCCAAATAGTCAATTTACAACACCCATTCCGTTCCTACAACCACATTCCGCAAAACCCCAAAACGTTCAAAACCACCCTAAATAAAAAAAAACCTAACCCTAACCCTATTCGGCCTTACCCAATTTCCATCACCTTCCAAGGTCAATTTTGTTGCAAGTCCAAGATACAAATTGCATTTTAAATACATTGCACTATTCTGTCCAAAAACGCAAGTGCTAAGTGCAAAACAAGTGAAATCCCAATTCTGCCCTTAGTCAAAAAAAAAAGAGGAGAATCTGAATCTTGCTCAATTGAAATAGCAAAAAAAAAAAAGAACAAGAGCAAAGAAAACGGGCAAAAAAAACATTTGTGCATTGCGTGGAAAATTTTTTTTTGGTACGACTTGCAAACCTTGGATACCATAATATCCACATTGCCGTCCCTATCCCAATTCTCCAACTCTTGATCTTCTTGAACCAATCACACATTTGGTTGCGCGATTGTTGCATGACTTGAACCATTTTGTGGATAGTAAGTGCATAGAATCAAAATTAACTAAAGATTGCCCACGGCAACCCTTAGTTCATCTTTGGTTCAGCCTTATACATCAACTTTGGTTGCTTATTTTCTTTGAATCTTAGTAGAAAGTTCAAGTTTGAGTTCATTTCAATTGATTCTACTTTGATACTAATTGGTGCAACTTGAAAGCAAAAGGGAAGAAACAAGCGGAGAACATTGTGGCTTGAAGAAGCCTTGGCAATACACTTCTTTATTGATCACTTTAAGACTTCTTAACTTCAGGTTATCCAAGAACCAAAGTGGTAAGAGAGTGGAAAGAATCGAAATCGGAGTGTCCATAGCTTATTTTTTTTACTAATCCCTTAACGTTTGTTTGTCTTTGTGTTAGTTTGCTTCTTTCTTTTTTCCTTTGTTTTCGTTCAATTCCTTAGGTACAATGGCCAGCAGCAATTCCGCATCTAGCAAGTCTAAAGGAGCCAAAACTATTGACAATACTCAACAACAAATGCTGGAAATGCTTAAGAAACTCATGCACGACAATGAGATAATTAAGCATCGCTTGGACGACGTGGAGCGAAGCTACAAAACGAGTGATGGCCAAGGAACAAGCAGGGCCGTTCCACCACCACAACCAAGGCGCCATCCTCCGGAAGAAGTTGAGGACGATAACATTCGACCCCCACACACCGAAGCGAGACGGTTTGTCACCTACGACATCATTATTCTCACTTGAAATATCACTCCAATCATCTTGTAAATCAGCATGTAAATCAAGCAAATCATGTGAATCATGCGAAGCACAAATAACTTTAGATTCATGCTCATCATTTTCAGCACGCAAGTCAATCTCATGCATATGAACACTATGAACATCGACATGTTGGACCTGTATAGCACCACTAGAGGGGGGGGTGAATAGTGGGTTAGCGGAAATTACACTACAATTACCTTCAAAAAGTTGTTTGAAGACCCCTTTGCCTCTTTAGCCTCAGGTTCTGGAATTTCCAGAAACAGTTCAATGTTTTGAGTGCTTTGGTTGAACCACTTATACACCTGTGCAAGCTCTCAAACTTGGCAGAGATCAAGTTTAGAATGTTTATAGTATGTCATAAAAAATTCAATCAATTCCAAGCAAGTTAGCACGTTCAAATAAGCAAGAAAAGTAAAGTGTGCAATTCTGGCAGTTTCAGGCAGAATGTTAGCTTAACTTCAAACGATGATATCTCAAAATCTACCCGTGGTATTTCGATGAATCTTATGTCAAATTAAACCTTACGATGTCTAGTTTAATTTGATATAAGGCTCACTTCAAGATTCGTAGGATAACCTATTCAAATTGAACAAGTTTTGCACACTGGTCAGAATTGTTCACAGAATGTAGCAACAATTTTGTGAAGACGATTTGAATATGCTAAACTCCTTAGAATTTAGTGATTCTTGCGGCTAATGAAAGCTAACACATTGAAGTATAATATATCCAAAATTCATGTAATTCTAAGACTGTTTGCCTGTTCAATTATGCGTGCCAAGTTAGTGTAATTCTCAGGCAGAAAACAGTAAGTGCAGGAAATAAGTAAAGAACACAAGGAATTATCCTGGTTCGGTCAATGTGACCTACTCCAGTCCCAAGAGACACCTTCTCTTGGATTTCACTAAACACCAAACACCAATATCACCTTACAAAGCCAAAGGAAGAAGCTTTTCACCAACTTCTTCAAGAGACTTCACCAAAACTGAAAAACAGCAACTAGTTTGTTTCACCTTTGCACCTTTGCACCTTTTGCTCACCTCTAAGGAGTAAGCTTTATACACCAGCTTCTCCCTTACAATATATGTCGTTTAAAGATGTTGAAATGACAAGAAATGAAGAACTATATAATCATAAAGCTTGCTGCAAACGTGTTCTTCAATAGAGAAGAATAGAAGAGAAGAATGGAGACAAAGAGCTGAATGTCTTGCTTGCTTTTCTTTTGTTTTTCGTTGGTGCACTTTTACTCTTCACCTTTGGAGCTATTTATAGCCAAGAGGACAGCCTAAAGGCTTCCTTAATGTAGACGTTGGAATGGTTGATAAATGGAGAAAATTCAGCACTTTTCTAGCTATCCAAATTCAGCATTTGACTTTCAAAATAAAGTTGATCTTTTGATGCTTTCAAATGGTCTTCCAATCTGAACTTTTACCCTTCATCTTATCCATTATAGCCGTTGAAATGAGGTGGAAAAACAGCTTCATTTGAACGTTTAAAAGGCAGCTCCAATCAGCAATGTCCATGTGTGAATAACTTGCCATGTATGCAGCTGAATTGGCGTGTATTTTACACAATTTTATCTCCTCATTTTGAACACTAAATGAACGTTGAAATGGCCTAGAAGATAGGCATTGGAGAGTAGTTCAAAGATAGATAGAAATCAGCCAAGCTTTTGAGTTTGAATTAGTCTTCAACTTTTGAACACATAGCCGTTGCATAGCTTTCTTGGTTGAGAGATTTTTGCTCCAAATTTGAACCAAAATAGCCGTTTGTAACCAGCTCCAAAATATACAAGAATAGTCATTTGAAATCAGCACCAAAATAGGATTTATTTCAACTTGCCTTGACTTGTTCAAAATCTGAAAATTTGAACATGATTTGTGTGCCAATATCCGTTTGCACACATATAATATATAGCCATTTTATGTCTTCAACATGTAGCATAGAATACCATATGAAGAATGCCAAGAATTCCAAGAAAACCATATATGTGATAACCATAAGAATTCCAATTGATATACCATGCTGCCCGTTTCCATAAATACAGGGCATGTACTATATGTGACATAAACACATATAAACATCATATAAACAATATATAACACGTTAGAAGATCCATTGGCAAGTGAAGAGACCAGAATACCCCTTAGCACCAAAATAGGCATTTTGTCCTAGGATGAACCTAGACATGGTGCTGCTCCAGATTCATCTTTGCCATGATGTGACATGACTTATAAATGTGTCATATGATCATATAAATCCGTTGGAAGAAGACCAAATAAGAATGAGAAGTCCAAATGGTGAAATTACCAAAATAACCCTTATAAAGGTCAATAAGCTTCACCACCGTGTCAACTCAGTTTTTATCCGTGTCAAGCATGCTTCTCCTCAGCCAATTAGATTCTAAATTGAATAAGGATCATGTGGGCTTTTGAATGACTCAATTTGGAGTTCATTTGCTCAAGATATGAACCAAAACCTGCAATAGGATACTAAACCGAGCAATTTGCCTTATATTGTAAGTCATGTGACTTCAAGGCTTGGTTAGATCATATAATTAACATGTATTGGCATATATATCATCTAAGATCAGTTTGAACATATCTTGATTTAGACATGTGATTGAATTGGCCAAGTTCAATCTCATGATCTTAATCAAACTTGTTCAATCTTGATTCATTCAATCAATTTCACATTTAGCTCATAAATTCAATCTCATGCACACATATACTTTAAACGTTACACACACATACATGCTCACATATGCATTTTGCAATCATTCAAACATGATATATCACAACAATCTCCCCCTTTTGATGATTTGCAAAATTACCCCACATATGTGTATATTAAGCATCTAAATCAAGTGTGTGACAAGTTTAACTATTTCTCCCCTTAAGTCATGCATTATAACGTTTTGTAAGCTCCCTAATCTCCCCCTTAATGTGTTATCTCTCCCTTAACATGATATACATATATCTCTCCCCCTTAATTTTGTAAATTATGCAAAAGACTGAACTATGTGCACGGTGTAGTAGTCAGGTGTGAGCAATTAATCCAAGTCTTGCACGTAAATGCTCAAAGATAGCTTGATTAAGGGGTTTAGTGAATATGTCAGCTACTTGTTGATCAGTTCTAACATGTTCAATGTGTATATGTCCAAGATTAACATGATCACGGAGAAAATGATAACGTACTTCTATATGCTTTGCCTTAGAGTGTAGTACAGGGTTTTTAGACAAATTTATAGCACTTGTACTATCACAATAGATGGGGATATTATTTACTTGTATTTCAAAGTCTGAAAGTTGTTGTTTAATCCATAATAGTTGAGTACAACATAGACTTAAAGCCATATATTCTGCTTCAGTAGTAGAAAGTGCAACACTAGATTGTTTCTTTGAAAACCAAGATATTAGTGAGTTTCCTAGGAATTGACATGTTCCACTAGTGCTCTTTCTATCTACTCTACATCCACCATAATCTGCATCTGAATATGCATGTAGACTTAGACTAGATTGTCTATCATACCATAAGCCTAATGTTGGTGTATGTTGAAGATATCTAAATATTCTTTTTATAGCTTTAAAGTGTGACAACTTAGGCATACTTTGAAATCTTGCACACATACATACTGCAAACATAATATCAGGTCTACTAGCAGTTAGATATAGCAATGAACCAATCATAGACCTATATAGTTTTTCATCAAATGCAACACCATTTTCATCTTTGTCTAATTTTGTTGAAGTACACATTGGTGTTGGAGATGGTTTCAAGTTTTCAAAGTTGAATTTCTTTATCATATCTCTTATGTATTTGGCTTGATTGATATGTATACCACTTGATGTTTGTTTTATTTGCAAGCCTAAGAAATAGTTTAATTCACCAACCATAGACATTTCAAACTCAGACTTCATACAATCTTCAAAGTCTTTTACTAAGTTAGGATTAGTTGAACCAAAGATTATGTCATCTACATATATTTGTATTACAAGCAAATCTTTGTCTTTCTTTTTCAAGAATAAGGTACTATCTATGGTTCCTCTTTGAAAATTGTTACTTAGTAAAAAGTTGGCAAATCTTTCATACCATGAACGGGGGGCTTGTTTCAAACCATATAAGGCTTTCTTAAGTTTATATACATGATTAGGGTTCTTTGGATCTTCAAAGCCTGGTGGTTGTTTAACAAAAATTTCTTCTTGGATATAACCATTTAAGAATGCACTCTTAACATCCATTTGGAATAGTTTGATGTTATTATAACATGCAAAAGCTAATAAGAGGCGTATGGATTCTAATCTTGCTACGGGGGCAAATGTTTCATCGTAATCAATACCCTCTTCTTGATTATATCCTTGAGCTACAAGTCTTGCCTTATTTCTTACTACAACCCCTTGTTCATTCATTTTGTTCCTAAACACCCATTTAGTTCCAATGATTGATTTATCCTCGGGTTTAGGTACTAAATCCCACACATTGTTTCTTTCAAATTGGTTTAACTCTTCATGCATTGCATCTATCCAATATGCATCGTTTAAGGCATCATTCACATTCTTAGGTTCAATTTGGGATATAAGTGCATGCCATTGATCATATTCATTAGTATCTATTTGCCTACGTGTTCTAACCCCTTGATTTACATCTCCTATGATAAGTTCTTGAGGATGCTTTTGTTTATCTCTTATTTGCCACCAATTACTTGGTTGTGCATCTTCAATAGGTTCATGATGTTCAATAGGTTGGTTAGGCACATTTTCTTCATTATGTTCTTGTGTAGGGGGAGTTTGAACTTCATGCATTTCAAGAGTTTGATTTGGTGTTTCAATTTGTTCATTTGTAGGTGGTAGGATAAGTTCATCTTCATCATGAAGTATTTGATCATTTGGTACATAGATTTCATGTTGATTACTTGTTTGGAGATTGTTGGACCTGTATAGCACCACTAGAGGGGGGGGGTGAATAGTGGATTAGCGGAAATTACACTATAATTACCTTCAAAAACTTGTTTGAAGACCCCTTTGCCTCTTTAACCTCAGGTTCTGAAAATTCCAGAAACAGTTCACTACTTTGAACGTTTTGGTTGAACCACTTATACACCTGTGCAAGCTCTCAAACTTGGCAGAGATCAAGTTTAGAATGTTTATAATATGTCATAAAAAATTCAGTCAATTCCAAGCAAGTTAGCACGTTCAAATAAGCAAGAGAAGTAAAGTGTGCAATTCTGGCAGTTTCAGGCAGAATGTTAGCTTAACTTCAAACAACAATATCTCAAAATCTACCCGTGCTATTTTGATGAATCTTATGTCAAATTAAACCTCAAGATGTCTAGTTTAATTTGATATAAGGCTCACTCCAAGATTCGAAGGATAGCCTATTCAAATTGCACAAGTTTGCACACTGGTCAGAACTGTTCACAGAATGTAGCAACAATTTTGTGAAGATGATTTGAATATGCTAAACACCTTAGAATTTAGTGATTCTTGCGGCTAATGAAAGCTAACACATTGAAGTATAATATATCCAAAATTCATGCAATTCTAAGACTGTTTGCTTGTTCAATTATGCGTGCCAAGTTAGTGTAATTCTCAGGCAGAAAACAGTAAGTGCAGGAAATAAGTAAAGAACACAAGGAATTATCCTGGTTCGGTCAATGTGACCTACTCCAGTCCCAAGAGACACCTTCTCTTGGATTTCACTAAACACCAAACACCAAAGTCACCTTACAAAGCCAAAGGAAGAAGCTTTTCACCAACTTCTTCAAGTGGCCGCACCAAAACTGAAAATCAGCACTAGTTTGTTTCACCTTTGCACCTTTGCACCTTTGCACCTTTTGCTCACCTCTAAGGAGTAAGCTTTATACACCAGCTTCTCCCTTACAATATGTCGTTTGAAAGGTGTTAAAATAACAAGAATTGAAGAACTAAACAATCATAAAGCTTGCTGCAAATGTGTTCTTCAATATAGAAGAGAAGGAGAAAAGAATGAAGACAAAGAACTGAATGTCTTGCTAGCCTTTCTTTTGCTTTTCGTTGGATGCATTTCCTCTTCAACTTTGGGAGCTATTTATAGCCAAGAGATCAGCCTTTAGGCTCCTCAATATAGCCGTTTGAAGTGTGGATAAAAGGAGAAAATTCAGCACCTTTTTAGCTATCCAAATGAGACTTATCTTTGGTTGCTTTGAAATGGTCTTTCACCTTGACTTTTATCCTCTTATGGCCGTTGGAATGAGATGAAAATTGTCTCCATTTAAACGTTAAAAAATCAGCTCCAATCATCAACATCCATGTGTAAATAACTTGCCATGTATGCAGCTGATTTGGCATATGTTTTTGAACAGATTTTTGCTCCTCATTTGAATATCAAAATGACGTTGAAAAGGCTCCTCATTTTGAATAATAAGTGACGTTGAAAGGGCCTTGAAGATAGGCATTGGATAATAGGTCAAATATAGATAAAAATCAGCTTAGCCTTTGAGTTTGAATTAGTCTTCAATAGCCGTTGCATATAGCCGTTTGGTTGAGATTGAATTGGTCTTCAATTCTTTATCATATATCCGTTTGAATGTAGCTAAGATAGAGAGAATTCAGCTTGACTTGGTCTTCAATCATATAGCCGTTTGTAACCAGCTTGGTTGAGAGATTTTTGATTCAACTTTGCTACATTGTAGGACTTGCTTTTTGTCACACATCATAACCTGAACTTTCACCATATAACATACGAAATGTTGCTCCAAATTTTGAATAAAAATGGCCGTTGAAAACATCTCCAAAATATAGAAGAATAATCACTTAAAATCAGCACCAAAATAGGATGTAATTCATCTTGCCTTGACTTGTTCAAAATCTGAAGTTTGAACATGATATATGCGCCCAATTCCGTATGTAACCATATGATATATAGTCTTCAACATGTAGCATAGAAAACCATATGAAGAATACCAAGAATTCCAAGAAAACCATAGACAATTGATATATACCATGCTGCCCGTTTCCATAAAAATAGGGCACGTACCATATGTGACATAAACACATATAAACATCATATAAGCAATATATAACATGTTGGAAGATCCATTGGCAAGTGAAAAGACCAGAATACCCCTTAGCACAAAAATAGGAATTTTGTCCTAGGATGAACCTAGACATGGTGCTGCTCCAGATACATTTTTGCCATGATGTGACATGACTTATAAATGTGTCATATGATCATATAAATCCGTTGGAAGAAGACCAAATAAGAATGAGAAGTCCAAATGGTGAAATTACCAAAATAGCCCTTATATAGGTCAATAAGCTTCATCACCGGGTCAACTCAGTTTTAACCGTGCCAAGCATGCTCTTCCTCAGCCAATTAGATTCTAAATTGAATAAGGATCAAGTGGGCTTTTGAATGACTCAATTTGGAGTTCATTTGCTCAAGATATGAACCAAAACCTGCAATAGAACACTAAACCGAACAATTTGCCTTATATTGTAAGTCATGTGACTTCAAGGCTTGGTTAGATCATATTATCAACATGTATTGGCATATATATCTTCTAAGATCAGTTTGAACAACATGTATTGGCATATATAATCTAAGATCAGTTTGAACATGTCTTGATTAAGATATGTGATTGAATTGGCCAAGTTCAATCTCATGATCTTACTCAAACTTGTTCAATCTTGATTCATTCAAGCAATTTCACATTTAGCTCATAAGTTCATAAGTTCATGCCTTGCCAAAACAATTTCACATTTAAACGTTACACATACATGCTCACATATGCATCTTCCAATCATTCAAACATGATATATTTATTTGCAATCATCATAACAATTACACATATGCACACATATACATTTTGCACAACAATTACACATATGCTCACATATACATTTTGCAATCACTCAAACATAATATATCACAACAATCTCCCCCTTTTGATGATTTGCAAAATTACCCCACATATGTGTATATTAAGCATTTAAATCAAGTGTGCATCTAAATCAAGTGTAATCTGTGTAATCAAGTAAGCATCTAAATCAAGTGTAAGCTGCTCCCCCTTAATGTGTTATCTCCTCCTTAACATGATATCTATCTTCCCCTTAACATGATATATATACACATTTATTTCTCCCCCTTAATTTTGTAAATGATGCAAAAGACTGAATGGTGTAGTAGTCAGGTGTAAGCAATTAATCCAAGTCTTGCACGTAAAGTCTCAAAGATAGCTTGATTAAGGGGTTTAGTGAATATGTCAGCTACTTGTTGATCAGTTCTAACATGTTCAATGTGTATATGTCCAAGATTAACATGATCACGGAGAAAATGATAACGTACTTCTATATGCTTTGCCTTAGAGTGTAGTACAGGATTTTTAGACAAATTTATAGCACTTGTACTATCACAATAGATGGGAATATTATTTACTTGTATTTCAAAGTCTGAAAGTTGTTGTTTAATCCATAATAGTTGAGTACAACATAGACTTAAAGCCATATATTCTGCTTCAGTAGTAGAAAGTGCAACACTAGATTGTTTCTTTGAAAACCAAGATATTAGTGAATTTCCTAGGAATTGACATGTTCCACTAGTGCTCTTTCTATCTACTCTACATCCACCATAATCTGCATCTGAATATGCATGTAGACTTAGACTAGATTGTCTATCATACCATAAGCCTAATGTTGGTGTATGTTGAAGATATCTAAATATTCTTTTTACAGCTTTAAAGTGTGACAACTTAGGCATACTTTGAAATCTTGCACACATACATACTGCAAACATAATATCAGGTCTACTAGCAGTTAGATATAGCAATGAACCAATCATAGACCTATATAGTTTTTCATCAAATGCAACACCATTTTCATCTTTGTCTAATTTTGTTGAAGTACACATTGGTGTTGGAGATGGTTTCAAGTTTTCAAAGTTAAATTTCTTTATCATATCTCTTATGTATTTGGCTTGATTGATATGTATACCATTTGATGTTTGTTTTATTTGCAAGCCTAAGAAGTAATTTAATTCACCAACCATGGACATTTCAAACTCAGACTTCATACAATCTTCAAAGTCTTTTACTAAGTTAGGATTAGTTGAACCAAAGATTATGTCATCTACATATATTTGTATTACAAGCAAATCTTTGTCTTTCTTTTTCAAGAATAAGGTACTATCTATGGTTCCTCTTTGAAAGTTGTTACTTAGTAAAAAGTTGGCAAATCTTTCATACCATGCACGGGGGGCTTGTTTCAAACCATATAAGGCTTTCTTAAGTTTATATACATGATCAGGGTTCTTTGGATCTTCAAAGCCTGGTGGTTGTTTAACAAAAACTTCTTCTTGGATATAGCCATTTAAGAATGCACTCTTAACATCCATTTGGAATAGTTTGATGTTATTATAACATGCAAAAGCTAATAAGAGGCGTATGGATTCTAATCTTGCTACGGGGGCAAATGTTTCATCGTAATCAATACCCTCTTCTTGATTATATCCTTGAGCTACAAGTCTTGCTTTATTTCTTACTACAACCCCTTGTTCATTCATTTTGTTCCTAAACACCCATTTAGTTCCAATAATTGATTTATCCTCGGGTTTAGGTACTAAATCCCACACATTGTTTCTTTCAAATTGGTTTAACTCTTCATGCATTGCATCTATCCAATATGCATCGTTTAAGGCATCATTCACATTCTTAGGTTCAATTTGGGATATAAGTGCATGCCATTGATCATATTCATTAGGATCTATTTGCCTACGTGTTCTAACCCCTTGATTTACATCTCCTATGATAAGTTCTTGAGGATGCTTTTGTTTATCTCTTATTTGCCACCAATTACTTGGTTGTGCATCTTCAATAGGTTCATGATGTTCAATAGGTTGGTTAGGCACATTTTCTTCATTATGTTCTTGTGTAGGGGGAGTTTGAACTTCATGCATTTCAAGAGTTTGATTTGGTGTTTCAATTTGATCATTTGTAGGTGGTAGGATAAGTTCATCTTCATCATGAAGTATTTGATCATTTGGTACATAGGTTTCATGTTGATTACTTGTTCGAAGATATGCATTTTCATTGAACTTCACATGTATAGATTCAACTATCTTTCTTGTTTGTGCATTATAACATCTATATGCTTTAGAGTTCATTGAATATCCCACAAATATATGTTCATCAGACTTAGGATCAAACTTATCTAAGTTATCTTTTGTGTTCAATACAAAACATTTACAACCAAAGACTTTTAGATAGTTTACTTTTGGGAGTCGTCCATTTAAGATTTCATATGGAGTTTTCTTTCTTATTGATAGTCTGTTGATCATATAACTTGATGTGTTTACTGCTTCAGCCCATAAGTATTTAGGTACTTTGTTTTCTACCATCATTGTTCTTGCTACTTCTTGAATAGTCCTATTCTTTCTTTCAACTACACCATTAAGTTGAGGAGTTCTTGGTGGGGAGAATTCATGTTTTATACCCTTTTCATTACAGAATTTGATTAATTCACTATCTTTAAACTCACCTCCTCTATCACTCCTTATCTTAATAACATGTGATTCATGTTCATTTTCAAGTTGTCTAATTAGATTAGCTATAGATGATGCACTTTCATCTTTTGAAGCAAGAAACAATGTCCAAGTATATCTTGAGAAATCATCAACTATTACACATACATAATAACTTCCACCTAAGCTTCTTGTTCTACATGGACCAAATAAGTCTATATGCAAGAGTTCTAGTATTCTAGATGTTGTGAACTCAGTTTTAGGCTTAAGAGATTCTCTAACATGTTTGCCTTTGATACAAGATTCACATAGTTGAAAATCATCCAAGTTAAGTTTAGGCAATCCTTTAACAAGACTTTTAGCGTGTAGTTTTTCTAAGGTTGATATACCAATGTGTCCTAAACGTCTATGCCAAAGATTGGGATTAGATTCATGTGAAACAAGACATTTTGTGTTACTAGTTAGCATATCATCCATGTTAAGCACATATATGTTTCCTTCACGTTTTCCTTTTAACACAACTTGATTGTTTTTATCCATTATCTTACAAGAGGTGGAGGAAAAGAGAACATTTAAGTTGTTGTCACATAGTTGAGAAACACTTAAGAGCTCAAAGGTTAAGTTACTTACAAGTAGGACGTTTTTGATTTCAAACTTGCCTTTGCCAATTATTTGGCCTTGGTTGTTGTCTCCAAAAGTAACTTTGCCACCTTTTGCAACGTTTTTAAGTGTGCTAAACAAATTTTTGTTGCCTGTCATATGTCTTGAGCAACCACTATCAACTATCCAATTGGTTTTGTTCTTTTCATCTTCTTTGTTGTTATAACCAGCAACTTGTCTTTCTTTGATGTTATGTACCTACAAATGTAAATAACAACTTAGGTACCCTTTGATTTTGGGTCCTTTTAAGGTTAGACAAGTTAAGTTCATGTTAGTGTACCTTTAGGTACCCAAACTTGAACAACCTTTCTTGGTTTTGAAATGTTATAATCATGTTGCATATAATGAATAAATAGTGGATTTTGATACATAGAATATGATTGAAAAGGGGCTGCACGTTTATGACTAGTTGGATAAGCATGATAAGTTCGATATGCATTTGAATGTTGCCATGTATATGAGTTATATCTTAGCCGTGTATAAGCATTGAATTTAGGCCGTGTATAAGCAAGATGTTGTGTGTGTCTAGGCCGTGTGTTGTAAACTGATTTAGGCCTAGAGTATGTCATGTTCTTCACATAAGCATGTTGTTGCATATAAGGCATAACTTGAGCAGATTTCATACTTCTTGGTTTAGGCATTCTTGTATACATGTAAGCATGGTTTCTAGGTGTATTTACCTTCCTATATGTTGATGCATTTTGCAATCTTTGTGATGAAGGTGGTGTGGGCAGAATAGGTTCATTTCTAAATGCATTTGGCCTATATTTCATGTTGGTTGAAGATGATACAAATGTTGTTTCCTTAGGTGTGTATTTAGCTTCTTTAACATATCCAAGACCTTGTTTGTCATTTCCATGCTTTTGAGATGCAATAAGAGTGTCTAACATGTTGGAACCATTCTTAAATTGTTCTAAAGATTTGTTCAAGTCTAGATTGCATGCTTTTAATGATTCAAATTCAGTTTGTATTTCATGTAATTTAGACTTTAAAACGTGGTAATCAACACATTGCACACATTGCACATTTTCATGTTTGTTCTTAAGTTCCTTAATCTGATTTTGCATTGAACTAATAGTGTTAGATGATTCAAGTTGAAGAACTTCTAGTTGAGAAGTTAGATTCAAGTTAGACGTCTCCAACTTGTTCTTCTCCTCAACTATTCTTTTCTTCTCCTTGGATAGCTTCTTATATCTATTATGCAACTTTTCTAATTCATCCAACAATTCATCTTGAGTAAAATCACACTCGGAGTCAGAATCAAATGTTACCTCATTTGTAGACTTTGAAGCCAAACATGTTTGTGCAACTTCAGGTTCCTCCTCGGATTCGGATGAAGATGTGTCATCCCAAGTGCTTGAACTTACCTTGAGAGCTTTCTTCCTCCTTTGCATAGGTTCTACTCTAGTTTTTGTCCTTGTCTTTTCATCCATGTCACGGTTTTTGTTCTTGTTTGGACAATCATATGAGATGTGTCCTTGTTTGCCACATTCATAACACTTAAGTTCTTTATCATACCATTTACCATCTTGTTTGTTAGATTTCACATTGATAGGGGCGGCTGATTTTGCTTGTCTTTTAGTTGGTCTTTTCTTGAAAAACTTCCTTAAACGCCTAGCTAACAACATTATGTCTTCTTCATCACTTTCATCATCACTTTCATACTCGGCTTGATTAGATGATTCGGGTTCATTTGTTACAAATGCAAGTGATTTAGACTTGTTACTAGTTTCAGCCTTTCTTATATTCAACTTGTTTTCATAAACTTTTAAAGAACCTATCAATTCATCAAGTTTTATTTGAGAAAGATCTTTGCTTTCTTCAATGGCACTAACTTTGGCATCCCATTCACTTGGCAAACTTCTCAAAACTTTTTGCACTTTTTCTTTCATCAAAAACGTTTTACCAAGGGATTCAAGTGAGTTGTATAAGTTAGTAAGCCTTAAATCCATATCAACAATTGATTCATTAGGCAGTAAATGAAATGATTCAAGTGTAGTCATTAACATGTTAATCTTTGATTCCTTTACTTGATTAGTTCCTTCATGCTTCATTTCAAGACATTTCCACATATCCTTTGCACTTAAACATGAAGAGACATAGGCAGATTCACTCCTACTTAAACCATTCAACAATAATTGCATTGCTTTAGCATTAAGACTCATTTTCTTTTTATCTTCATCACTCCAATCTTTTCTATATTTCTCAACTTCTTGTGATAAGCCATCAATTATAACATGCTTAGTAGGCACATAAGGTCCATCTTCAATAATAGACCACAAGTCTATGTCAATAGCCATTAAGAACAATTTCATCCTAAGTTTCCAATGACTAAAGTTTTCTCCATCAAAAAGAGGTGGTCTTTGTGTGGACATGCCTTCTAATTCTATTTTCATGTGTGACTTAGACATGCTTCTTAGTGTGTGAGAAAACGTTTAAAACACTTATAAGAAGGAAAGAAAGTGTCACCTTGTTGTAGATACCAAATATGAAGAATATATGACAACCAGAAAATTTCCAGCAACTTTGCAACTTGGACTGTTTTCAGCTCAAATAAGAATATGGTGCTCAACCTCGCTCTGATACCACTTGTTGGACCTGTATAGCACCACTAGAGGGGGGGGGTGAATAGTGGATTAGCGGAAATTACACTATAATTACCTTCAAAAACTTGTTTGAAGACCCCTTTGCCTCTTTAACCTCAGGTTCTGAAAATTCCAGAAACAGTTCACTACTTTGAACGTTTTGGTTGAACCACTTATACACCTGTGCAAGCTCTCAAACTTGGCAGAGATCAAGTTTAGAATGTTTATAATATGTCATAAAAAATTCAGTCAATTCCAAGCAAGTTAGCACGTTCAAATAAGCAAGAGAAGTAAAGTGTGCAATTCTGGCAGTTTCAGGCAGAATGTTAGCTTAACTTCAAACAACAATATCTCAAAATCTACCCGTGCTATTTTGATGAATCTTATGTCAAATTAAACCTCAAGATGTCTAGTTTAATTTGATATAAGGCTCACTCCAAGATTCGAAGGATAGCCTATTCAAATTGCACAAGTTTGCACACTGGTCAGAACTGTTCACAGAATGTAGCAACAATTTTGTGAAGATGATTTGAATATGCTAAACACCTTAGAATTTAGTGATTCTTGCGGCTAATGAAAGCTAACACATTGAAGTATAATATATCCAAAATTCATGCAATTCTAAGACTGTTTGCTTGTTCAATTATGCGTGCCAAGTTAGTGTAATTCTCAGGCAGAAAACAGTAAGTGCAGGAAATAAGTAAAGAACACAAGGAATTATCCTGGTTCGGTCAATGTGACCTACTCCAGTCCCAAGAGACACCTTCTCTTGGATTTCACTAAACACCAAACACCAAAGTCACCTTACAAAGCCAAAGGAAGAAGCTTTTCACCAACTTCTTCAAGTGGCCGCACCAAAACTGAAAATCAGCACTAGTTTGTTTCACCTTTGCACCTTTGCACCTTTTGCTCACCTCTAAGGAGTAAGCTTTATACACCAGCTTCTCCCTTACAATATGTCGTTTGAAAGGTGTTAAAATAACAAGAATTGAAGAACTAAACAATCATAAAGCTTGCTGCAAATGTGTTCTTCAATATAGAAGAGAAGGAGAAAAGAATGAAGACAAAGAACTGAATGTCTTGCTAGCCTTTCTTTTGCTTTTCGTTGGATGCATTTCCTCTTCAACTTTGGGAGCTATTTATAGCCAAGAGATCAGCCTTTAGGCTCCTCAATATAGCCGTTTGAAGTGTGGATAAAAGGAGAAAATTCAGCACCTTTTTAGCTATCCAAATGAGACTTATCTTTGGTTGCTTTGAAATGGTCTTTCACCTTGACTTTTATCCTCTTATGGCCGTTGGAATGAGATGAAAATTGTCTCCATTTAAACGTTAAAAAATCAGCTCCAATCATCAACATCCATGTGTAAATAACTTGCCATGTATGCAGCTGATTTGGCATATGTTTTTGAACAGATTTTTGCTCCTCATTTGAATATCAAAATGACGTTGAAAAGGCTCCTCATTTTGAATAATAAGTGACGTTGAAAGGGCCTTGAAGATAGGCATTGGATAATAGGTCAAATATAGATAAAAATCAGCTTAGCCTTTGAGTTTGAATTAGTCTTCAATAGCCGTTGCATATAGCCGTTTGGTTGAGATTGAATTGGTCTTCAATTCTTTATCATATATCCGTTTGAATGTAGCTAAGATAGAGAGAATTCAGCTTGACTTGGTCTTCAATCATATAGCCGTTTGTAACCAGCTTGGTTGAGAGATTTTTGATTCAACTTTGCTACATTGTAGGACTTGCTTTTTGTCACACATCATAACCTGAACTTTCACCATATAACATACGAAATGTTGCTCCAAATTTTGAATAAAAATGGCCGTTGAAAACATCTCCAAAATATAGAAGAATAATCACTTAAAATCAGCACCAAAATAGGATGTAATTCATCTTGCCTTGACTTGTTCAAAATCTGAAGTTTGAACATGATATATGCGCCCAATTCCGTATGTAACCATATGATATATAGTCTTCAACATGTAGCATAGAAAACCATATGAAGAATACCAAGAATTCCAAGAAAACCATAGACAATTGATATATACCATGCTGCCCGTTTCCATAAAAATAGGGCACGTACCATATGTGACATAAACACATATAAACATCATATAAGCAATATATAACATGTTGGAAGATCCATTGGCAAGTGAAAAGACCAGAATACCCCTTAGCACAAAAATAGGAATTTTGTCCTAGGATGAACCTAGACATGGTGCTGCTCCAGATACATTTTTGCCATGATGTGACATGACTTATAAATGTGTCATATGATCATATAAATCCGTTGGAAGAAGACCAAATAAGAATGAGAAGTCCAAATGGTGAAATTACCAAAATAGCCCTTATATAGGTCAATAAGCTTCATCACCGGGTCAACTCAGTTTTAACCGTGCCAAGCATGCTCTTCCTCAGCCAATTAGATTCTAAATTGAATAAGGATCAAGTGGGCTTTTGAATGACTCAATTTGGAGTTCATTTGCTCAAGATATGAACCAAAACCTGCAATAGAACACTAAACCGAACAATTTGCCTTATATTGTAAGTCATGTGACTTCAAGGCTTGGTTAGATCATATTATCAACATGTATTGGCATATATATCTTCTAAGATCAGTTTGAACAACATGTATTGGCATATATAATCTAAGATCAGTTTGAACATGTCTTGATTAAGATATGTGATTGAATTGGCCAAGTTCAATCTCATGATCTTACTCAAACTTGTTCAATCTTGATTCATTCAAGCAATTTCACATTTAGCTCATAAGTTCATAAGTTCATGCCTTGCCAAAACAATTTCACATTTAAACGTTACACATACATGCTCACATATGCATCTTCCAATCATTCAAACATGATATATTTATTTGCAATCATCATAACAATTACACATATGCACACATATACATTTTGCACAACAATTACACATATGCTCACATATACATTTTGCAATCACTCAAACATAATATATCACAACAGAGATATGCATTTTCATTGAACTTCACATGTATAGATTCAACTATCTTTCTTGTTTGTGCATTATAACATCTATATGCTTTAGAGTTCATTGAATATCCCACAAATATATGTTCATCAGACTTAGGATCAAACTTATCTAAGTTATCTTTTGTGTTCAATACAAAGCATTTACAACCAAAGACTTTTAGATAGTTTACCTTTGGGAGTCGTCCATTTAAGATTTCATATGGTGTTTTGTTCAATTTCTTTCTTATTGATAGTCTGTTGATCATATAACTTGAAGTGTTTACTGCTTCAGCCCATAAGAATTTAGGTACTTTGTTTTCTACCATCATTGTTCTTGCTACTTCTTGAATAGTCCTATTCTTTCTTTCAACTACACCATTAAGTTGAGGAGTTCTTGGTGGGGAGAATTCATGTTTTATACCCTTTTCATTACAGAATTTGATTAATTCACTATCTTTAAACTCACCACCTCTATCACTCCTTATCTTAATAACATGTGATTCATGTTCATTTTCAAGTTGTCTAATTAGATTAGTTATAGATGATGCACTTTCATCTTTTGAAGCAAGAAACAATGTCCAAGTATATCTTGAGAAATCATCAACTATTACACATACATAATAACTTCCACCTAAGCTTCTTGTTCTACATGGACCAAATAAGTCTATATGCAAGAGTTCTAGTATTCTTGACGTTGTGAACTCGGTTTTAGGCTTAAGGGATTCTCTAACATGTTTGCCTTTGATACAAGATTCACATAGTTGAAAATCATCCAAGTTAAGTTTAGGCAATCCTTTAACAAGACTTTTAGCGTGTAGTTTTTCTAAAGTTGATATACCAATGTGTCCTAAACGTCTATGCCAAAGATTGGGATCAGATTCATGTGAAACAAGACATTTTGTGTTACTACTTAGCATATCATCCATGTTAAGCACATATATGTTTCCTTCACGTTTTCCTTTTAACACAACTTGATTGTTTTTATCCATTATCTTACAAGAGGTGGAGGAAAAGAGAACATTCAAGTTGTTGTCACATAGTTGAGAAACACTTAAAAGCTCAAAGGTTAAGTTACTTACAAGTAGGACGTTTTTGATCTCAAACTTGTTTGGATCACCAACCTTGCCTTTGCCAATTATTTGGCCCTGGTTGTTGTCTCCAAAGGTGACTTTGCCACCTTTTGCGACGTTTTTAAGTGTGCTAAACAAATTTTTGTTGCCCGTCATATGTCTTGAGCAACCACTATCAACTATCCAATTGGCTTTGTTCTTTTCATCTTCTTTGTTGTTATAACCAGCAACTTGTCTTTCTTTGATGTTATGTACCTACAAATGTAAATAACAACTTAGGTACCCTTTGATTTTTGGGTCCTTTCAAGGTTAGACAAGTTAAGTTCATGTTAGTGTACCTTTAGGTACCCAAACTTGAACAACCTTTCTTGGTTTTGAAATGTTAAAATCATGTTGCATATAATGAACAAATAGTGGATTTTGATACATAGAATATGATTGAAAAGGGGCTGCACATTTATGACTAGTTGGATAAGCATTGTAAGTTCTATATGCATTTGAATGTTGCCATGTATATGAGTTATATCTTGGCCGTGAGTTATCATAGTTTCTAGGCCGTGTATAAGCATTGGATTTAGGCCGTGTATAAGCAAGATGTTGTGTGTGTCTAGGCCGTGTGTTGTAAACTGATTTAGGCCGAGAGTATGTCATGTTCTTCACATAAGCATGTTGTTGCATATAAGGCATAACTTGAGCAGATTGCATACTACTTTGTTTAGGCATTCTTGTATACATGTAAGCATGGTTTCTAGGTGTATTTACCTTCCTATATGTTGATGCATTTTGCAATCTTTGTGATGAAGGTGGTGTGGGCAGAATAGGTTCATTTCTAAATGCATTTGGCCTATATTTCATGTTGGTTGAAGATGATACAAATGTTGTTTCCTTAGGTGTGTATTCAGCTTCTTTAACATATCCAAGACCTTGTTTGTCATTTCCATGCTTTTGAGATGCAATAAGAGTGTCTAACATGTTGGAACCATTCTTAAATTGTTCTAAAGATTTGTTCAAGTCTAGGTTGCATGCTTTTAATGATTCAAATTCAGTTTGTATTTCATGTAATTTAGACTTTAAAACGTTGTAATCAACACATTGCACACATTGCACATTTTCATGTTTGTTCTTAAGTTCCTTAATCTGATTTTGCATTGAACTAATAGTGTTAGATGATTCAAGTTGAAGAACTTCTAGTTGAGAAGTTAGATTCAAGTTAGACGTCTCCAACTTGTTCTTCTCCTCAACTATTCTTTTCTTCTCCTTGGATAGCTTCTTATATCTATCATGCAACTTTTCTAATTCATCCAACAATTCATCTTGAGTAAAATCACATTCAGAGTCAGAATCGAATGTTACCTCATTTGTAGACTTTGAAGCCAAACATGTTTGTGCAACTTCAGGTTCCTCCTCGGATTCGGATGAAGATGTGTCATCCCAAGTGCTTGCCTTAAGAGCTTTCTTCCTCCTTTGCTTAGGTTCTACTCTAGTTTGTGTCCTTGTCTTTTCATCCATGTCACGGTTTTTGTTCTTGTTTGGACAATCATATGAGATGTGTCCTTGTTTGCCACATTCATAACACTTAAGTTCTTTATCATACCATTTACCATCTTGTTTGTTAGATTTCACATTGATAGGGGCAGCTGATTTTGCTTGTCTTTTAGTTGGTCTTTTCTTGAAAAACTTCCTTAAACGCCTAGCTAACAACATTATGTCTTCTTCATCACTTTCATCATCACTTTCATACTCGGCTTGATTAGATGATTCGGGTTCATTTGTTACAAATGCAAGTGATTTAGACTTGTTACTAGTTTCAGCCTTTCTTATATTCAACTTGTTTTCATAAACTTTTAAAGAGCCTATCAATTCATCAAGTTTTATTTGAGAAAGATCTTTGCTTTCTTCAATGGCACTAACTTTGGCATCCCATTCAATTGGCAAACTTCTCAAAACTTTTTGCACTTTTTCTTTCATCAAAAACGTTTTACCAAGGGATTCAAGTGAGTTGTATAAGTTTGTAAGCCTTAAATCCATATCAACAATTGATTCATTAGGCAGTAAATGGAATGATTCAAGTGTAGTCATTAACATGTTAATCTTTGATTCCTTTACTTGATTAGTTCCTTCATGCTTCATTTCAAGACATTTCCACATATCCTTTGCACTTAAACATGAAGAGACATAGGCAGATTCACTCCTACTTAAACCATTCAACAATAATTGCATTGCTTTAGCATTAAGACTCATTTTCTTTTTATCTTCATCACTCCAATCTTTTCTATATTTCTCAACTTCTTGTGATAAGCCATCAATTATAACATGCTTAGTAGGCACATAAGGTCCATCTTCAATGATGGACCACAAGTCTATGTCAATAGCCATTAAGAACAATTTCATCCTAAGTTTCCAATGACTAAAGTTTTCTCCATCAAAAAGAGGTGGTCTTTGTGTGGACATGCCTTCTAATTCTATTTTCATGTGTGACTTAGACATGCTTCTTAGTGTGTGAGAAAACGTTTAAAACACTTATAAGAAGGAAAGAAAGTGTCACTTTGTTGTAGATACCAAATATGAAGAATATAAGAAAACCAGAAAATTTCCAGCAACTTTGCAACTTGGAGTGTAAACTGTTTTCAGCTCAAATAAGAATATGGTGCTCAACCTTGCTCTGATACCACTTGTTGGACCTGTATAGCACCACTAGAGGGGGGGGTGAATAGTGGGTTAGCGGAAATTACACTACAATTACCTTCAAAAAGTTGTTTGAAGACCCCTTTGCCTCTTTAGCCTCAGGTTCTGGAATTTCCAGAAACAGTTCAATGTTTTGAGTGCTTTGGTTGAACCACTTATACACCTGTGCAAGCTCTCAAACTTGGCAGAGATCAAGTTTAGAATGTTTATAGTATGTCATAAAAAATTCAATCAATTCCAAGCAAGTTAGCACGTTCAAATAAGCAAGAAAAGTAAAGTGTACAATTCTGGCAGTTTCAGGCAGAATGTTAGCTTAACTTCAAACGATGATATCTCAAAATCTACCCGTGCTATTTCGATGAATCTTATGTCAAATTAAACCTTACGATGTCTAGTTTAATTTGATATAAGGCTCACTTCAAGATTCGTAGGATAACCTATTCAAATTGAACAAGTTTTGCACACTGGTCAGAATTGTTCACAGAATGTAGCAACAATTTTGTGAAGACGATTTGAATATGCTAAACTCCTTAGAATTTAGTGATTCTTGCGGCTAATGAAAGCTAACACATTGAAGTATAATATATCCAAAATTCATGTAATTCTAAGACTGTTTGCCTGTTCAATTATGCGTGCCAAGTTAGTGTAATTCTCAGGCAGAAAACAGTAAGTGCAGGAAATAAGTAAAGAACACAAGGAATTATCCTGGTTCGGTCAATGTGACCTACTCCAGTCCCAAGAGACACCTTCTCTTGGATTTCACTAAACACCAAACACCAATATCACCTTACAAAGCCAAAGGAAGAAGCTTTTCACCAACTTCTTCAAGAGACTTCACCAAAACTGAAAAACAGCAACTAGTTTGTTTCACCTTTGCACCTTTGCACCTTTTGCTCACCTCTAAGGAGTAAGCTTTATACACCAGCTTCTCCCTTACAATATATGTCGTTTAAAGATGTTGAAATGACAAGAAATGAAGAACTATATAATCATAAAGCTTGCTGCAAACGTGTTCTTCAATAGAGAAGAATAGAAGAGAAGAATGGAGACAAAGAGCTGAATGTCTTGCTTGCTTTTCTTTTGTTTTTCGTTGGTGCACTTTTACTCTTCACCTTTGGAGCTATTTATAGCCAAGAGGACAGCCTAAAGGCTTCCTTAATGTAGACGTTGGAATGGTTGATAAATGGAGAAAATTCAGCACTTTTCTAGCTATCCAAATTCAGCATTTGACTTTCAAAATAAAGTTGATCTTTTGATGCTTTGAAATGGTCTTCCAATCTGAACTTTTACCCTTCATCTTATCCATTATAGCCGTTGAAATGAGGTGGAAAAACAGCTTCATTTGAACGTTTAAAAGGCAGCTCCAATCAGCAATGTCCATGTGTGAATAACTTGCCATGTATGCAGCTGAATTGGCGTGTATTTTACACAATTTTATCTCCTCATTTTGAACACTAAATGAACGTTGAAATGGCCTAGAAGATAGGCATTGGAGAGTAGTTCAAAGATAGATAGAAATCAGCCAAGCTTTTGAGTTTGAATTAGTCTTCAACTTTTGAACACATAGCCGTTGCATAGCTTTCTTGGTTGAGAGATTTTTGCTCCAAATTTGAACCAAAATAGCCGTTTGTAACCAGCTCCAAAATATACAAGAATAGTCATTTGAAATCAGCACCAAAATAGGATTTATTTCAACTTGCCTTGACTTGTTCAAAATCTGAAAATTTGAACATGATTTGTGTGCCAATATCCGTTTGCACACATATAATATATAGCCATTTTATGTCTTCAACATGTAGCATAGAATACCATATGAAGAATGCCAAGAATTCCAAGAAAACCATATATGTGATAACCATAAGAATTCCAATTGATATACCATGCTGCCCGTTTCCATAAATACAGGGCATGTACTATATGTGACATAAACACATATAAACATCATATAAACAATATATAACACGTTAGAAGATCCATTGGCAAGTGAAGAGACCAGAATACCCCTTAGCACCAAAATAGGCATTTTGTCCTAGGATGAACCTAGACATGGTGCTGCTCCAGATTCATCTTTGCCATGATGTGACATGACTTATAAATGTGTCATATGATCATATAAATCCGTTGGAAGAAGACCAAATAAGAATGAGAAGTCCAAATGGTGAAATTACCAAAATAACCCTTATAAAGGTCAATAAGCTTCACCACCGTGTCAACTCAGTTTTTATCCGTGTCAAGCATGCTTCTCCTCAGCCAATTAGATTCTAAATTGAATAAGGATCATGTGGGCTTTTGAATGACTCAATTTGGAGTTCATTTGCTCAAGATATGAACCAAAACCTGCAATAGGATACTAAACCGAGCAATTTGCCTTATATTGTAAGTCATGTGACTTCAAGGCTTGGTTAGATCATATAATTAACATGTATTGGCATATATCATCTAAGATCAGTTTGAACATATCTTGATTTAGACATGTGATTGAATTGGCCAAGTTCAATCTCATGATCTTAATCAAACTTGTTCAATCTTGATTCATTCAATCAATTTCACATTTAGCTCATAAATTCAATCTCATGCACACATATACTTTAAACGTTACACACACATACATGCTCACATATGCATTTTGCAATCATTCAAACATGATATATCACAACACGACAAGTCTCCTAAGACCTTGCAATTTATTAAGGAGGTCTAATCGGTGTACCTTTTGTTCTTCTACTTCTAAAAGGATTTCAGAGTTGCGTTCTTTTTGTGCTAGAAATTTCTTACGAATGTCAGCATTACGTTCTAAGAACTTCACACAGTCATGTTCATTCAGCACATCAACTTTAGCATCATGAACGACATGTTTATCAATCGAAATTTCAGCATCATCGTCATAAGAATCATGCTCAATACCAAAGCTAAAATCAAGAGAATCAATTTCGTAATTAGCTTGATTGAAGCCTTTTACCATTACGTGATAGAGGTCTCTGATGTCATCTTCTATAGAATCCATGAGTAACCTGAAATTAATCGAGCAACAAAGAAAGGAAAAACTAACACAAAGACAAGCAAACGTTAATGCATTAGTAGAACCAAAATATGAACACTCCTCTTTCTATTCTTTTCACTCTCTTACCACTTTGCTTCTTGGATAACCTGAAGTTAAGAAGGCTCAAAGTGATCAATTAAGAAAGTATGTTGCCAATGCTTCTCCAAATCACAACGATCTCCACTTGTTTCTCCTTTTTGCTTTCAAGTTGCACCAATTAGTATCAAAGTAGGATCAAGTGAAATAGAAACAAACTTGAACTTTCTACTAAGATTCAAAGAAAATAAGCAACCAAAATTGATGTATAAGGCTGAACCAAAGATGAACTAAGGGTTGTCGTGGGCAATCTTTAGTTAATTTTGATTCTATGCACTTACTATCCACAAAATGGTTCAAGTCATGCAACAATCGAGCAACCAAGTGTGTGATTGGTTCAAGAAGATCAGGATATGGAGAATAGGATATTGGAGGACGGCAGTATGGAGTAAAAAGGAAATACGGTATCCAAGGTTCTCAAATTGCACCAAAACATTTCCACGTAATGCACAAACGTTTTGCCCTTTTTCTTTTCTCTTGTTCTTTTGTTTTTTTTCTTCCTTCTGTTTCAATTGAGCAAGGTTCAGATTCTCTTTTTTTTGACTGGGGGCAGAATTGAAATTTCACGCGTTTTGCACTGAGCACTTTCGTTTTCGGACAGAATAGTGCAATGTCTTTAAATTGCAATTTGCAACCTTGAATTGCAACAAAATAACCTTGGAAAGTGTGGGAATTTGGTGTAGGGCAGAATTGGGATTAGGGTTAGGGTTTTTCAATTTAGGGTTTTTTTGAACGTTTTGGGAATTTGTGGAATGGGGTTTTGGGAACTGAATGGGCGGGGTAAATGGACTATTTGGGATGGTAATTGATGATTTGTGTAGTGAATTTGGAAAATGGATGGTTGTAGGACAGAATTGAACCAAAATTCAAATTTTAGGGTTAGGTTTTCTTTGAATGAATTGACAGAATTGGTTCTGGGATTGGGTGGGGATGGTTGATGGTTGGGCCGTGGGGTTAGGGATGATTTTAGGGTTTTTCTTGATGTTGAAAAAGGTTTGTGAAGGCAGACACACGTATGACTACTTGACTTAAAGCATGAAATCAATCACAATGTGAATCACAAGATGCATACAATCATCACCAACTAAAAGCTTCGGTAGCAACAAAATGATTTGAAACTGAGGTAGCTTTATAGGATGATGGTTGAATTGTTTAAAAGAAAGCTGAATGTGACCTAAAATGCAACAAACCTAATTTGTTCAAGTTTGAACGACTTAAAATCAGATGTGACGCCAAAAGGAAATAAAAGAGGTGACACTTGAATGATAAAAAGCAAATGCAGCAAAATGCAAAGACTCAAAGCAATGTTTTTTTGGACGTTTTTTTGTATGAATGATAGACAAATGGCGTGTAGAATGAGGGGTAGAAGAAGCACTCAACTGAACTTGAATGACTAGACTCTAACGAAAAGGAAATGATAGTGGTGGAATAGAGTAACCTGGTCTCTGATACCAATTTGATGCGTGCAAGACGTGGGCTCCAATAATTCCACCTTCCAAACGTCCTTCACAAAGGGTTAGGCACAAAGAAGAAGACTTCCCCTTGCTTCCTTAGTGATAAAAACGTGTGGATCAAACGAGCAAGACCAACACTTCAAGATGGTCGTTGATCAGGAAAACCAATATGGCCCTCCTGGACAGCACCTTTAAGCAATGGCAACACCTTCAAAATGCTCAACTTTGAAGGATCTTAACTAGGTTTTTAATGCAAAACCAAGAAAACAAAGTATCACACAAAGTGAAGGAAATATCAAGAATTGTTATTCATCAAAAGGTGTTTTCCAAGGAACCTCCAGGGGGTCTATTTATAGGCCTAAAACTCATCCCTATCAGCCTTACAATGAGTAGAAAACATTTCAAATAAACTAGCTAACAAATGTTTGAAAATTGAAAATTGTTTTAATTTAAAACTAAAACAAATTCAAGCTAAAATTTGAATTGCTTGTAGATTGCCATCTTCTCTCTTCCAGACGTGTATGATGACTAAATGGAGGTGTTTGATACCTGGTTTGATGATGATAAAGTGGTTGGAGTTGAACTTAAAAGGTTGGTTGAAGTTTGAATTCGAATTGTGTTTGAATTTGAATTCAAATTTGGATTCAACTTTGAATTGTGATCTCATCTTCTCCTTTCTCAAGAATGGTGTGTGGATGTCCTTAAGGTGGCTGAAATGTTTGAAATCAAAGGTTGGTTGAAGATTGAATTGAAATTGAGTTTGAATTTGAATTCAAATTTGGATTCAACTTTGAATCGTAGGCTCATCTTCCTCTTAAGCTCCAAGATGGCGTGTGGCATGTACCAAGATAAGGCTGAGAATTTCTTGAAATATAAATCTCAAATTGGTTGAAACTTGAATTCAAATCAAGGTTGAATTTGAAATCACGTTTATCTTCAAGTTGATATTCACTTTGTCTTCAATTTGGCCGCCCTTATCCTTGTTTGAAGATAATTTTGAGCTAACATTGAACTTGAAAATGACATGTTGGATTGTCTTTGTTGAGACAAACATTCCTTTCAGACAAACATTCCTTTTCTCCTTTTTAGGGTGCACGCTTTTCTGATGCTATTTGTGGTCCTCCGTTTGGCGTGTAACTTATTACGTACCTAGTTACCTACAAGGCAAACACATGGTGATGAGCTACAGCCTAACCTTGTGGATACAAACACTGATGATGACACCTCATTGCCCCCACACAGCCATAACAAGGAGTATGGCTAAGAAATTGTTGCATTGTGTTGAATCATTTCTTTACAGGCATGAAGAGGATGAGCCAAACAAAGATGATGTCCATTGGGTTTATATGATACAAACTATGATCTAGTTGTATCAAAAGCATGTTGTACATATCTTTAGATGTTCTTTTTAATATTGTTGGTTGGTTAACCTTGTTTTAGGATAGATTGATGTTGTATTCTTGCCTTGTCTTTCAGGTACACGAATTTAGCTTGAAGATGCATTTAAAACCTGAATTTTTGTTCAAGCAAAGAGGTGTTATGCAAGTAGCTTACAAGCAAGGTGGTGACAAGCACCCATGTCAAAATCTGATTTCTTCTTCACGCAAACAAGGAAGAAACAAGCTGCTCAAACCTTTAACCAATAGGAAGGAGTATTGCAAATGCTTAAACCAATCACAAACAAGTGAAGAAAATTCAGCAAGCTGCACAACAAAAGATCCAATCACAAACCATGAGGAATTCGGCTGGTTGAAGGCATAATTGAGTTGAATATTCAAAGCCTCAAATACAACCAATCAAAGGCATTTCTAAGCAAGCTGCTCATTGCAATATCCAATCAAAACCAAGCTGAAATCAAGCATGGAAGAAACGTTAATCCTTTGAAAATTCAAAGCCAACTTGCAACCAATCAAAAGGCCATTCCAAAGCAAGCTGCTCCATGTATTAACCAATCAAATTGATCAAGAAAAAGGCTGGAAAACAAGATGGATTACACGGCAAAGCAACCAGAATTCTTGGAGCAAAAGTTGTTCAAAAGCAAGCATCTTATTTTAGACTTGTACCTTGTACTTTAAACCTTGTACCTATGTCATTTTCGTTTGTTATAAGTAGGTTTAGAACCTGAATGTAAAACACAACAATTTCAAACACATTTCAAACAGAATTTTCCTTTAAGGAGTATCAACTTTTCTAGTTGAAGTTTAAGACCACTTAACGGTTTTCTTTCAAGTTCATAGCCTAGAACTTGTTAGTATTCACTTCATTTTTGGTTTACAGCATCTTAGGGTCTCAATGAGGTTTTAGATGTGTTGGAGTGCCAAAGAGAAAGAGGTGTTGGCATAAATTGAGCCAAGAACAAACGGTTACAGTTCAAGGGGTGTCATTGTGATGTTCTTTGCCATAGCTGTGGTTCAAATCAGTTTTGAGTAGGAGACAAAGTCCTTGGAACGTTTATCTTGCCTTCATTTGGATCATCAATTGGTATCAGAGCATTGGTTAGTCTTCTATTCATGTTTACATTGTTTAAACTAGCATATGTTTGTTGCTGCCCAAACCGTATATTGAACTGATTTTGTTGTCATTTAGAATCTGTTTGTTTAGATAGTTAGTCTATGTTTTAAAGTGTTTATTAGTTGTTTTACAGTAGTTTGGTAACTTAGTTTAGGTAGCAAAAACCGAAACACCACAAAAAAAGAACTTAGACTAGACTTAGTGTTGTTAAAATCTGTTTGTGTAGATTAGATCAAAATCGTGTGTAACCTGTTTATACTTGTTCAATATAGCTTAGATAATGTTCATTAGACCCTAATCTAGAAGTTTAAGCGTTAGTTTAGTTGTCTCCTTAAAACAGAAAACTTGAACACAAAAATAGATTAGTTGGTAGTTACTTGAAATCAAATTGTTAAATTCTGTTTTTAGTAGTTGTGTGCAAACTGTTTAGACCTTTTTATCGCTGCCTTATTTAGCTTAGTTAGACTAGTTTACAATATAGATTAAGAGGTTTAGTTGGTTGTTTAGTTAGCACAAGCAAAACCGAAAACTAAAGAACAAAACAAGTAGTTTTTAGCCAACTAAGTGTGCTGCCTAGTTCTAGTTCATATACGTTTGTTAGGAGCTGCATCTAGGATCAGCTAGTCTAGAATCTGATTGCATCATACCAACAAAAACCAAACAAAAACAAAGTAGGATAGATCACTTAAAAACAAAACAAAACAAGTTAGCTTAGTTTGCATCAAAACTGATTTGCCATTAGTTGTTAGTAATCAGCCTTTATAAGCTTCATTTAGAAACAACTAAGTTGCATTTAGCTATCTTAAGAATAGTTAGATCATTTGCCTCAAAAACATAAAAAAAAGGACAAACTGCCCAAAACCGTGTGGTTTAGAACAACACTTTTAAAGCTCATTTGAAATCTTGGTGTATGCTAATAGCTTTATCTTTTTGTTGATTCCAATTGTTTCAAACAACTTGTTGGACTTAGGTACATTCTGAAAGTTAGGAATTGTTTAAGCCCCACACTGTTAAAGAGCTATCCAATTGTTGTTTTAGATCAATTTCTGAACTTACATTGCACTATATACAATTTGAGCTTGTTGTAATTGGGAATTGAATTCTCACTACATAGTGTTTAGCCGTGTTGTGTACGAGGAACTTTCAAATTCCAAATGCAACAAACCTTGTGCAATTAAAGGCGTGGGCAATGTCTCATGTAGGCTGTGAGGAGTAGTCTCACAACAATCAAGCAAACCCTCCAAAGAAAGAAAATTAAGCTTGATTGAGAAATACACGAGAGAAAAGCCAATATTTGTCAACAAGTAAGAGGCAAGACAAGAGAGAATTGCACGAGAAAACCAAGTGAGGAAAAGCCCAAAATTAAACATTGCATAAAGGGGAAATTCCCGTGCAAAGCTCAAAGGAAAGAAAGTGCCCAAACCAAACCCCAAAGTGTTGTAGTTTTGAAATATTGAAAGTTTCTAAAGCAAACCCTTACTGACACTTTGTTTGTGTGCTTTTACTTTCACTTTACTTCAATTGATAATTGCATATGCTGTAAAGTAAATTGAGGGATTGTCTTAAACAACCCCGTAGATTTCATTCAGCCAGAACAACAATTTGACTTCTGTGAATTTTCTTGAATCTTTAGGAGAAATAGTCCAAATTGCTGTTTTAAACAATTGTCAACATAAAGTAAAGTATTTGCATCTTGTCAATATTTTAATTAACTTTTGAGATTGTTTTGTGGATCATGGGTCCCCAACAGAAAGATAACGCACCGTCCCCGTCACCATCTACTCCTCTTCCATCCCCAGTCCCTGTTACCCTAGAGAATATACAACAAACACTCACTTTCCTTGTCAATCAATTTGGTTTAATGAGAAGTTACATAGGGGATAACAAACAAAGGATAAGCAAAGTAGAAAAGCCAACCTCAGATCAAAAGGAACCTAGTATACCCTTTCAAGAAGGCACCTCTTATGGTAATGAGTCTCATGTTGAACGTAGAAAAGTCACATCACTTAGAGGTAGAGGTCGAGGTCGAGGAAGTAATGGTGGTCGTAGGAACATTTCTTTTGAGGAAAGATTTGATAGTCTCCCTGAGTACAATGAAGAACCCTATCTAGAAGAAAGATATGATGAACGTCAACCTGATAGAGATGAACATCTTGAAGAAGAGTACATTACTACTAAACTGACAATACCCCCTTCCATGGAAAAAGTGATCCTGAAATATATTTGCAATGGGAAACAAAAGTAGATCATATGTATTCTTGCACTAACTATTCTGAATTGGCCAAAGTGCGGTATGCAACTTTTGAATTTGTAGATTATGCTTTACTTTGGTGGGAACAATTGAAGAACACCAGGAGAAGAACAAGACAACCCCCCTGTTGTCACTTGGTCTGAGCTAAAACAAGAGATGAGGAAGAGATTCATATCTCCTTCCTATGAAAGAAGCGTTTTCTAGAAATTGCAACAACTTTCTCAAGGTAATAGATCTGTTGATGAATTTTATAAAGAATTAGAACATTTGCTTACCAGGGCCAACATAGAAGAAGCCGAGGAAGCCACCATGGCTAGATTTCTAGCTGGCTTGAACAAAGAAATTGCATTTAAGGTGGAACTTACACCTTACTCTGATCTAGCTTCTATGGTTCACATTGCTGAGAAAGTGGAAAGACAATTGAAGGTAAAAACTTCTAACCCTTCTTTTCGGACTAATCCTTTGAGTTTTCCTAGAACACAGCCCAGGACGCCATTCCAACCACAACAAGGTCAAGGCCGTGGATCCCAAGGAAAATCAACCCAGAACATCCAAAATCGTTCAAAGCTTCCAATCACTGATAAAGGCAAAGCCAAGGTGGAAGGTACGCCTAATTTTAAGACTCGTGATATTCAATGTTTTAAATGCTTAGGAAAAGGTCATTTTGCTAATCAATGTCCCAACCCTAAACGCATCTTGTTTATTGAAGAGTCTAATGAGTATTATTTTGAGGAAGAATTGGAAGAGAGTGAAGAAAACAAAGAAATTGAGCAAGCGTTTGAGGAAGAAGAAGAGATTATTGAAGAGATTAATGAATGTGAAACAAAAGAGTTCTTAGTTGTCCGTCGAGCTCTAAGTGCCCAAATTAAAACTGAAGAACCTGAAATACAACGAGAGAACATATTCCACATTCACTGTATGGTTAAAAAGAAAGTCTGCACTTTAATCATTGACTCCGGTTCATGTACCAATGTTGCAAGTTTTGAACTTGTTAGGAAACTTGAGTTACCTTTAATTAATCACCCCCGTTCTTATAGACTTACGTGGCTTAATGAGTGTGGTGAATTTAAAGTAACAAAGCAAGCCCTAGTTCCTTTGTCAATTGGTGGGTATTCTGATGAGGTGTTATGTGACGTAGCCCCTATGCAATCAAGTCATATCTTATTAGGCAGACCATGGCAATTTGACAACAAGGTTACATATGATGGTTACCTAAATAGATATTCCTTTAGGCATAACAACAAACTGTTCAAATTAAATGCCTTGCCCCCGCACAAAGTCTTTGAGGATCAACAACGAATGTTAAGAAGCCATAATGATCCAAAAGAAAAGGAATTGGAAAGGATTTTCATCAAAGAAAACCAACTGAGAAGTTCTCATCTTAAAACTGAACAGAAAGAAATCAAAGTTTCTGCTGAACCATCTCTAAAGAAAAGCGCATTCTTTGCATCTCAAAGTGAGGTATTCCATGCTATCAATTCAAACAAAAATGTTCATATCTTGCTTTACAAAGAAGACCTGTTCTCTTCGTCTGAAATACCATCTACTTTACCAAGTGAAGTTGCATCTTTACTTCAAGAATTTTCTAACTTGTTTCCTGAAGGAGATCCCCCAGGTTTACCACCTCTAAGAGGCATTGAGCATCAAATAGATTTCATTCCAGGAGTTGTTCTGCCAAACAGACCTGCCTATAGAGCCAATCCAGAGGAAACTAAGGAAATCCAAAAACAAGTTGAGGAATTAATGACCCAAGGTAAAGTAAGAGAGAGTATGAGTCCGTGTGCTGTTCCTGTTATCATTGTCCCTAAGAAAGATGGAACTTGGAGAATGTGTACTGACTGTAGAGCCATCAATAAGATCACTGTGAAGTATAGATACCCTATTCCTAAGTTGGATGACATGTTGGATATGTTGCATGGGTCTAGATGCTTTAGCAAAGTAGAACTTAAACAAGGTTATTTCCAAGTGAGAATTAGGGAAGGTGATGAATGGAAAACTGCCTTTAAGACTAAATTTGGATTGTACGAACGGTTAGTTATGCCCTTTGGTTTAACCAATGCCCCTAGTACTTTCATGAGGTTAATGAATGGGGTCTTAAGGAAATTCATAGGGAAATTTGTAGTAGTTTACTTTGATGACATTCTTATCTACTCCAAAACCCTAGTGAACATCTGATCCATCTTAAAGCTGTTTTTGTCACCCTACAGAAAGAAAAGTTGTATGCTAATTTCAAGAAGTGTTCTTTCTGTCTGGAGAAGGTTACATTCTTAGGATTTTTGATTAGTGCTGAAAGAATTGAAATGGATCAAGAGAAAGTTAAATCCATAACTGAGTGGCCAACCCCTAAGTCTGCTGGAGATGTTAGGAGTTTTTATGGATTAGCTAGCTTCTATAGACGTTTTGTGAAGGATTTCTCTACCATAGCTGCACCGTTGACTGAATTAGTCAAGAAAGATGTAAGTTTTGAATGGGGAGAAACACAACAACAAGCCTTTGAGGAACTTAAGAAACGTCTAACTTCTGCACCTATCCTGAGATTGCCCAATTTTGATGAAACGTTTGAAGTTGAATGTGATGCTTGTGGAGTTGGCATTGGAGCTGTATTGCATCAAGGTAACAAACCTGTTGCCTACTTTAGTGAGAAATTGAAAGGAGCTTCCATAAATTATTCAACCTATGACAAAGAATTGTATGCCCTTGTCCGTTCTTTACAAACTTGGCAACATTATCTGCAACCTAAGGAATTTGTGATTCATACTGATCATGAAAGCCTTAAGTATCTAAAAGGTCAAGGAAAATTGAACAAAAGACACGCCAAATGGGTTGAATTCATTGAACAATTCCCTTATGTGATCAAGTATAAGCAAGGAAAAGAAAATGTTGTTGCTGATGCCTTATCTCGTCGCTATACTTTGATTACTACTCTTTCATGTAACATGTTTGGTTTTGAGTCTATCAAGGAGATGTATCATTCTGATCTTGACTTTAGTTCTATCTATCAAGCATGCATTGATTCACCTTTTGCTAAATATTACTTGCATGATGGTTACTTGTTTAAAGAACATAAGTTATGTGTACCAATGAGTTCATTAAGAGAGTTGTTGATAAAAGAAGCTCATGGAGGAGGTTTAATGGGTCATTTTGGCTCGTTAAAAACTTTGGAAACACTTAAGGAGCATTTCTTCTTGCCGCATATGAGAGCACATGTTGATAAGGTGTGTGACCAATGTATTACTTGCAAACAAGCAAAATCTAGAACACAACCACATGGATTGTACACTCCTTTATCCGTTCCAAGCTCACCCTGGACTGATATTTCTATGGACTTTGTATTGGGATTGCCTCGATCCAAAACCGGTAAAGATAGCATCTTTGTTGTTGTTGACAGATTTTCCAAAATGGCACATTTCATTGCATGTAAGAAAGTTGATGATGCTATTCATATTGCTGATTTGTTCTTTAACGAGATTGTTACATTGCATGGCATGCCACGTACAATTGTTAGTGATAGAGCTACAAAGTTTCTAAGTCATTTCTGGCGTGTTTTGTGGAGTAAACTTGGTACTAAATTGTTATTTTCTACAACTGCTCACCCACAAACCGATGGACAAACTGAAGTTGTTAATAGAAGTTTGTCTCAACTGTTACGTGTTGTCATTCAAAAGAACTTAAAGAATTGGGAAGACTGCTTAGCTTATATTGAGTTTGCATACAATAGAGTTGTTCATAGTGGAACATTGCATTCTCCTTTTGAAGTTGTGTATGGCTTTAACCCTTTGTCCCCGCTTGATCTTGTTCCCATACCTGTTGATGAACGTGTTAGTTTAGATGGTGAACGAAAAGCAAAACTTGTGAAAGAATTGCATGAAAAGGTTAAGTCACAACTTGAAGCTAAGAATAAAGTGTATGCCAATAGAGCCAACATGAATTGTAAAGTTGTTATATTTGAGCCTGGTGATCTTGTTTGGTTACACTTGAGGAAAGAAAGATTCCCTAAGGAAAGGGACTCAAAATTGAAGCCAAGAGGAGATGGACCGTTCAAAGTGTTGAAACGGCTTGGTGATAATGCCTATGTTCTCGATCTTCGTGAAGAAAGGTATGGTCCTATCTCTAAAACTTTTAATGTTGCTGACCTTTCTCCGTTTAGTATTGATTCAGATTCGAGGACGATCCTTCTCAAGTGGGAGGAAATGATGAGCTACAGCCTAACCTTGTGGATACAAACACTGATGATGACACCTCATTGCCCCACACAGGTCCCATAACAAGGAGTATGGCTAAGATATTGTTGCATTGTGTTGAATCATTTCTTTACAGGCATGAAGAGGATGATCCAAGCAAAGATGATGTCCATTGGGTTTATATGATACAAACTATGATCTAGTTGTATCAAAAGCATGTTGTACATATCTTTAGATGTTCTTTTTAATATTGTTGGTTGGTTAACCTTGTTTTAGGATAGATTGTGTTGTATTCTTGCCTTGTCTTTCAGGTACACGAATTTAGCTTGAAGATGCATTTAAAACCTGAATTTTTGTTCAAGCAAAGAGGTGTTATGCAAGTAGCTTACAAGCAAGGTGGTGTCAAGCACTGATGAGGCTGAGGAGCAGCCCCCTAATGAGGAGCTTGCACAAGGTGCCCTTAACCATAAGGGGCCTTTGACAAGGAGCCAAACCAAGAGGATTAATTGTCTTCAACTTGGTTTTGATGTTGGCTCCTTTCTAACCAAACATGTGCAAGATGAACCAATGGACGTTCCTCCTAAATGGGTGCTCATTGTTGAGCTTAAGAACTGATTATCCAATGATTTTCAATGTCAATAAATAAGTTAAAGGGTTGGTGGGAGGGCAGGATAGTCAGTCCGCTTGTTGGTGCCGTTTCTGTGGCTTTTAGTTGCCCTTTCTTTTGATTCTTTTAAAGTTTGTTTTAGAATACTTATGTTTGGTGTATGAGTGTGATTTTGTAGGTGTTACAGGTCTTGGATCAAACGCCTTGAGCTTTGGAAAGGAGGGCTTCTCAGATTTGGACCAAGCTTGTCCATACAAGGCTATTTTGTGGTTTTGGGCTTTCAAGTGAGATTGGGCGTGCATGGAACCAGCTGGACCTTGAAGTAGACTTAATTTAGAGCATCTTTCATGTTTTGGGTTTTGTCAAAATCAGTCCACAAAAATAGTTACAAGAGTTGCAAGGAAGAAATCCAAAACAAGCCCAATTGTGCAAATTAGGGTTTTCGGTCTTCTTGAGAGGGTGGCAGCCACATGTTGTCATCAAATGCAATTAAGAGACCTTCTAGAATGTCATAAATCAGATTGGGATGATTGGAATGAATTATGGAGTCATAATTGAAGATTTGGAGCATTTAAGGAGATAATTCAAGTAAGAGAAAGTTACCAAAATTAGGAAATCTGATCTTGTGTCACAAGGAAGGCTGAATGGCGTGTATTGAAGGCACATGGATACACAAGGCAAGTTCTAGAAGGATGGTTAATAATGCAATAATTGGTGATTGAGACAATAATTGTGGATTTGCCAAGAGGGAGAAGCTTACCTTAAATAACAAATTCAGATTTTGCATCTCAAGGAAGGAAATGGCGCAAACATGGGAACTCCACAATGCACCTAGACGTTTTTTGGGGATTGACCAACAAGACTTGTAATCAAATATATTGATCACTTAGCATTTTCTTTTGGTAGTTAGACTATTTTCATCTTTGAGACTAAAAACCATACGGTTTTGTATTGTCTTTTGTTCTTGAGTTTCTTGAATAAAAGTTTGTGTTTTTCCTTTGGTTTACACATATCTAAATCAAGGCTAGACCCAATTAAGGATTGTGTGTTCCTTGTTGGTGATCCACAATCCAAGGATTAGGAGTGACTGGAGTGACTGGTTGGATTGGACGGATTGAAACACATATAACCAAACGGATTTGGAGGCTTGAAAGGAAGGTGGTTGCTTGGCACCATTGTCCATCACATTCAAGGCTTGAGGGACGTTTGGAGAGTGAAGAAAGATCGGGACAACATCAACATACGAACCATATTCGTATCAAGTGGTATCAGAGCTCTCGTTTATCTTCATCTCAAATATCTTTTCTTGTGTCATTTGCGTCATTCTTGTTCTTCTCATCCCCGTCTTCAAATCTTCATCTATTCATCCATTTTTTTTTGTGTCATTCTTGTTATTCTCAATCATCCAAAAAAAAAACGTTTCTTGTCAAAAAAAAAATTGATCTTTTGCTTCATTTCGTCAAAACAAAAACAAAGATTGTTCTTTTCTTCAGTCCAACGAAAACCACAAAAAAAAATGCTTCACCTTTTGCATCAATATTGATCACCTATCATTAAAGATCTCATCTTCAACACACTTAATCATAGGATCATTGTTGTTTGCATTGAATAGGATTTAACTCCATCTAAAATCAGCCCAAGGCCTAAAAGAAGCTACCTTTGAGTCAAACACCTTGTTGTTATCGAAGCTTTTAATTAAATTTGCTTGTGTGATATTGAATACAAGTTTGTTTGTTTTGGTTGTATTGGTATCCAAGGAAAATCTGTTTTCTACTAAACATCCATACAAGCACAAAAAAGGGATCATCTTTCCTACATATAAGCAGTATATTCAAGCCTACACAGCTGATTCTTGCAAAAACAAACAAAGGTTGCATCAAGGCTGATTTGGACGTTCAAAAAAAAAGAAAAGAAAAGTGCACAAAAGAAAGGAAGAGAAAAGAAGTTCCTTTTGTACAAAAATTCCATCTTTTTGCATCTACTATCCAATTTGACAAAAAAAAAACAAAAAGAAAAGAAGCAAGACCGTTTGTTTGACCCCAAAAAAACAACACACATAAACCCTTCAATTCTCAACCTTGGATACACATTCATACTATCAATCAAAGAGCTTGCATTTGATATTGCATAAGTTGGTTTAATTAAAGATTGCCCAAGACAACCCCTAGCAATTCTTTGGTGTTGTGATATATTATGTTTGAGTGATTGCAAAATGTATATGTGTGCATATGTGTAATTGTTGTGCAAAATGTATATGTGTGCATATGTGTAATTGTTATGATGATTGCAAAAAGATATATCATGTTTGAATGATTGGAAGATGCATATGTGAGCATGTATGTGTAACGTTTAAATGTGAAATTGTTTTGGCAAGGCATGAACTTATGAACTTATGAGCTAAATGTGAAATTGCTTGAATGAATCAAGATTGAACAAGTTTGATTAAGATCATGAGATTGAACTTGGCCAATTCAATCACATATCTTAATCAAGACATGTTCAAACTGATCTTAGATTATATATGCCAATACATGTTGTTCAAACTGATCTTAGAATATATATATGCCAATACATGTTGATAATATGATCTAACCAAGCCTTGAAGTCACATGACTTACAATATAAGGCAAATTGTTCGGTTTAGTATCCTATTGCAGGTTTTGGTTCATATCTTGGGCAAATGAACTCCAAATTGAGTCATTCAAAAGCCCACATGATCCTTATTCAATTTAGAATCTAATTGGCTGAGGAAAGGCATGCTTGGCACGGGTTAAAACTGAATTGACCCGGTGGGAAGCTTATTGACCTATATAAGGGCTATTTTGGTAATTTCACCATTTGGACTTCTCATTCTTATTTGGTCTTCTTCCAACTGATTTATATGATCATATGACACATTTATAAGTCATGTCACATCATGGCAAAAATGAATCTGGAGCAGCACCATGTCTAGGTTCATCCTAGGACAAAATTCCTATTTTTGTGCTAAGGGGTATTCTGGTCTTTTCACTTGCCAATGGGTCTTCCAACATGTTATATATTGCTTATATGATGTTTATATGTGTTTATGTCACATATGGTACGTGCCCTATTTTTATGGAAACGGGCAGCATGGTATCTCAATTGGAATTCTTATATTATGGTTATCACATCTATGGTTTTCTTGGAATTCTGGGTATTCTTCATATGGTTTTCTATGCTACATGTTGAAGACATAAATGACTATATTTTATATGGTTACACACGGATGTTGGCGCGTATTTCATGTTCAAATGTTCAGATTTTGAACAAGTCAAGGCAAGTTCAAATAAATCCTATTTTGGTGCTGATTTTAGATGATTATTCTTGGCTATTCTTGTGATGATTCAAACGGCTATATTGGTTCAAATTTGGAGCAACATTTCGTGTGATATATGGTCAAAATTCAGATTATGATGTGTGACAAAAAGCAAGTCCTACAATGTAGCAAAGTTGAAGCAAAAATTTCTCAACCAAGGAAGCAAAAGGCAACGGCTATATGTGTCAAGATTGATGACCAATTCAAATTCAAAGGCTTAGCTGAATTTTCTCTATCTTTGAACTATTCTCCAATGCCTTGATTCTAGGCATTCCAACGTCCCTTTGATGTTCAAGATAAGGAGATAAATTTGTTCAAAATATATGCCAATTCAGCTGCATACATGGCAAGTTATTTACACATGGATATTGTTGATTGGAGCTGATTTTTAAACGTTCAAATGGAGCCAATCTCCATCTCATTCCAACGGCTATAATGGGATAAAAATTCAGATGGAAGACCATGTCAAAGCATTCAAAAAATCAGATTTATCTTGAAAGTCAAATGCTGAATTTTTGGTAGCTAAAAAAGTGCTCAAATTTCTCCATTCTCATCCATTCCAAACGGCTACTTTGAGGAGCCTTTAGGCTGTCCTCTTGGCTATAAATAGCTCCAAAGATGAAGAGGAAAAGCACACCAACGAAAGCAACAAAGAAAGCAAGCAAGACAATTAGCTCTTTGTCTCCATTCTTTTCTTCTTCTCTTCTCTATTGAAGAACACATTTGCAGCAAGCTTTATGATTGTATAGTTCTTCAATTCTTGTTATTTTAACACCTTTCAAACGATACATTGTAAGGGAGAAGCTGGTGTATAAAGCTTACTCCTTAGAGGTGAGCAAAAGGTGCAAAGGTGCAAAGGTGAAACAAACTAGTGCTGATTTTCAGTTTTGGTGCAGCCTCTTGAAGAAGTTGGTGAAAAGCTTCTTCCTTTGGCTTTGTAAGGTGACTTTGGTGTTTGGTGTTTAGTGAAATCCAAGAGAAGGTGTCTCTTGGGACTGGAGTAGGTCACATTGACCGAACCAGGATAATTCCTTGTGTTCTTTACTTATTTCCTGCACTTACTGTTTTCTGCCTGAGAATTACACTAACTTGGCACGCATAATTGAACGAGCAAACAGTCTTAGAATTGCATGAATTTTGGATATATTATACTTCAATGTGTTAGCTTTCATTAGCCGCAAGAATCACTAAATTCTAAGGTGTTTAGCATATTCAAATCATCTTCACAAAATTGTTGCTACATTCTGTGAACAGTTCTGACCAGTGTGCAAACTTGTGCAATTTGAATAGGCTATCCTTCGAATCTTGGAGTGAGCCTTATATCAAATTAAACTAGACATCTTGAGGTTTAATTTGACATAAGATTCATCAAAATAGCACGGGTAGATTTTGAGATATTGTTGTTTGAAGTTAAGCTAACATTCTGCCTGAAACTGCCAGAATTGCACACTTTACTTCTCTTGCTTATTTGAACGTGCTAACTTGCTTGAAATTGACTGAATTTTTTATGACATATTATAAACATTCTAAACTTGATCTCTGCCAAGTTTGAGAGCTTGCACAGGTGTATAAGTGGTTCAACCAAAACGTTCAAAGTAGTGAACTGTTTCTGGAATTTTCAGAACCTGAGGTTAAAGAGGCAAAGGGGTCTTCAAACAAGTTTTTGAAGGTAATTATAGTGTAATTTCCGCTAATCCACTATTCACCCCCCCTCTAGTGGTGCTATACAGGTCCAACAAGTGGTATCAGAGCAAGGTTGAGCACCATATTCTTATTTGAGCTGAAAACAGTTTACACTCCAAGTTGCAAAGTTGCTGGAAATTTTCTGGTTGTCTTATATTCTTCATATTTGGTATCTACAACAAGGTGACACTTTCTTTCCTTCTTATAAGTGTTTTAAACGTTTTCTCACACACTAAGAAGCATGTCTAAGTCACACATGAAAATAGAATTAGAAGGGATGTCCACACAAAGACCACCTCTTTTTGATGGAGAAAACTTTAGTCATTGGAAACTTAGGATGAAATTGTTCTTAATGGCTATTGATATAGACTTGTGGTCTATCATTGAAGATGGACCTTATGTGCCTACTAAGCATGTTATAATTGATGGCTTATCACAAGAAGTTGAGAAATATAGAAAAGATTGGAGTGATGAAGATAAAAAGAAAATGAGTCTTAATGCTAAAGCAATGCAATTATTGTTGAATGGTTTAAGTAGAAGTGAATCTGCCTATGTCTCTTCATGTTTAAGTGCAAAGGATATGTGGAAATGTCTTGAAATGAAGCATGAAGGAACTAATCAAGTAAAGGAATCAAAGATTAACATGTTAATGACTACACTTGAATCATTTCATTTACTGCCTAATGAATCAATTGTTGATATGGATTTAAGGCTTACTAACTTATACAACTCACTTGAATCCCTTGGTAAAACGTTTTTGATGAAAGAAAAAGTGCAAAAAGTTTTGAGAAGTTTGCCAAGTGAATGGGATGCCAAAGTTAGTGCCATTGAAGAAAGCAAAGATCTTTCTCAAATAAAACTTGATGAATTGATAGGCTCTTTAAAAGTTTATGAAAACAAGTTGAATATAAGAAAGGCTGAAACTAGTAACAAGTCTAAATCACTTGCATTTGTAACAAATGAACCCGAATCATCTAATCAAGCCGAGTATGAAAGTGATGATGAAAGTGATGAAGAAGACATAATGTTGTTAGCTAGGCGTTTAAGGAAGTTTTTCAAGAAAAGACCAACTAAAAGACAAGCAAAATCAGCCGCCCCTATCAATGTGAAATCTAACAAACAAGATGGTAAATGGTATGATAAAGAACTCAAGTGTTATGAATGTGGCAAACAAGGACACATCTCATATGATTGTCCAAACAAGAACAAAAACCGTGACATGGATGAAAAGACAAGGACAAAAACTAGAGTAGAACCTATGCAAAGGAGGAAGAAAGCTCTCAAGGTAAGTTCAAGCACTTGGGATGACACATCTTCATCCGAATCCGAGGAGGAACCTGAAGTTGCACAAACATGTTTGGCTTCAAAGTCTACAAATGAGGTAACATTCGATTCTGACTCCGAATGTGATTTTACTCAAGATGAATTGTTGGATGAATTAGAAAAGTTGCATGATAGATATAAGAAGCTATCCAAGGAGAAGAAAAGAATAGTTGAGGAGAAGAACAAGTTGGAGACGTCTAACTTGAATCTAACTTCTCAACTAGAAGTTCTTCAACTTGAATCATCTAACACTATTAGTTCAATGCAAAATCAGATTAAGGAACTTAAGAACAAACATGAAAATGTGCAATGTGTGCAATGTGTTGATTACAATGTTTTAAAGTCTAAATTACATGAAATACAAACTGAATTTGAATCATTAAAAGTATGCAACCTAGACTTGAACAAATCTTTAGAACAATTTAAGAATGGTTCCAACATGTTAGACACTCTTATTGCATCTCAAAAGCATGGAAATAACAAACAAGGTCTTGGATATGTTAAAGAAGCTGAATACACACCTAAGGAAACAACATTTGTATCATCTTCAACCAACATGAAATATAAGCCAAATGCATTTAGAAATGAACCTATTCTGCCCACACCACCTTCATCACAAAGATTGCAAAATGCATCAACATATAGGAAGGTAAATACACCTAGAAACCATGCTTACATGTATACAAGAATGCCTAAACCAAGAAGTATGAAATCTGCTCAAGTTATGCCTTATATGCAACAACATGCTTATGTGAAGAACATGACATACTCTAGGCCTAAATCAGTTTACAACACACGGCCTAGACACACACAACATCTTGCTTATACACGGCCTAAATTCAATGCTTATACACGGCCAAGATATAACTCATATACATGGCAACATTTAAATGCATATAGAACTTACAATGCTCATCCAACTAGTCATAAACGTGCAGCCCCTTTTCAATCATATTCTATGTATCAAAATCCACTATTTGATCATTATATGCAACATGATTTTAACATTTCAAAACCAAGAAAGGTTGTTCAAGTTTGGGTACCTAAAGGTACACTAACATGAACTTAACTTGTCTAACCTTGAAAGGACCCAAAATCAAAGGGTACCTAAGTTGTTATTTACATTTGTAGGTACATAACATCAAAGAAAGACAAGTTGCTGGTTATAACAACAAAGAAGATGAAAAGAACAAAACCAATTGGATAGTTGATAGTGGTTGCTCAAGACATATGACGGGCAACAAAAATTTGTTTAGCACACTTAAGAACGTTGCAAAAGGTGGCAAAGTCACCTTTGGAGACAACAATCAAGGCCAAATAATTGGCAAAGGCAAGGTTGGTGATCCAAACAAGTTTGAGATCAAAAATGTCCTACTTGTAAGTAACTTAACCTTTGAGCTTTTAAGTGTTTCTCAACTATGTGACAACAACTTGAATGTTCTCTTTTCCTCCACCTCTTGTAAGATAATGGATAAAAACAATCAAGTTGTGTTAAAAGGAAAACGTGAAGGAAACATATATGTGCTTAACATGGATGATATGCTAAGTAGTAACACAAAATGTCTTGTTTCACATGAATCTGATCCCAATCTTTGGCATAGACGTTTAGGACACATTGGTATATCAACCTTAGAAAAACTACACGCTAAAAGTCTTGTTAAAGGATTGCCTAAACTTAACTTGAATGATTTTCAACTATGTGAATCTTGTATCAAAGGCAAACATGTTAGAGAATCTCTTAAGCCTAAAACTGAGTTCACAACATCTAGAATACTAGAACTCTTGCATATAGACTTATTTGGTCCATGTAGAACAAGAAGCTTAGGTGGAAGTTATTATGTATGTGTAATAGTTGATGATTTCTCAAGATATACTTGGACATTGTTTCTTGCTTCAAAATATGAAAGTGCATCATCTATAGCTAATCTAATTAGACAACTTGAAAATGAACATGAATCACATGTTATTAAGATAAGGAGTGATAGAGGTGGTGAGTTTAAAAATAGTGAATTAATCAAATTCTGTAATGAAAAGGGTATAAAACATGAATTCTCCCCACCAAGAACTCCTCAACTTAATGGTGTAGTTGAAAGAAAGAATAGGACTATTCAAGAAGTAGCAAGAACAATGATGGTAGAAAACAAAGTACCTAAATTCTTATGGGCTGAAGCAGTAAACACATCAAGTTATATGATCAACAGACTATCAATAAGAAAGAAATTGAACAAAACTCCATATGAAATCTTAAATGGACGACTCCCAAAAGTAAACTATCTAAAAGTCTTTGGTTGTAAATGTTTTGTATTGAACACAAAAGATAACTTAGATAAGTTTGATCCTAAGTCTGATGAACATATATTTGTGGGATATTCAATGAACTCTAAAGCATATAGATGTTATAATGCACAAACAAGAAAGATAGTTGAATCTATACATGTGAAGTTCAATGAAAATGCATATCTCCGAACAAGTAATCAACATGAAACCTATGTACCAAATGATCAAATACTTCATGATGAAGATGAACTTATCCTACCACCTACACATGATCAAGTTGAAACACCAAATCAAACTCTTGAAATGCATGAAGTTCAAACTCCCCCTACACAAGAACATAATGAAGAAAATGTGCCTAACCAACCTATTGAACATCATGAACCTATTGAAGATGCACAACCAAGTAATTGGTGGCAAATAAGAGATAAACAAAAGCATCCTCAAGAACTTATCATAGGAGATGTAAATCAAGGGGTTAGAACACGTAGGCAAATAGATCCTAATGAATATGATCAATGGCATGCACTTATATCCCAAATTGAACCTAAGAATGTGAATGATGCCTTAAACGATGCATATTGGATAGATGCAATGCATGAAGAGTTAAACCAATTTGAAAGAAACAATGTGTGGGATTTAGTACCTAAACCCGAGGATAAATCAATCATTGGAACTAAATGGGTGTTTAGGAACAAAATGAATGAGCAAGGGGTTGTAGTAAGAAATAAGGCAAGACTTGTAGCTCAAGGATATAATCAAGAAGAGGGTATTGATTACGATGAAACATTTGCCCCCGTAGCAAGATTAGAATCCATACGCCTCTTATTAGCTTTTGCATGTTATAATAACATCAAACTATTCCAAATGGATGTTAAGAGTGCATTCTTAAATGGCTATATCCAAGAAGAAGTTTTTGTTAAACAACCACCAGGCTTTGAAGATCCAAAGAACCCTGATCATGTATATAAACTTAAGAAAGCCTTATATGGTTTGAAACAAGCCCCCCGTGCATGGTATGAAAGATTTGCCAACTTTTTACTAAGTAACAACTTTCAAAGAGGAACCATAGATAGTACCTTATTCTTGAAAAAGAAAGACAAAGATTTGCTTGTAATACAAATATATGTAGATGACATAATCTTTGGTTCAACTAATCCTAACTTAGTAAAAGACTTTGAAGATTGTATGAAGTCTGAGTTTGAAATGTCCATGGTTGGTGAATTAAATTACTTCTTAGGCTTGCAAATAAAACAAACATCAAATGGTATACATATCAATCAAGCCAAATACATAAGAGATATGATAAAGAAATTCAACTTTGAAAACTTGAAACCATCTCCAACACCAATGTGTACTTCAACAAAATTAGACAAAGATGAAAATGGTGTTGCATTTGATGAAAAACTATATAGGTCTATGATTGGTTCATTGCTATATCTAACTGCTAGTAGACCTGATATTATGTTTGCAGTATGTATGTGTGCAAGATTTCAAAGTATGCCTAAGTTGTCACACTTTAAAGCTATAAAAAGAATATTTAGATATCTTCAACATACACCAACATTAGGCTTATGGTATGATAGACAATCTAGTCTAAGTTTACATGCATATTCAGATGCAGATTATGGTGGATGTAGAGTAGATAGAAAGAGCACTAGTGGAACATGTCAATTCCTAGGAAACTCACTAATATCTTGGTTTTCAAAGAAACAATCTAGTGTTGCACTTTTTACTACTGAAGCAGAATATATGGCTTTAAGTCTATGTTGTACTCAACTATTATGGATTAAACAACAACTTTCAGACTTTGAAATACAAGTAAATAATATTCCCATCTATTGTGATAGTACAAGTGCTATAAATTTGTCTAAAAACCCTGTACTACACTCTAAGGCAAAGCATATAGAAGTACGTTATCATTTTCTCCGTGATCATGTTAATCTTGGACATATACACATTGAACATGTTAGAACTGATCAACAAGTAGCTGACATATTCACTAAACCCCTTAATCAAGCTATCTTTGAGACTTTACGTGCAAGACTTGGATTAATTGCTTACAACTGACTACTACACCCTTCAGTCTTTTGCATAATTTACAAAATTAAGGGGGAGAAATAAATGTGTATATATATCATGTTAAGGGGAAGATAGATATCATGTTAAGGGGGAGATAACACATTAAGGGGGAGCAGCTTACACTTGATTTAGATGCTTACTTGATTACACAGATTACAACACTTGATTTAGATGCACACTTGATTTAAATGCTTAATATACACATATGTGGGGTAATTTTGCAAATCATCAAAAGGGGGAGATTGTTGTGATATATTATGTTTGAGTGATTGCAAAATGTATATGTGTGCATATGTGTAATTGTTGTGCAAAATGTATATGTGTGCATATGTGTAATTGTTATGATGATTGCAAAAAGATATATCATGTTTGAATGATTGGAAGATGCATATGTGAGCATGTATGTGTAACGTTTAAATGTGAAATTGTTTTGGCAAGGCATGAACTTATGAACTTATGAGCTAAATGTGAAATTGCTTGAATGAATCAAGATTGAACAAGTTTGATTAAGATCATGAGATTGAACTTGGCCAATTCAATCACATATCTTAATCAAGACATGTTCAAACTGATCTTAGATTATATATGCCAATACATGTTGTTCAAACTGATCTTAGAAGATATATATGCCAATACATGTTGATAATATGATCTAACCAAGCCTTGAAGTCACATGACTTACAATATAAGGCAAATTGTTCGGTTTAGTATCCTATTGCAGGTTTTGGTTCATATCTTGGGCAAATGAACTCCAAATTGAGTCATTCAAAAGCCCACATGATCCTTATTCAATTTAGAATCTAATTGGCTGAGGAAAGGCATGCTTGGCACGGGTTAAAACTGAATTGACCCGGTGGGAAGCTTATTGACCTATATAAGGGCTATTTTGGTAATTTCACCATTTGGACTTCTCATTCTTATTTGGTCTTCTTCCAACTGATTTATATGATCATATGACACATTTATAAGTCATGTCACATCATGGCAAAAATGAATCTGGAGCAGCACCATGTCTAGGTTCATCCTAGGACAAAATTCCTATTTTTGTGCTAAGGGGTATTCTGGTCTCTTCACTTGCCAATGGGTCTTCCAACATGTTATATATTGCTTATATGATGTTTATATGTGTTTATGTCACATATGGTACGTGCCCTATTTTTATGGAAACGGGCAGCATGGTATCTCAATTGGAATTCTTATATTATGGTTATCACATCTATGGTTTTCTTGGAATTCTGGGTATTCTTCATATGGTTTTCTATGCTACATGTTGAAGACATAAATGACTATATTTTATATGGTTACACACGGATGTTGGCGCGTATTTCATGTTCAAATGTTCAGATTTTGAACAAGTCAAGGCAAGTTCAAATAAATCCTATTTTGGTGCTGATTTTAGATGATTATTCTTGGCTATTCTTGTGATGATTCAAACGGCTATATTGGTTCAAATTTGGAGCAACATTTCGTGTGATATATGGTCAAAATTCAGATTATGATGTGTGACAAAAAGCAAGTCCTACAATGTAGCAAAGTTGAAGCAAAAATTTCTCAACCAAGGAAGCAAAAGGCAACGGCTATATGTGTCAAGATTGATGACCAATTCAAATTCAAAGGCTTAGCTGAATTTTCTCTATCTTTGAACTATTCTCCAATGCCTTGATTCTAGGCATTCCAACGTCCCTTTGATGTTCAAGATAAGGAGATAAATTTGTTCAAAATATATGCCAATTCAGCTGCATACATGGCAAGTTATTTACACATGGATATTGTTGATTGGAGCTGATTTTTAAACGTTCAAATGGAGCCAATCTCCATCTCATTCCAACGGCTATAATGGGATAAAAATTCAGATGGAAGACCATGTCAAAGCATTCAAAAAATCAGATTTATCTTGAAAGTCAAATGCTGAATTTTTGGTAGCTAAAAAAGTGCTCAAATTTCTCCATTCTCATCCATTCCAAACGGCTACTTTGAGGAGCCTTTAGGCTGTCCTCTTGGCTATAAATAGCTCCAAAGATGAAGAGGAAAAGCACACCAACGAAAGCAACAAAGAAAGCAAGCAAGACAATTAGCTCTTTGTCTCCATTCTTTTCTTCTTCTCTTCTCTATTGAAGAACACATTTGCAGCAAGCTTTATGATTGTATAGTTCTTCAATTCTTGTTATTTTAACACCTTTCAAACGATACATTGTAAGGGAGAAGCTGGTGTATAAAGCTTACTCCTTAGAGGTGAGCAAAAGGTGCAAAGGTGCAAAGGTGAAACAAACTAGTGCTGATTTTCAGTTTTGGTGCAGCCTCTTGAAGAAGTTGGTGAAAAGCTTCTTCCTTTGGCTTTGTAAGGTGACTTTGGTGTTTGGTGTTTAGTGAAATCCAAGAGAAGGTGTCTCTTGGGACTGGAGTAGGTCACATTGACCGAACCAGGATAATTCCTTGTGTTCTTTACTTATTTCCTGCACTTACTGTTTTCTGCCTGAGAATTACACTAACTTGGCACGCATAATTGAACGAGCAAACAGTCTTAGAATTGCATGAATTTTGGATATATTATACTTCAATGTGTTAGCTTTCATTAGCCGCAAGAATCACTAAATTCTAAGGTGTTTAGCATATTCAAATCATCTTCACAAAATTGTTGCTACATTCTGTGAACAGTTCTGACCAGTGTGCAAACTTGTGCAATTTGAATAGGCTATCCTTCGAATCTTGGAGTGAGCCTTATATCAAATTAAACTAGACATCTTGAGGTTTAATTTGACATAAGATTCATCAAAATAGCACGGGTAGATTTTGAGATATTGTTGTTTGAAGTTAAGCTAACATTCTGCCTGAAACTGCCAGAATTGCACACTTTACTTCTCTTGCTTATTTGAACGTGCTAACTTGCTTGAAATTGACTGAATTTTTTATGACATATTATAAACATTCTAAACTTGATCTCTGCCAAGTTTGAGAGCTTGCACAGGTGTATAAGTGGTTCAACCAAAACGTTCAAAGTAGTGAACTGTTTCTGGAATTTTCAGAACCTGAGGTTAAAGAGGCAAAGGGGTCTTCAAACAAGTTTTTGAAGGTAATTATAGTGTAATTTCCGCTAATCCACTATTCACCCCCCCTCTAGTGGTGCTATACAGGTCCAACATTTGGTTCAACCAACTACATCACTTTTGGTTTCTTGTTTCTTTGAGTCATAGTTATTAAGTGTGTTTAAATTGTGCTCTAAACTTCTTGAAACTGTTTTACCACTTGTTGATCAATTGGTGTTTTTGAAGGCAAAAGAAGCTTGCAAGGACAGAAAACAAAACAGATTGTGGTTAGCCAATTTGGGACTTGCCTTAAGAGGTTCTGGCTCAAGATTGGCCAAGGAAAAACACTTGAACAATTGAGAGAAAACAAGGGAGGACAAAAAAAAAGGCCAAACAGATTTTCGTTTTCCTTGTTTTCACTAACAACTCACTTTTGTTTCTTGTGTTAATTTTCTTTTTTTCTTGTTTGTGAAAGCGTTTCAGGTTGCCATGGATGGCTCAAACAGTACCCAAGGAGGAGGAGACAAAGTGGAATTTTCAATGGAAAAGATGGCACAAATGCTTAGTAATATGCAATCTAGGATGGATGAGTGGGAAGCAAGGATGACATCCAACACACCTCCTACCCAAGAACAGCCCCCACCTCAAAACCAAGGCCAAACATCCCGTGGAACTGAACCTAAGGGGTCCACAAGCATGGGAGGTAGAGGAGGAGCAAGGGGTAGAGGAGATAGGAGACAAGGAATAAGACAACAACCTGTTAGGGAGGAATGGAATGATTACTATGAAGAGGAAGAGGTTGAGGAGGTATACCCAAGGCCTCAAGGCCGAATGCAACCTAGGAGGCATGTGCCTCAAGAGGATGATTATTTGAAAACCAAAATAAACATTCCACCCTTTTATGGCAAAAGTGACCCTGAAGCCTACATTGAGTGGGAAAGAAAAGTTGACATGATCTTTTCCTATACCAACTATACTGAGTTGCAAAAGGTGAGATATGCAAGTATAGAGTTCTTGGATTATGCCTTGATTTGGTGATGAGGATCAAGGGTCCGATGAGGATCAAGGGCCCCATCAAGAGGTCAAAGGTCCTATAACAAGAAGGAGGGCAAAGGAACTTTGTCATCAAGTTGCCACCTTCTTGTACAAGCATGTTCAAGATGAACCTAAGACTCCTTGGGTTCATTTCATTGAACCTTCAACTTGAGCATGTATCACATGCACGTCTACACTCTTTGTTTCTTTAAATTTTATCTTGTGTCTTGTGATCTTTGTTTTATGTCTTTTCTTTGTAGGTAAATTAGGTACATGAAATGTTTGAAGAGAATGTTTGAAGAGAATGTTTCAAGAGAATGTTTCAAGAGAATGTTTCAAGAGAATGTTGAAGAGAATGTTTCAAGAGAATGTTTCAAAGAGAATGTTTGTCTATGCTAAGACAAATTCAAAGGTGTCCAAGATAGAAATCTCTTGATCAAGTTGAAATCATCTTCATTATCCATAAAGAGGGGGGCGACCACTTTAAATTGAAGGATAACATCTCACTTGAATTTGAACTTGAAGATAAACTTGAATTCAAATTCAACCATAATTTGAATTCAAGTTTCAACCAATTTGAGGCATACATTTCAAAAAGGATTAGGCTATCATCTCAAGGGATCACACGCCATTCTTTGAAGCAAGGATAAGGATAGATCAACAATTCAAATTTGAATCCGAGTTTAAATTCAAGTTCAAGTAGACTCAATCTCCAACCAGCATTTGAATTCAACATCTCAACCATGTGAAGACATCTCACACGCCTAGAAAGGCTTCCACACGCCAACTTGGAGATAAGAAAAGGATGGGATCATAATTCAAAGATTGAATTCAAGTTTGAAGTCAAATTGAATCCAATCTTCAACTAGCTTTTGAATTCAAGTTCAACAACATCTCCAACACCAATTTCATCACCAAACATGACTAGATTCATTGAAGATAACATCTTTCAAGCATTTCAAGTTTTAGCTAGAATTATCTTAGTTTAAATTTTCAAGCAAAGTTCAAATTCAAACATTTGTTAGATAGCTTTATTTTGAATTATCTCTAGCCATCTCAAGCTAAAGGGGGGCGACTTCTAGGCCTATAAATAGGACCCCTTTGGCTGGTTGTAAACTCACCTTTCGATGAATAACAATTCTTGATATTTTCTTCACTTTGAGTGATACTTTGTTTTCTTGGTTTTGCATTAAAAACCTAAGTTAAGATCCTTCAAAGTTGAGCGATTTGAAGGTATTGCCATTGCTAAAAGGTGCCGTCCAGGAGGGCCGTATTGGTTTGCCTGATCAACGACCATCTTATAGTGTTGGTCTTGCTCGTTGTCCACACGTTTGATCACTAAGGAAGCAAGGGGAAGTTTACTTCTTTGTGCCTAACCCTTTGTGAAGGACGTTTGGAAGGTGGAATTGTTGGAGCCCACGAGTTTCACGCATCAAATTGGTATCAGAGCCAGGTTACTCTATTCCACCATCTATCATTTCCTTTTCGTTTGAGTCTAGTCATTTCAATTTCAGTTGAGTCCTTCTTCTACTCCTCCCTCTACACGCCATTTGTCTTGCATTCCATTCCAAAAAAAAACGTCCAAAACAAAAACATTGCTTTGAGTCCTTACACGTTGCTGCATTTTGCTTTTCATCAAGTGTCATTTCCTTTATTTCCTTTCGCATCACAATCTGATTTTGAGTCGTTCAAACTTGAACAAATTAGGGTTCGTTGCATTTTTAGGTTACATTCAGCATTCTTCAAAATATTTCAACCATCATCCTATAAAGCTACCTCGGTTTCAAATCATCTTGTTGCTACCGAAGCTTTTAGTTGGTGATGATTGTATGCATCTTATGATTCGCATTGTGATTGATTTCATGCTTTAACACAAGTAGTCATACGTGTGTTTGCCTTCCCAAACCATTTTCAAAACCCTAATTCCCCCACCCCACCCCACGGCCCAACCAACCCCACCCCAACCCAACCTTAAAACTCACCAACCTGATCCCAAATAACCCTATTTACACCCCGCACAAAAAGCCCCAAACCAATTTTACCAACTACAATCAGATTCTAAAGATCCCAATTCATTCAAATAAACCCTAACCCTAGAATTTGAATTTTGTTCAAATTATGTCCTAAACCAGCCAATACCCAAATTGACCACACCAATCATCAATTACCAACCCAAATAGTCCATCTACAACGCCCATTCCGTTCCTATAACCCCATTCCGCAAATTCTCAAAACATTCAAAAAACCCTAAATCAAAAAAAAACCCTAACCCTAACCTCCATTCGGCCATACCCCCAAATTCCTTCACTTTCCAAGGTTATTTTTGTTGCAAGTCCAAGATACAAATTGCATTTTAAATACATTGCACTATTCTGTCCAAAAACGCAAGTGCTAAGTGCAAAACAAGTGAAATTCCAATTCTGCCCTTAGTCAAAAAAAAAGGAGAATCTGAACCTTGCTCAATTGAAATAGCAAGGAAGAAAAAGAAAAACAAAAAGAACAAGAGCAAAGAAAAAGGGCAAAACGTTTGTGCATTGCATGGAAAATTTTTTTGGTACGAGTTGCAAACCTTGGATACCATATTACCCACATTGCCGTCCCTATACCCAATTCTCCAACTCTTGATCTTCTTGAACCAATCACACATTTGGTTGCTCGATTGTTGCATGAATTGAACCATTTTGTGGATAGTAAGTGCATAGAATCAAAATTAACTAAAGATTGCCCACGGCAACCCTTAGTTCATCTTTGGTTCAGCCTTATACATCAACTTTGGTTGCTTATTTTCTTTGATTCTTAGTAGAAAGTTCAAGTTTGAGTTCATTTCAATTGGTTCTACTTTGATACTAATTGGTGCAACTTGAAAGCAAAAAGGAAGAAACAAGCGGAGAACATTGTGGTTTGAAGAAGCCTTGGCAATACACTTCCTTATTGATCACTTTGAGACTTCTTAACTTCAGGTTATCCAAGAACCAAAGTGGTAAGAGAGTGGAAAGAGTCGAAATCGGAGTGTCCATAGCTTATTTTTTTACTAATCCCTTAACGTTTGTTTGTCTTTGTGTTAGTTTGCTTCTTTCTTTTTCCTTTGTTTTCGTTCAATTCCTTAGGTACAATGGCCAGCAGCAATTCCGCATCTAGCAAGTCTAAAGGAGCCGAAACTGTTGACAATACTCAACAACAAATGCTGGAAATGCTTAAGAAACTCATGCACGACAATGAGATAATTAAGCATCGCTTGGAAGACGTGGAGCGAAGCTACAAAACAAGTGATGGCCAAGGAACAAGCAGGGCCGTTCCACCACCACAACCAAGGCGCCATCCTCCGGAAGAAGTTGAGGACGATAACATTCGACCCCCACACACCGAAGCGAGACGTTTTGCTCCTCCTACACAAGCAAGAAAGTACGCTCCAAGAAGGTACACTGATGATTACATTCCCTTTGAGCATGATGATTATGACTTTGATGACCACCATCCTCGTGGTTACCAAAGACGCCAAAATCCCCTTTTCCCACAAGATGACGATTTTCTCAAAACCAAAATAAGTATTCCCACGTTTTATGGTAAAAGTAATGCGGAGGAATATTTAGAATGGGAAACGAAAGTGGATTTGATCTTTTCTTGTACCAATTATAGTGAATTGCAAAAAGTGAGGTATGCTTCCATTGAATTTTCTGGTTATGCACTTAATTGGTGGACGAATTTGTGTCGAAATAGAACTAAGACGAGACAACCCCCAATCGCCACTTGGGAAGAAATGAAGTTTGAAATGCGACAACGTTTTATTCCAAACAATTATGAGAGTTCTATTTTCACGAGTTTGCATAATTTGCGACAAGGTTCCAAAAGTGTAGACGAGTATTATAAAGAGTTAGAAATTTTGTTGGAAAGGTCTAACTTGCAGGAACCTGAAGAAGCCACCAAGGCTCGATTCTTACATGGTTTAAACAGGGAGATTGCGCAAAGGGTTGACCTTCAACCTTACCTCGACCTCACAACCATGGTCCATATGGCTGAGAAGATTGAAGCACAATTAAAGGTACGTAACTCCTCTAATTTCAATTCCAATTATCGTACTAATCAATCTTCGTCAAGATTTCACAGCAAGCCTTCAGGAGCAGGAAGTTCACGGCCTACAGGAGGCCAAACGCGTGACCAAGGAGCATCACAAAGGATGGACAATCGTGTGCAATCCACACAAAGGAGAGATGAACGCACACAACAAAAGGCTCCTACCGGCAATTCTTCGGATCCTTCAAACAGGTTTAGAGACATTAAATGCTATAAATGTCAAGGACGTGGTCACATAGGAAAAGAATGTCCTAATTCGAAAAGAATCATGTTAATTGAAGAGACAAACGAATATGTGTCCGAGTCCGAGTCCGAGCATGAAAACGAGTCTGAGCATGATAATGAAATTGAACCTGAAGAGGATCTAGGCGCATTAGATGATTTTGACACTAAAGAATTTCTTGTTGTGCGTAGAGCTTTAAATGCATATCCGAAATTAGATGATCAAGAACAACATAGAGAAAACATTTTCCATATTCATTGCATGATAAATGGTAAAGTGTGCACCATGATCATTGATTCCGGTTCTTGTGCTAATGTGGCTAGCATCGAATTAGTAAGAAAACTGAATTTGCCTATGACTAATCATCCGCACCCTTACAAACTTGCATGGCTAAATGACTGCGGTGAAGTTAGCGTAAGCAAACAAGTTTTGATTTCTCTTAGCATTGGTAGTTACAAAGATGATGTTTTATGTGATGTCGCACCAATGCATGCTAGTCATATCTTACTTGGTAGGCCATGGCAATTTGATAGACATGTGACTATGATGGTTATTTGAATCGTTATTCTTTCAAATTGAATGGCAAATTGTATAAACTGCATGCACTTCCACCACACAAAGTCCACGAGGATCACCAACGCATGTCCAAGTCTAGAGCTGATCCTAAGGAAAAAGAAGCCGAGAGAAAGTTCGTGGAGTGTATGAAAAGTGAGAACAAAAAACAAGAGAGCAAGGGAAAAGAGGTAGTGCCCCTAAGTGTCAACGAGTCCAAAAAGAAGTGTGGGTATTTCGCAAAGAAAAGAGAGGTTACACGTGCACTTTATAACAACCAAACTGTCTTCATCATCATCCCAAAGTCGTGTCAACTTGCCCTTGAAGAACTCCCACCAAACTTACCTACCTCAGTTGCGTCCCTTATCCAAGAATATGAAATTCTATTTCCTTCTGAACCACCATCCGGATTACCACCCATTAGAGGGATAGAACATCAAATCGACTTTGTCCCAGGAGCCGTGTTACCCAATCGCCCAGCCTATCGAGCAAACCCCGAAGAAACCAAAGAAATCCAAAGGCAAGTAGAAGAGCTCCTAGCTAGTGGACAAATCCGAGAGAGTCTGAGCCCATCTGCCGTCCCCGTCATTTTAGTACCCAAAAAGAATGGAACGTGGAGAATGTGTACCGATTGCCGAGCCATAAACAAGATTACCGTCAAGTATAGGTACCCCATACCTAGGCTAGACGATATGTTAGACATGTTGCACGGATCCAAATTCTTCACCAAAATTGACCTTAAGCAAGGGTACTTCCAGGTACGCATTAGAGAAGGGGACGAATGGAAGACTGCATTCAAAACCAAGTTTGGGCTCTATGAGTGGTTAGTGATGCCCTTCGGCCTCACCAACGCCCCTAGTACCTTTATGAGGCTAATGAATGAAGTCTTACGTGCGTTCATAGGACGCTTTGTCGTTTCTATTTCGATGATATCCTAATCTATTCCCACACCATAGAAGATCATCTTGACCACATTAGAGCCGTTTTTGAAAAGCTTAAGCAAGAACAACTTTACGCCAACTTTAAGAAGTGCTCTTTCTGTTTAGAACGCGTAGTTTTTCTAGGCTTTGTCATTTCGGCTGAGGGAGTAGAGATGGATGAGGAAAAGGTTAGGTCAATTGTGGAGTGGCCTATACCTAAGAATGTAGGGGAAGTTCGCAGTTTTCATGGACTAGCAAGCTTTTATAGACGCTTTGTCAAAGATTTTTCTTCCATAGCTGCACCCCTAAACGAAATTTTGAAAAAAGATGTGCCTTTTAGGTGGGAAGAGCCACAACAACAGGCATTTGATGAACTCAAACGTAGGCTGACCACTGCACCCATACTTAGACTACCAAATTTTGACGAGACCTTTGAGATCGAGTGTGATGCAAGTGGAGTGGGTATAGGCGCAGTTTTGACCCAAAGTAAGAAACCCATAGCCTATTTTAGTGAAAAGTTGAAAGGAGCCTTATTGAATTACTCTACCTATGATAAGGAACTTTATGCCCTTGTGAGATCCCTACAAACTTGATGAGGTATGTTGTGATATATTATGTTTGAGTGATTGCAAAATGTATATGTGTGCATATGTGTAATTGTTGTGCAAAATGTATATGTGAGCATATGTGTAATTGTTGTGCAAAATGTATATGTGTGCATATGTGTAATTGTTGTGATGATTGCAAATAGATATATCATGTTTGAATGATTGGAAGATGCATATGTGAGCATGTATGTGTAACGTTTAAATGTGAAATTGTTTTGGCAAGGCATGAACTTATGAACTTATGAGCTAAATGTGAAATTGCTTGAATGAATCAAGATTGAACAAGTTTGATTAAGATCATGAGATTGAACTTGGCCAATTCAATCACATATCTTAATCAAGACATGTTCAAACTGATCTTAGATTATATATGCCAATACATGTTGTTTAAACTGATCTTGGATGATATATATGTCAATACATGTTTATTATATGAACTAACCAAGCCTTGAAGTCACATGACTTACAATATAAGGCAAATTGTTCGGTTTAGTATCCTATTGCAGGTTTTGGTTCATATCTTGAGCAAATGAACTCCAAATTGAGTCATTCAAAAGCCCACATGATCCTTATTCAATTTAGAATCTAATTGGCTGAGGAAAGGCATGCTTGGCACGGGTTAAAACTGAATTGACCCGGTGGGAAGCTTATTGATCTATATAAGGGCTATTTTGGTAATTTCATCATTTGGACTTCTCATTCTTATTTGGTCTTCTTCCAACGGATTTATATGATCATATGACACATTTATAAGTCATGTCACATCATGGCAAAAATGAATCTGGAGCAGCACCATGTCTAGGTTCATCCTAGGACAAAATTCCTATTTTTGTGCTAAGGGGTATTCTGGTCTTTTCACTTGCCAATGGATCTTCCAACATGTTATATATTGCTTATATGATGTTTATATGTGTTTATGTCACATATGGTACGTGCCCTATTTTTATGGAAACGGGCAGCATGGTATATCTCAATTGGAATTCTTATGTTATGGTTATCACACATTTATGGTTTTCTTGGAATTCTTGGTATTCTTCATATGGTTTTCTATGTTACATGTTGAAGACATAAATGGCTATATATTATATGTGTGCACACGGATATGGATGGATATTGGCGCACAATTCTTTTATTTTTGAACAAGTCAAGGCAATTTGAATGAAATCCTATTTTGTTGCTGATTTCAAGTGATCATTCTTGAGTTGTTTCAACGGCTATTTTGGGTCAAAGATGAAGAAATATTTCGTGTACTATATGGTTAAAATTCAGATTATGATGAGTGACAAAAAGCAAGTCCTACAATGTAGCAAATTCAAGCAAAAGGCAACGGCTATATGTGTTCAAGCGTTGGAGACTTATTCAAGATCAAACTTGGCTGATTTATCTCTATCTTGGAACTACTATCCAATGCCTTGATTGTAGGCATTCCAAACGTTCATGAGACATTCAAAAGATGGAGCAAAAATCTCTCAACAAAGCTAGATGCAAACGGCTTTATGTGTTCAAATGTTGAAGACTAATTCAAATTCAAAGGTTGGCTGATTTCTATTTATCTTTGAATTGTTCTTCAATGCCTATCTTCAAGGGCCATTCCAACGTCATTTTGATATTCAAATGAGAAGAAAAAATCTGTTCAAAACACATGCCAAGTAAGCTGCATACATGGCAAGTTATTTACACATGGAAATTGCTTATTGGAGCTGGTTTTTAAACGGTCAAATGGAGTCTTTTTCCACCTCAATTCCAACGGCTACAATGGGATAAAAGTTTAGGTTGGAAGACTATTTCAAAGCATTCAAAAATTCAGATTTATCTTGAAAGTCAAATGCTGAATTTTGGTAGCTAAAAAGGTGCTGAATTTTCTCCTTTATCTCAACCATGCCAACGTCTCTTAAGAGGAGCCTTTAGGCTGTCCTCTTGGCTATAAATAGCTCCAAAGATGAAGAAGAGATGCACACCAACGAAAGCAAAGAAAGCAAGCAAGGCATTAGCTCTTTGTCTCCATTCTTTTCTCCTTCTCTTCTATATTGAAGAACACATTTGTAGCAAGCTTTATGATTGTATAGTTCTTCAATTCTTGTCATTTTCAACACCTTTCAAACGACATATTGTAAGGGAGAAGCTGGTGTATAAAGCTTACTCCTTAGAGGTGATCAAAAGGTGCAAAGGTGCAAAGGTGACGTTTTGGTGCAGCCACTTGAAGAAGTTGGTGAAAAGCTTCTTCCTTTGGCTTTGTAAGGTGACTTTGGTGTTTGGTGTTTAGTGAAATCCAAGAGAAGGTGTCTCTTGGGACTGGAGTAGGTCACATTGACCGAACCAGGATAATTCCTTGTGTTCTTTACTTATTTCCTGCACTTACTGTTTTCTGGCTGAAAATTACACTAACTTGGCACGCACAATTGAACAAGCAAACAATCTTAGAATTGCATGAATTTTGGATATATTATACTTCAATGTGTTAGCTTTCAGTAGCCGCAAGAATCACTAAATTCTAAGGTGTTTAGCATATTCAAATCATCTTCACAAAATTGTTGCTACATTCTGTGAACAATTCTGACCAGTGTGCAAACTTGTTCAGTTTGAATAGGCTATCCTACGAATCTTGGAGTGAGCCTTATATCAAATTAAACTAGACATCTTAAGGTTTAATTTGACATAAGATTCATCAAAATAGCACGGGTAGATTTTGAGATATCATCGTTTGAAGTTGAGCAAACATTCTGCCTGAAACTGCCAGAATTGCACACTTTACTTATCTTGTTTATTTGAACGTGCTAACTTGCTTGGAATTGAGTGAAATTTTTATGACATATCATAAACATTCTAAACTTGATCTCTGCCAAGTTTGAGAGTTTGCACAGGTGTATAAGTGGTTCAACCAAAGCACTCAAAACGGTGAACTGTTTCTGGAATTTTCAGAACCTGAGGTTAAAGAGGCAAAGGGGTCTTCAAACAAGTTTTTGAAGGTAATTATAGTGTAATTTCCGCTAATCCACTATTCACCCCCCCCTCTAGTGGTGCTATACAGGTCCAACAAGTGGTATCAGAGCAAGGTTGAGCACCATATTCTTGTTTGAGCTGAAAACAGTTTACTCTCCAAGTTGCAAAGTTGCTGGAAATTTTCTGGTTGTCTTATATTCTTCATATTTGGTATCTACAACAAGGTGACACTTTCTTTCCTTCTTATAAGTGTTTTAAAACGTTTTCTCACACACTAAGAGGCATGTCCACACAAAGACCAACTAAAAGACAAGCAAAATCAGCCGCCCCTATCAATGTGAAATCTAACAAACAAGATGGTAAATGGTATGATAAAGAACTCAAGTGTTATGAATGTGGCAAACAAGGACACATCTCATATGATTGTCCAAACAAGAACAAAAACCGTGACATGAATGAAAAGACAAGGACAAAAACTAGAGTAGAACCTATGCAAAGGAGGAAGAAAGCTCTCAAGGCAAGTTCAAGCACTTGGGATGACACATCTTCATCCGAATCCGAGGAGGAACCTGAAGTTGCACAAATATGTTTGGCTTCAAAGTCTACAAATGAGGTAACATTCGATTCTGACTCTGAATGTGATTTTACTCAAGATGAATTGTTGGATGAATTAGAAAAGTTGCATGATAGATATAAGAAGCTATCCAAGGAGAAGAAAAGAATAGTTGAGGAGAAGAACAAGTTGGAGACGTCTAACTTGAATCTAACTTCTCAACTAGAAGTTCTTCAACTTGAATCATCTAACACTATTAGTTCAATGCAAAATCAGATTAAGGAACTTAAGAACAAACATGAAAATGTGCAATGTGTGCAATGTGTTGATTACCACGTTTTAAAGTCTAAATTACATGAAATACAAACTGAATTTGAATCATTAAAAGCATGCAACCTAGACTTGAACAAATCTTTAGAAAAATTTAAGGATGGTTCCAACATGTTAGACACTCTTATTGCATCTCAAAAGCATGGAAATGACAAACAAGGTCTTGGATATGTTAAAGAAGCTGAATACACACCTAAGGAAACAACATTTGTATCATCTTCAACCAACATGAAATATAGGCCAAATGCATTTAGAAATGAACCTATTCTGCCCACACCACCTTCTTCACAAAGATTGCAAAATGCATCAACATATAGGAAGGTAAATGCACCTAGAAACCATGCTTACATGTATACAAGAATGCCTAAACAAAGTAGTATGAAATCTGCTCAAGTTATGCCTTATATGCAACAACATGCTTATGTGAAGAACATGACATACTCTAGGCCTAAATCAGTTTACAACACACGGCCTAGACACACACAACATCTTGCGTATACACGGCCTAAATTCAATGCTTATACACGGCCAAGATATAACTCATATACATGGCAACATTCAAATGCATATAGAACTTACAATGCTTATCCAACTAGACATAAATGTGCAGCCCCTTTTCCATCATATTCTATGTATCAAAATCCACTATTTGTTCATTATATGCAACATGATTTTAACATTTCAAAACCAAGAAAGGTTGTTCAAGTTTGGGTACCTAAAGGTACACTAACATGAACTTAACTTGTCTAACCTTGAAAGGACCCAAAATCAAAGGGTACCTGAGTTGTTTACATTTGTAGGTACATAACATCAAAGAAAGACAAGTTGCTGGTTATAACAACAAAGAAGATGAAAAGAACAAAACCAATTGGATAGTTGATAGTGGTTGCTCAAGACATATGACGGGCAACAAAAATTTGTTTAGCACACTTAAAAACGTTGCAAAAGGTGGCAAAGTTACCTTTGGAGACAACAATCAAGGCCAAATAATTGGCAAAGGCAAGGTTGGTGATCCAAACAAGTTTGAGATCAAAAACGTCCTACTTGTAAGTAACTTAACCTTTGAGCTCTTAAGTGTTTCTCAACTATGTGACAACAACTTGAATGTTCTCTTTTCCTCCACCTCTTGTAAGATAATGGATAAAAACAATCAAGTTGTGTTAAAAGGAAAACGTGATGGAAACATATATGTGCTTAACATGGATGATATGCTAAGTAGTAACACAAAATGTTTTGTTTCACATGAATCTGATCCCAATCTTTGGCATAGACGTTTAGGACACATTGGTATATCAACCTTAGAAAAACTACACGCTAAAAGTCTTGTTAAAGGATTGCCTAAACTTAACTTGGATGATTTTCAACTATGTGAATCTTGTATCAAAGGCAAACATGTTAGAGAATCTCTTAAGCCTAAAACTGAGTTCACAACATCTAGAATACTAGAACTCTTGCATATAGACTTATTTGGTCCATGTAGAACAAGAAGCTTAGGTGGAAGTTATTATGTATGTGTAATAGTTGATGATTTCTCAAGATATACTTGGACATTGTTTCTTGCTTCAAAAGATGAAAGTGCATCATCTATAGCTAATCTAATTAGACAAGTTGAAAATGAACATGAATCACATGTTATTAAGATAAGGAGTGATAGAGGTGGTGAGTTTAAAAATAGTGAATTAATCAAATTCTGTAATGAAAAGGGTATAAAACATGAATTCTCCCCACCAAGAACTCCTCAACTTAATGGTGTAGTTGAAAGAAAGAATAGGACTATTCAAGAAGTAGCAAGAACAATGATGGTAGAAAACAAAGTACCTAAATACTTATGGGCTGAAGCAGTAAACACATCAAGTTATATGATCAACAGACTATCAATAAGAAAGAAATTGAACAAAACTCCATATGAAATCTTAAATGGACGACTCCCAAAAGTAAACTATCTAAAAGTCTTTGGTTGTAAATGTTTTGTATTGAACACAAAAGATAATTTAGATAAGTTTGATCCTAAGTCTGATGAACATATATTTGTGGGATATTCAATGAACTCTAAAGCATATAGATGTTATAATGCACAAACAAGAAAGATAGTTGAATCTATACATGTGAAGTTCAATGAAAATACATATCTCCAAACAAGTAATCAACATGAAATCTATGTACCAAATGATCAAATACTTCATGATGAAGATGAACTTATCCTACCACCTACACATGATCAAATTGAAACACCAAATCAAACTCTTGAAATGCATGAAGTTCAAACTCCCACTACACAAGAACATAATGAAGAAAATGTGCCTAACCAACCTATTGAACATCATGAACCTATTGAAGATGTTCAACCAAGTAATTGGTGGCAAATAAGAGATAAACAAAAGCATCCTCAAGAACTTATCATAGGAGATGTAAATCAAGGAGTTAGAACACGTAGACAAATAGATCCTAATGAATATGATCAATGGCATGCACTTATATCCCAAATTGAACCTAAGAATGTGAATGATGCCTTAAATGATGCATATTGGATAGATGCAATGCATGAAGAGTTAAACCAATTTGAAAGAAACAATGTGTGGGATTTAGTACCTAAACCCGAGGATAAATCAATCATTGGAACTAAATGGGTGTTTAGGAACAAAATGAATGAGCAAGGGGTTGTAGTAAGAAATAAGGCAAGACTTGTAGCTCAAGGATATAATCAAGAAGAGGGTATTGATTACGATGAAACATTTGCCCCCGTAGCAAGATTAGAATCCATACGCCTCTTATTAGCTTTTGCATGTTATAATAACATCAAACTATTCCAAATGGATGTTAAGAGTGCATTCTTAAATGGCTATATCCAAGAAGAAGTTTTTGTTAAACAACCACCAGGCTTTGAAGATCCAAAGAACCCTAATCATGTATATAAACTTAAGAAAGCCTTATATGGTTTGAAACAAGCCCCCCGTGCATGGTATGAAAGATTTGCCAACTTTTTACTAAGTAACAACTTTCAAAGAGGAACCATAGATAGTACCTTATTCTTGAAAAAGAAAGACAAAGATTTGCTTGTAATACAAATATATGTAGATGACATAATCTTTGGTTCAACTAATCCTAACTTAGTAAAAGACTTTGAAGATTGTATGAAGTCTGAGTTTGAAATGTCTATGGTTGGTGAATTAAACTATTTCTTAGGCTTGCAAATAAAACAAACATCAAGTGGTATACATATCAATCAAGCCAAGTACATAAGAGATATGATAAAGAAATTCAACTTTGCAAACTTGAAACCATCACCAACACCAATGTGTACTTCAACAAAATTAGACAAAGATGAAAATGGTGTTGCATTTGATGAAAAACTATATAGGTCTATGATTGGTTCATTGCTATATCTAACTGCTAGTAGACCTGATATTATGTTTGCAGTATGTATGTGTGCAAGATTTCAAAGTATGCCTAAGTTGTCACACTTTAAAGCTGTAAAAAGAATATTTAGGTATCTTCAACATACACCAACATTAGGCTTATGGTATGATAGACAATCTAGTCTAAGTCTACATGCATATTCAGATGCAGATTATGGTGGATGTACACCATTCAGTCTTTTGCATAATTTACAAAATTAAGGGGGAGAAATAAATGTGTATATATATCATGTTAAGGGGAAGATAGATATTATGTTAAGGGGGAGATAACACATTAAGGGGGAGCAGCTTACACTTGATTTAGATGCTTGATTACACAGATTACAACACTTGATTTAGATGCACACTTGATTTAAATGCTCAATATACACATATGTGGGGTAATTTTGCAAATCATCAAAAGGGGGAGATTGTTGTGATATATTATGTTTGAGTGATTGCAAAATGTATATGTGTGCATATGTGTAATTGTTGTGCAAAATGTATATGTGAGCATATGTGTAATTGTTGTGCAAAATGTATATGTGTGCATATGTGTAATTGTTGTGATGATTGCAAATAGATATATCATGTTTGAATGATTGGAAGATGCATATGTGAGCATGTATGTGTAACGTTTAAATGTGAAATTGTTTTGGCAAGGCATGAACTTATGAACTTATGAGCTAAATGTGAAATTGCTTGAATGAATCAAGATTGAACAAGTTTGATTAAGATCATGAGATTGAACTTGGCCAATTCAATCACATATCTTAATCAAGACATGTTCAAACTGATCTTAGATTATATATGCCAATACATGTTGTTTAAACTGATCTTGGATGATATATATGTCAATACATGTTTATTATATGAACTAACCAAGCCTTGAAGTCACATGACTTACAATATAAGGCAAATTGTTCGGTTTAGTATCCTATTGCAGGTTTTGGTTCATATCTTGAGCAAATGAACTCCAAATTGAGTCATTCAAAAGCCCACATGATCCTTATTCAATTTAGAATCTAATTGGCTGAGGAAAGGCATGCTTGGCACGGGTTAAAACTGAATTGACCCGGTGGGAAGCTTATTGATCTATATAAGGGCTATTTTGGTAATTTCATCATTTGGACTTCTCATTCTTATTTGGTCTTCTTCCAACGGATTTATATGATCATATGACACATTTATAAGTCATGTCACATCATGGCAAAAATGAATCTGGAGCAGCACCATGTCTAGGTTCATCCTAGGACAAAATTCCTATTTTTGTGCTAAGGGGTATTCTGGTCTTTTCACTTGCCAATGGATCTTCCAACATGTTATATATTGCTTATATGATGTTTATATGTGTTTATGTCACATATGGTACGTGCCCTATTTTTATGGAAACGGGCAGCATGGTATATCTCAATTGGAATTCTTATGTTATGGTTATCACACATTTATGGTTTTCTTGGAATTCTTGGTATTCTTCATATGGTTTTCTATGTTACATGTTGAAGACATAAATGGCTATATATTATATGTGTGCACACGGATATGGATGGATATTGGCGCACAATTCTTTTATTTTTGAACAAGTCAAGGCAATTTGAATGAAATCCTATTTTGTTGCTGATTTCAAGTGATCATTCTTGAGTTGTTTCAACGGCTATTTTGGGTCAAAGATGAAGAAATATTTCGTGTACTATATGGTTAAAATTCAGATTATGATGAGTGACAAAAAGCAAGTCCTACAATGTAGCAAATTCAAGCAAAAGGCAACGGCTATATGTGTTCAAGCGTTGGAGACTTATTCAAGATCAAACTTGGCTGATTTATCTCTATCTTGGAACTACTATCCAATGCCTTGATTGTAGGCATTCCAAACGTTCATGAGACATTCAAAAGATGGAGCAAAAATCTCTCAACAAAGCTAGATGCAAACGGCTTTATGTGTTCAAATGTTGAAGACTAATTCAAATTCAAAGGTTGGCTGATTTCTATTTATCTTTGAATTGTTCTTCAATGCCTATCTTCAAGGGCCATTCCAACGTCATTTTGATATTCAAATGAGAAGAAAAAATCTGTTCAAAACACATGCCAAGTAAGCTGCATACATGGCAAGTTATTTACACATGGAAATTGCTTATTGGAGCTGGTTTTTAAACGGTCAAATGGAGTCTTTTTCCACCTCAATTCCAACGGCTACAATGGGATAAAAGTTTAGGTTGGAAGACTATTTCAAAGCATTCAAAAATTCAGATTTATCTTGAAAGTCAAATGCTGAATTTTGGTAGCTAAAAAGGTGCTGAATTTTCTCCTTTATCTCAACCATGCCAACGTCTCTTAAGAGGAGCCTTTAGGCTGTCCTCTTGGCTATAAATAGCTCCAAAGATGAAGAAGAGATGCACACCAACGAAAGCAAAGAAAGCAAGCAAGGCATTAGCTCTTTGTCTCCATTCTTTTCTCCTTCTCTTCTATATTGAAGAACACATTTGTAGCAAGCTTTATGATTGTATAGTTCTTCAATTCTTGTCATTTTCAACACCTTTCAAACGACATATTGTAAGGGAGAAGCTGGTGTATAAAGCTTACTCCTTAGAGGTGATCAAAAGGTGCAAAGGTGCAAAGGTGACGTTTTGGTGCAGCCACTTGAAGAAGTTGGTGAAAAGCTTCTTCCTTTGGCTTTGTAAGGTGACTTTGGTGTTTGGTGTTTAGTGAAATCCAAGAGAAGGTGTCTCTTGGGACTGGAGTAGGTCACATTGACCGAACCAGGATAATTCCTTGTGTTCTTTACTTATTTCCTGCACTTACTGTTTTCTGGCTGAAAATTACACTAACTTGGCACGCACAATTGAACAAGCAAACAATCTTAGAATTGCATGAATTTTGGATATATTATACTTCAATGTGTTAGCTTTCAGTAGCCGCAAGAATCACTAAATTCTAAGGTGTTTAGCATATTCAAATCATCTTCACAAAATTGTTGCTACATTCTGTGAACAATTCTGACCAGTGTGCAAACTTGTTCAGTTTGAATAGGCTATCCTACGAATCTTGGAGTGAGCCTTATATCAAATTAAACTAGACATCTTAAGGTTTAATTTGACATAAGATTCATCAAAATAGCACGGGTAGATTTTGAGATATCATCGTTTGAAGTTGAGCAAACATTCTGCCTGAAACTGCCAGAATTGCACACTTTACTTATCTTGTTTATTTGAACGTGCTAACTTGCTTGGAATTGAGTGAAATTTTTATGACATATCATAAACATTCTAAACTTGATCTCTGCCAAGTTTGAGAGTTTGCACAGGTGTATAAGTGGTTCAACCAAAGCACTCAAAACGGTGAACTGTTTCTGGAATTTTCAGAACCTGAGGTTAAAGAGGCAAAGGGGTCTTCAAACAAGTTTTTGAAGGTAATTATAGTGTAATTTCCGCTAATCCACTATTCACCCCCCCCTCTAGTGGTGCTATACAGGTCCAACAAGGTACAGGTGCCAAGCGGCAACAAAGACGAGGCAAGTCGAGGACAAGAGACAAGAAGCATGACAAAGAGTTTGAGCCAAGCAGTTGATGCATTCTTGTTCAGACATGTGCAAGACGAGCCTGTAAACAAAGAGTGTTGTTGGGTTCACTTACTTGAGCCCAATCTTTGAGTTTTTATGTGTTGTAACATATATGAGTCGTTCGTATTTTTTCTTTCATTCATTGAGTCGTTTGCTTAAAGTTTCTTGTTTGTAAAGGTTGTTCTTTCGGTCTTGCATGACCAAACCTTGAGTTTTTTAGCTTGTTAGGCCTTTAGGGTTGTTTATTATGTTTCTATATTTATTATAATTATTTTAAGGACTTGTAAGGTTGCTGGAGACGTTTGAAGACCGAAGGAGTTGAAGAGAAGCAAGCCCATTTCAGAATGTAATTTTCTGGCATAACAAGTTTTTGTAAAACAGGCGTATCTCTTCAACCACAAGGGCAAATCAAGTGATTCAAGTTTCGTTGGAAACACAAGACAAAGACCTAGCACATTCATGTTTCGCACATTTCCAAGATCTGTCGTTATAATGGTCAAAAACAGCAATGAAGTTCAAGTATTGTTTCTGCCGAATTCTGTGACACATGTTTAGTAACTTGGACTTATCTTTTTAATGGATGGGCCAAATTCAGAGAACTGCATATGTTTATTTTCTACACTCAATTGACTACAATTCTCTAAGAGGAGTCAAGGACTAATTCGAGCTGCAAGTGATCCAAAAACAGGCCATCATTCATACAAGTTTTCAGGAGCCCGTACAGAAAGCATTCAGGACACCCAAACTTTGGAGGGCCATATCTAACTCATCCCATATCCAAATGAGGTGATTCAAAAGCCCAAATTCAATTTTAAAACGTGATCTACAATTCTCAAGAATTAACAAAGACCAGAATCTGCTTCTAGAAGGGGTCAAACCGTTTGTAAACAGATTACACATTTTTAGCCTTTTTTGTAGCCTTTTGACTAGCCTTTTCTTTAGCTTTGTAGACTAGACTTTTTTTTGTTCTTCTTGGCCCTATTTAAAGGAGTCATGCACGTCCAAAACAGAGTAAGAAAGCTGGAAATTTGATTCATAAGAATTTCTTGGGCAAAATTAGCCTATTTTCTCTTCATAAACACTTGTGAGTTTTGTTTGTTTTTGATTCTTCTTAAGAACAAGTTGAGTGTTTTCTTTGTTTCTTTGAAGATCAAAGTTAGAATCCAATCAAGGAGTGAGCAACCTTGTGGGGGATATCCAAAATCAAAGGTGTGGCCGTCCAAGAGGGTGCAAACTTGCTTGGGAAACGGGTAACTTTTGAAGGAGGAAGGCTCAAACAAAAACCTTGGTGAATCAACGGCTAGGAGGGAGTTAAACTCTTGCCTATAACCGTTAAGGATCCAAGTGTTAAAGGAGACGATCCGTACGAGGCGTGACAACCGCGCATCAGTTTGGTATCAGAGCAAAGGTTCTCCTTTAATCTATCATTCATTTCGTGTCATCTTTTTTTTTGTCTTCATTTTTTTGTGTCATCAAAAAAAATCCTGTTCCAAAAAAAAAAATCAGCCTTAAAACTTTCATCCAACTTGATATATTATCAAAAAAAAATAACAACCTATCTTTCTGGACTTGACAATATCAATACCTTGACATATTGAACAAAGGACCGAAATTTCCTTGACATATTGGACTATTGGACACTTTGTACCTATTTGACATATTGGACCTATTGGACACCTTGGACCTATTGGACTATATTGGACAATTTGGACAAATTGGACAGGACCAAATACCGAAATCTTTGGACATTTTGACAAATGACTGTGACCTATTGGAGATACCTTGACAAGGACCCTATACAAGGACAAGGACAATCTTTAAAACATCTTAAAACATTCAAAAGATTGCATCTTTGTTGTTATTCACAACTATTTTCATTTGGGTTACTTTGTCTTGTATCCACTCTTGCTTGAATACATACTTGGGTATTAGGATCGTTGCATAGATAGCTTTCATTTCAGCCACACTTATATTGCTTCTACTAGCCTAAAAAAGCTACCGTTGTTAACTTTAAATCTTGTTGCTATTTGAAGCTCTTAGTCATGCTTGGATTTATGCATCTTACTTGCATTGTATGTTGTGTTTATTGATGCATACAAGTGATCCATACTCATACAATCCTTACACTACAAAAGATTGAGTCTCTTTTCACAAGAGCATCTTTAAACATCCTTTTGTACAAAATTCGCCTTAGAACAAAAAAAAATTGGAGCAAGAAGGTTGTTGTGTTCTTTGATTAATCCTTTGGTTACTTTGAATTTCTTGTATTTCAGCCCAAAAAAAAAGAACATAAAAAAAAAGAGGAGCGTTACAAAAAAAAAAGAGGAACACAAAATAGCCGTTATTCAAAAGAGGCTATTTGAATTGCTTGAAACGGTCTCCTTGCACAATCAAAACACAAAAACTTCCTACAACACCTACGACCAAAACAAAACACCCTTTTATATACAACTTCAGACACTTCTTCCTTTATGCATCTTGGACATTGCATACGTGTGATTAAGTGCATTGAGTCTAAGTGTGGTTAAGGATTGCCCAAGGCAACCCCTTAGCAATTCATTGTCTCAGCCCTTTACATCACATTTGGTTTCATAATTTTCTTGAATCTTAGAGTTTGTCCAAGTGTGTTTTGTGTCCTTTGCTCGGTATCTATTCTTACTTCGGTGATACTAACCCCGTTTTTGAAGATTGTACAAGCTGCTGAAGACCTCCACATTGTTGCTCGTCTTGGTTGCTTCTAGCCCACGATTGGATTAGAGGCACAAGAAAAGAGAGGTAAAAGGCTTGTAAGGGCTTGAAAGGACTTAAAGAGGGGAGGTAAAAGCCTTGAGTGTCAAAATACGAGTAAGAAAGGACAAGCACAAGTTGAAATTCTCTTTGCACTAACGTAACAAATCTTCTTTACTCTTTGTGTTAGTTTTCCTTTTTTTTTGTGTTCTTTTAATTTTTTTTTCAGGTTTAGATGGATGAGACACCGTTTAAAAATTCCAATACTCCCCCACCTTTGGAGGATATGAGGAATTCCGTAACGGAAGAGAATTTACTTGGAATGCTTAGAAGGATTACTGAGAGGTTAGACCTACTGGAGGCTGAAAGATCTAAACCCCGCCACCAAACATCTCAACCAGGAACCATCGAAGGAAATGGCTCCATGATTAGAAACATGGCTACCCAATTTGAGGGTCCAAGTCGTATTCCAGTTGATCCACCACGGCAAGCCATTCGTGGTCAAATGATGGGACAAAGAGGACGAGGCAGAGGAGTCCTACAACACGCCCCAGTGTACATGCCACCATTAGAAGAGAGGTATCCTGAGGATGATCCACATATCCATGATGGTCAACGGGGAAGAGATTATGAGGAACCGTTTGATGTTGAAACCCGTAACTTTCAACGTCAAAACCGTGACTATGATGTTCCTAATCGTGGGTACTATCCTAGGCACAATCAGCATGATGATGATTCCCATAAGATCAAGATGAACATTCCTCTATTTCAGGGGCGAAGTGATCCCGAAGCATACCTCGAATGGGAAAGAAAGGTAGAACTCATTTACTCTTGTACTTCCTTTTCTGAACTAAGTAAAGTGCGTTTTGCAGCCATTGAGTTTACAGAATATGCACTTCTTTGGTGGGATCAAACGTTAAGTTCAAGAAGGAGTGGAGAAGGTCCCATTCAAACATGGGAGGAGATGAAAAGAGAAATGAGAAAAAGGTTTGTGCCTCAATTTTATGAAAGAACTATGATTCAAAGACTAACCCAACTCAAGCAGGGAAATAGAACTGTTGATGAATACTATAAAGAAATGGAGTTGTTGATGATGAGAGCACAGATTGATGAAAGAGAAGATGCTACCATGGCAAGGTTTCTAGAAGGACTGAACAAAGAAATTGCCCTTCCTGTGGAGTTGCAATCTTGTGCAACCTTAGCATCGATGGTACACTTGGCAGAAAAGGTGGAAAGACAGTTGAGGAGGCCTTCAACACAAGGTAATATTCGGCCCTCTACCCAACCCATGAACAGGTTTAGCACACGACAGAATCCATTGTTTACACGGTCAAGCCAAGCTCCACACCGTCCACCACCACCATTTCAAGGCCGTGTGCAGCAGCCACTACACCGTACACCTCAGCAGCAAGATCGTACACAACAAGCTCCCTCCCGAATCGACAAAGGCAAACAAAAGGTTGGTGAACAAACTCAAGGTAAATCTTCTAACTCTTCTAGCAGATCTAGGGACATTAAATGCTTTAGATGTCAGGGTTTAGGTCATATTGCATCTGAATGTCCTAATGTTAAACGTATCATGTACATAGAGGAGAGTGGAGAGTATTGTTCTGATTCTGAGCATGAAGAGGAAGAGCATGTTGACGAGGGAGTAGAAGAGAATGAGGTTGAGGAATGTACTATTGAGGAAGAACTTGTATCTAGTGAGCTTTTAGTTGTTAAGAGATCACTTAACGCACAAACTAAAGTAGATGAGCATGAACAAGAGAGGGAGAACATATTTCATACACATTGCATGATAAAAGGAAAAATGTGCACCATGATTGTAGATGCAGGATCTTGTACTAATGTTGCTAGTGCAGAATTAGTTCGGAAACTTGACTTACCCATGACTAAACATCCGCGACCTTATAGTTTGACATGGCTTAATGACTGTGGTGAAATTAAAGTGAGTAAGCAAGTTTTGGTTTCATTGTCCATAGGTAATTATAAGGATGACATACTTTGTGACGTTGCACCCATGCATGCTAGTCATATTCTCTTGGGACGACCATGGCAATTTGATAGGAGAGTCATTCATGATGGTTACCTTAATACATATTCATTTAAGATGGATAATAAGACGTATAGATTGCGTGCATTGCCCCCGCACAAAGTCTATGAGGATCAAAAACGCCTTGTGCAAAAGCGTTCAGATCCTATTGAAAGAGAGGCTGAAAAGAAGTTTCTTGAAAGCCTCAAGCAAGAAAAGACTTGGCTCGATTCCCGTAAGGGCTTGGCCAAGGAGGGGACAACAAAAGAGGGTTCGGCCAAGCCTGAATCTTCGGCGAAGAAAAACTTAATCAAGCAAGAAAAGAAGCATGCATTCTTTGCTAGTCATTCTGAGGTTTCACATGCTTTATATGATCGAAAGACTGTTTATATGATGCTTTACAAAGAATCATTGTTTTCTGTAAGTGACTTACCATCTACATTGCCTAGTGGAGTTGTATCTTTGCTTGAAGAGTTTTCAGATTTGTTTCCTGAGGAGGAACCTGCTGGATTGCCACCTTTGCGTGGGATAGAGCACCAAATTGATTTCATACCCGGTGCTACATTGCCTAACAGACCAGCCTATAGGGCGAATCCCGAGGAGACAAAGGAGATCTAACGCCAAGTAGAGGAGCTACTAGCCAAGGGCAAGGTGAGGGAGAGCATGAGCCCATGTGCTGTACCAGTGATTGTCGTGCCCAAAAAGGATGGCTCATGGAGAATGTGCATTGATTGTCGCGCTATTAATAAGATCACGGTAAAGTATCGGTACCCTATTCCTAGACTCGATGACATGTTAGACGAATTGCATGGAGCTAAATACTTTACTAAAATTGATTTGACAAGTGGGTACTTTCAAGTGCGCATCAAAGAGGGAGATGAATGGAAGACTGCATTTAAGACTAAGTTTGGTTTGTATGAGTGGTTAGTAATGCCTTTTGGTTTAACTAATGCACCTAGTACATTCATGAGGTTAATGAACGAAGTCTTACGTGCATTCATTGGGAAGTTTGTTGTTGTCTATTTCGATGATATCTTGATATATTCTAAGACATTGCATGAACATATAGGACACTTAAGAGCTGTTTTTGAGACTTTACAGAAAGAACAACTATATGCTAATTTTAAAAAGTGTTCCTTTTGCTTGGACAAAGTGATATTCTTAGGATATGTTGTTAGTGAAAATGGCATTGAAATGGACCAAGAAAAGGTGAAGTCAATCCTTGAGTGGCCTATCCCTAAAACAGTTGGTGAAGTTAGAAGTTTTCATGGCTTAGCCAGCTTTTATAGGCGGTTTGTTAAGGATTTTTCATCTATTGCTGCCCCTTTAAATGAGATTGTAAAGAAAGATGTTGGATTTCATTGGGGGGAGGCACAACAATTGGCGTTTAATGAGCTTAAAAGAAGATTAACGACAGCACCTATTCTTAAACTACCAAGCTTTGAAGAAACATTTGAGATTGAATGTGATGCTAGTGGTAAAGGAATTGGAGCCGTGTTAACACAAGCTAAACGTCCCATTGCATACTTCAGTGAGAAATTAAAAGGTCCTCAATTGAATTATTCTACATATGATAAAGAGTTGTATGCATTGGTAAGATCTTTGCAAACTTGGCAGCATTACTTGCAACCTAAGGAATTTGTGATTCACACGGATCATGAATCTCTTAAGTATCTTAAAGGCCAAGGTAAGTTGAATAAAAGACATGCTAAGTGGGTGGAATTCATTGAACAATTTCCTTATGTGATTAAATATAAGCAAGGAAAAGATAACGTAGTAGCTGATGCATTGTCTAGGAGATATTCCTTGATTACTACATTGTCTTCTCGTTTGCTTGGATTTGAACTAATTAAGGAGTTATATGCTAGTGATCATGATTTTCATTCTATCTATGCAGCATGTGCTAAATCATCTTTTGGTAAGTTCTGCATTCATGATGGATTCTTGTTTAAGGAAGGTAAGTTGTGCATACCACAATCATCTTTGCGTGAATTACTTGTTAAGGAGGCACATGGAGGCGGCCTTATGGGTCACTTTGGCGTCTTTAAGACTTTTGAGGCATTGCGTGAGCATTTTTTTGGCCCCACATGCGTGCAGATGTAGAAAAGATTTGTGCTCATTGCATTACGTGTAAGCAAGCAAAGTCTAAGTTGCATCCACATGGTTTATATCATCCACTACCCGTACCCCTTTCACCTTGGGTTGATGTTAGTATGGATTTCGTTCTAGGACTGCGTAGATCAAAGATGGGTAAGGATAGTATTTTTGTTGTTGTGGATCGTTTCTCTAAGATGGCTCACTTCATATCATGCAGAAAAGTTGATGATGCATCCCATGTTGCTGACTTGTTCTTTAAGGAAGTTGTTCGTTTGCATGGTATGCCTAGAACTATTGTTAGTGATAGGGATACAAAATTTTTGAGTCACTTTTGGCGTGTCCTTTGGGGTAAGTTGGGTACTACGCTCTTATTTTCTACTACTGCTCATCCACAGACTGACGGTCAAACCGAAGTAGTAAATAGGACGTTGTCTCAACTTTTACGTTCTCTAATTCAGAAGAACTTAAAGAATTGGGAAGATTGTTTGCCACATATTGAGTTTGCATATAATAGGAGTGTGCATAGTGGTACTTTGTATTCTCCTTTTCAAATTGTTTATGGCTTCAATCCCCTTTCCCCACTTGATTTATTGCCTATACCTACAAATGAAAAATTAAACCTAGATGGTAAGGCAAAGGCTGAATTGGTGAAGAAGTTACATGCCAAAGTGAGACTACAAATTGAAAAGAAGAACAAGCAGTATGCTAAGCAAGCCAACAAAGGAAGGAAGAGAGTTGTCTTTGAGCCAGGCGACTTAGTATGGTTGCACTTGCGCAAAGAGCGGTTTCCTAATGAAAGAAAATCCAAATTGATGCCAAGAGGTGATGGTCCTTTCAAGGTGCTTGAGAGGATCAATGACAATGCCTACATCATTGACCTCCCGCAAGGTAAGTATGGTTCTGTCTCAAATACTTTTAATGTTTCTGATCTATCTCCTTTTAGTGATGCTTTAGATTCGAGGTCGAATCCTTTTGAGGAGCGGGGGAATGATGAGGTACAGGTGCCAAGCGGCAACAAAGACGAGGCAAGTCGAGGACAAGAGACAAGAAGTATGACAAAGAGTTTGAGCCAAGCAGTTGATGCATTCTTGTTCAGACATGTGCAAGACGAGCCTGTAAACAAAGAGTGTTGTTGGGTTCACTTACTTGAGCCCAATCTTTGAGTTTTTATGTGTTGTAACATATATGAGTCGTTCGTATTTTTTCTTTCATTCATTGAGTCGTTTGCTTAAAGTTTCTTGTTTGTAAAGGTTGTTCTTTCGGTCTTGCATGACCAAACCTCGAGTTTTTTAGCTTGTTAGGCCTTTAGGGTTGTTTATTATGTTTCTATATTTATTATAATTATTTTAAGGACTTGTAAGGTTGCTGGAGACGTTTGAAGACCGAAGGAGTTGAAGAGAAGCAAGCCCATTTCAGAATGTAATTTTCTGGCATAACAAGTTTTCGTAAAACAGGCGTATCTCTTCAACCACAAGGGCAAATCAAGTGATTCAAGTTTCGTTGAAAACACAAGACAAAGACCTAGCACATTCATGTTTCGCACATTTCCAAGATCTGTCGTTATAATGGTCAAAAACAGCAATGAAGTTCAAGTATTGTTTCTGCCGAATTCTGTGACACATGTTTAGTAACTTGGACTTATCTTTTTAATGGATGGGCCAAATTCAGAGAACTGCATATGTTTATTTTCTACACTCAATTGACTACAATTCTCTAAGAGGAGTCAAGGACTAATTCGAGCTGCAAGTGATCCAAAAACAGGCCACCATTCATACAAGTTTTCAGGAGCCCGTACAGAAAGCATTCAGGACACCCAAACTTTGGAGGGCCATATCTAACTCATCCCATATCCAAATGAGGTGATTCAAAAGCCCAAATTCAATTTTAAAACGTGATCTACAATTCTCAAGAATTAACAAAGACCAGAATCTGCTTCTAGAAGGGGTCAAACCGTTTGTCAACAGATTACACATTTTTAGCCTTTTTTGTAGCTTTTTGACTAGCCTTTTCTTTAGCTTTGTAGACTAGACTTTTTTTGTTCTTCTTGGCCCTATTTAAAGGAGTCATGCACGTCCAAAACAGAGTAAGAAAGCTGGAAATTTGATTCATAAGAATTTCTTGGGCAAAATTAGCCTATTTTCTCTTCATAAACACTTGTGAGTTTTGTTTGTTTTTGATTCTTCTTAAGAACAAGTTGAGTGTTTTCTTTGTTTCTTTGAAGATCAAAGTTAGAATCCAATCAAGGAGTGAGCAACCTTGTGGGGGATATCCAAAATCAAAGGTGTGGCCGTCCAAGAGGGTGCAAACTTGCTTGGGAAACGGGTAACTTTTGAAGGAGGAAGGCTCAAACAAAAACCTTGGTGAATCAACGGCTAGGAGGGAGTTAAACTCTTGCCTATAACCGTTAAGGATCCAAGTGTTAAAGGAGACGATCCGTACGAGGCGTGACAACCGCGCATCAAAACTTGGCAACACTATCTTCAACCTAAAGAGTTTGTGATCCACACTGACCACGAAAGCCTTAAGTATCTTAAAGGGCAAGGAAAGTTGAACAAAAGACATGCCAAATGGGTAGAGTTCATAGAACAATTCCCTTACGTGATTAAGTACAAACAAGGAAAGGATAATATAGTTGCCGATGCCCTCTCTAGGAGATACACGTTAGTGACTACATTATCTTCACGCTTCTTAGGATTTGAATCACTTAAGGACTTGTATCCCAATGACCATGACTTTGGCACCATATTCGAGGCATGTAAAGAAGCACCATTTGGAAAATTTTACATACATGAGGGTTATCTTTTCAAAGAACAAAAATTGTGCATTCCCCAATCATCCCTACGCGAAGCATTGACTAGAGAAGCCCATGGGGGAGGTTTAATGGGTCATTTCGGAGTGTTCAAAACCCTTGAGACTCTTAAGGAACATTTCTATTGGCCCCACATGAGAGTAGACGTCGAGAGGTTGTGTGGTAATTGCATCACTTGCAAACAAGCCAAATCCAAATCTCAACCACATGGCCTTTACACACCTTTACCCGTCCCTGATTCCCCTTGGATTGACATTTCTATGGACTTTGTTTTAGGACTTCCTAGGTCTCGGGGAGGACGCGATAGCATTTATGTTGTGGTTGATCGATTTTCAAAAATGGCACATTTCATAGCATGTAGAAAAGTTGATGATGCCACACATGTTGCTGATTTGTTCTTCAAAGAAATTGTTAGATTGCATGGCATGCCACGTACAATTGTAAGTGATAGAGATACGAAATTCTTGAGTCATTTTTGGCGTGTTTTGTGGGCTAAACTTGGTACACAACTGTTGTTTTCCACCACCGCACACCCACAAACTGATGGACAAACTGAAGTCGTTAATCGTACTCTTTCTCAACTATTGCGTGCCATTTTGCAAAAACACATTAAACATTGGGAAGATTGTTTACCATATATCGAATTTGCATATAATAGGAGTGTCCATCACGGTACTTTGCATAGTCCATTTGAAATCGTGTATGGCTTTAATCCCTTGTCTCCCATTGATTTGATTCCTATTCCCGTGCATGAACGTTCTAGTCTTGATGGTAAACAAAAAGCGGACAACATAAAGAAATTGCATGAACAAGTTAAAACACAACTAGAAAAGAAAAACAAAGCTTATGAAAGACGAGCTAACAAACATCGGAAAAGAGTTGTGTTCAAACCTGGAGATTTAGTGTGGTTACATTTGCGTAAAGAAAGATTTCCCAATGAAAGAAAGTCAAAATTGTTGCCTCGCGGAGATGGACCCTTTAAAGTATTGAAACGCATAGGTGACAATGCATACATCCTCGATCTTCCCGACAGGTATGGTTCAGTTTCACCTACTTTTAATGTTGCTGATCTCACCCCTTTCAACGATGACCTTTTTGATTCGAGGACGAATCCTTTTGAGGAGGGGGGGATTGATGAGGATCAAGGGTCCGATGAGGATCAAGGGCCCCATCAAGAGGTCAAAGGTCCTATAACAAGAAGGAGGGCAAAGGAACTTTGTCATCAAGTTGCCACCTTCTTGTACAAGCATGTTCAAGATGAACCTAAGACTCGTTGGGTTCATTTCATTGAACCTTCAACTTGAGCATGTATCACATGCACGTCTACACTCTTTGTTTCTTTAAATTTTATCTTGTGTCTTGTGATCTTTGTTTTATGTCTTTTCTTTGTAGGTAAATTAGGTACATGAAATGTTTGAAGAGAATGTTTGAAGAGAATGTTTGAAGAGAATGTTTGAAGAGAATGTTTCAAGAGAATGTTTCAAGAGAATGTTTGAAGAGAATGTTGAAGAGAATGTTTCAAGAGAATGTTTCAAAGAGAATGTTTGTCTATGCTAAGACAAATTCAAAGGTGTCCAAGATAGAAATCTCTTGATCAAGTTGAAATCATCTTCATTATCCATAAAGAGGGGGGCGGCCACTTTAAATTGAAGGATAACATCTCACTTGAATTTGAACTTGAAGATAAACTTGAATTCAAATTCAACCATAATTTGAATTCAAGTTTCAACCAATTTGAGGCATACATTTCAAAAAGGATTAGGCTATCATCTCAAGGGATCACACGCCATTCTTTGAAGCAAGGATAAGGATAGATCAACAATTCAAATTTGAATCCAAGTTTAAATTCAAGTTCAAGTAGACTCAATCTCCAACCAGCATTTGAATTCAACATCTCAACCATGTGAAGACATCTCACACGCCTAGAAAGGCTTCCACACGCCAACTTGGAGATAAGAAAAGGATAGGATCATAATTCAAAGATTGAATTCAAGTTTGAAGTCAAATTGAATCCAATCTTCAACTAGCTTTTGAATTCAAGTTCAACAACATCTCCAACACCAATTTCATCACCAAACATGACTAGATTCATTGAAGATAACATCTTTCAAGCATTTCAAGTTTTAGCTAGAATTATCTTAGTTTAAATTTTCAAGCAAAGTTCAAATTCAAACATTTGTTAGATAGCTTTATTTTGAATTATCTCTAGCCATCTCAAGCTAAAGGGGGGCGACTTCTAGGCCTATAAATAGGACCCCTTTGGCTGGTTGTAAACTCACCTTTCGATGAATAACAATTCTTGATATTTTCTTCACTTTGAGTGATACTTTGTTTTCTTGGTTTTGCATTAAAAACCTAAGTTAAGATCCTTCAAAGTTGAGCGATTTGAAGGTATTGCCATTGCTAAAAGGTGCCGTCCAGGAGGGCCGTATTGGTTTTCCTGATCAACGACCATCTTATAGTGTTGGTCTTGCTCGTTGTCCACACGTTTGATCACTAAGGAAGCAAGGGGAAGTTTACTTCTTTGTGCCTAACCCTTTGTGAAGGACGTTTGGAAGGTGGAATTGTTGGAGCCCACGAGTTTCACGCATCATTTGGTGGGACCAAACTCAAAGTATAAGAAGAAGGACTAGACAACCAACAATTGGAACTTGGGATGAGATGAAATATGAGATGAGAAAGAAATTCATTCCAGAATCTTACGAGAGATCCATGTTCCAAAAGTTGCAATGCCTAACTCAAGGAAATAAAAGTGTGGATGAATACTTTAAGGAGTTAGAAAGTTTGTTGATAAAAACTGATACTGAAGAAACTGAGGAGGCAACCATGGCTCGGTTTTTGGGAGGTCTTAATAAGGAGATTGGGTTTCAACTTTAACTCACTACCTATGTTGATCTAAATTCCATGGTTCACAAAGCTGAGAAAATTGAGAGGCAATTAAAGGTACGTTCTTCTACTAGTGGATTTGGTTTTAGAACTAATGCTTCTTCTATTTCTAAAGTGCAGCCTAGGTCTAATGGCAATGGAGGAGCACGGCCAAGTTCAAACACACTCGGCCAAAACAGCCCTAACACGCCAAATAAACCACACTTCACTCAAAGGACCAATGGTGCAAATCTAGGTCAAAATGACAAAGGCAAAGGCAGGGCAACCGCAAACCCTCCAAGGACAAGGGAGATTGAGTGTTTTAAATGTAGAGGGAGAGGGCATTATGCAAGGGACTGCCCTAATGCCAAGAAAGTGTTGTACCTTGAGGAAACAAATGAATTCTATTCAGAAGAGGAGGAAGAAGAAGCAACAAAGGAAGAGTACCAAGAAGACTCAGCTGAGGAGGTAAAGAGTGATGAAGAGGGTGCATATAAGGACTTTCTTGTGGTAAGAAAAGCCTTAAGTGCACACATGAAGGAGGAAGAAGAAAACTTGCAAAGGGAGAACATTTTCCACATCCATTGTTTGGTAAAAGGCAAAACTTGCACTTTAATTATTGATAGTGGTTCTTGTGCTAATGTTGCAAGTATTGAACTTGTTAGAAAGTTAGATTTACCTATGATTGATCATTCCCATCCCTATAGGTTATCTTGGCTAAATGATTGTGGTGAGATTCATGTGTCTAAACAAGTTCTGATTTCTTTATCTATTGGCGGCTACAAAGATGAAATTTTGTGTGATGTAGCTCCTATGCATGCTAGTCATATTTTGTTAGGTAGACCTTGGCAATTTGACAAGCATGTTATTTATGATGGTAGATTGAACATGTATGCTTTTACTTTTAATGGCAAAAAGTTTAAGTTACATGCATTGTCTCCACATAAAGTTTATGAGGATGCTAAGAGGATGAAGAAGAACCATTCAGATCCTAAGGAAAAGGAGGCTGAAAAAAGGTTCTTAGAGGTTCTTAAAAAGGAGAGAAGAAGCCTTTTGGAGGCCACAAACTCCTCGGCCAAGGGTACACAACCCACGGCCCAAATCAGTCCACCCTCACCCACGGTTCAAACACTTTCACAAGCATCCACCTCACAAATTTCACATCCACCTAAGAAGCATGCTTTCTTTGCAAAATCTCGTGAAGTTACACATGCATTGTATGATAATAAAACTGTTTTGATGATGCTTTACAAAGATAGTGTTGAATGCTTGTTTTCTAAGAATGACTTACCATCTACCTTGCCTAGTGGTGTTGTTTCTTTGTTGGAAGAATTTGCAGATTTGTTTCCCGAGGAGGAACCACATGGGTTGCCACCTTTAAGAGGGATTGAGCACCACATTGACTTTATTCCAGGGGCTGTCCTACCTAATAGGCCAGCTTATAGGGCCAATTCGGAGGAAACAAAGGAAATACAAAGGCAAGTGGAGGAACTCTTAGCCAAAGAGATTGTAAGGGAAAGTATGAGCCCAAGTGCAGTTCCAGTCATCCTTGTCCCGAAAAAGGATGGCACTTGGAGGATGTGTACAGATTGTAGGGCCATCAACAAAATCACTGTAAAGTATAGGTATCCCATCCCTAGACTTGATGATATGCTTGATATGTTGCATGGTTCACGATGGTATACGAAAATTGATTTGAAAAGTGGTTATTTTCAAGTGAGAATAAGAGAGGGTGATGAATGGAAAACAGCTTTTAAAACTAAATTTGGATTGTATGAATGGTTAGTTATGCCTTTTGGGTTAACTAATGCACCTAGTACATTCATGAGGCTAATGAATGAAGTTTTGAGAGCTTTTATTGGGAAGTTTGTTGTGGTTTATTTTGATGACATCTTGATCTATTCTAAGTCCTTAGAAGAGCATTTAGATCACATAAGGGCTGTTTTTGAAAAGCTAAGAAAAGAAAAACTTTATGCTAACTTTAAGAAATGTTCTTTTTGTTTGGACAAAGTTGTTTTTCTTGGTTTTGTAATCAGTTCTGCAGGGATTGAAATGGATCAAGACAAGGTGAAATCCATCCTTGAATGGACTACACCAAAGAGTGTGGGAGAAGTGAGGAGCTTTCATGGTTTGGCAGGTTTTTATAGGCGGTTTGTCAAAGACTTTTCAACCGTAGCCGCACCATTGAATGAGATAGTCAAGAAAGAGGTTGGATTCCATTGGGGGGAAGCCCAACAAAGGGCGTTTGATGAGCTTAAAAGACGTCTCACTACAGCACCTATCTTGAAGTTGCCAAACTTTGATGATACATTTGAGGTAGAGTGTGATGCAAGTGGCGTGGGAATTGGAGCTGTTCTAACCCAAGGTAAGCATCCTATTGCTTATTTTAGTGAAAAGTTGAAAGGTGTTGCATTGAACTATCCTACTTATGATAAGGAGTTGTATGCTTTAGTAAGGTCCTTCCAAACTTGGCAACACTACTTGCAACCCAAAGAGTTTGTCATTCATACTGATCATGAAAGTTTGAAGTACCTTAAGAGTCAAGGAAAACTGAATAAGAGGCATGCAAAGTGGGTTGAGTTTATTGAGCAATTTCCTTATGTCATTAAGTATAAGCAAGGAAAAGATAACATAGTTGCTGATGCTTTGTCTAGAAGGTATACTTTGATTACTAAGTTGTCTTCACACTTGCTTGGCTTTGAATTTGTTAAGGAATTGTATAAGGATGATTCTGATTTTGCTTCCATTTATGATGCATGTGTTGATTCTCCTTTTGGTAAATTTTATTTGCATGATGGCTATTTGTTTAAGGAGAAACGATTATGCATTCCTAAGGGATCAATGCGAGAATTGTTGGTTAAGGAAGCACATGGGGGCGGTTTAATGGGGCACTTTGGAGTTTTTAAAACTTTAGAAACTTTAAAGGAACATTTCTTTTGGCCTCACATGAAATCAGATGTTGCAAAGGCTTGTAGTAGTTGCATCACTTGTAGGCAAGCTAAGTCCAAAACACAACCTCATGGTTTGTACACACCCTTGGACGTACCTAGTGCACCTTGGGAGGACATTTCTATGGACTTTGTTCTTGGCTTCCTAGATCAAAAGGTGGTAGAGATAGTGTCTTTGTTGTGGTAGACAGATTCTCTAAGATGGCACACTTTATTGCTTGTCACAAAGTAGATGATGCTTCCTACATTGCAAATCTATTCTTTAAAGAAGTTGTTAGGTTGCATGGCATGCCTAAAACAATTGTTAGTGATAGGGACAGTAAATTCTTGAGTCATTTTTGGCGTGTGCTATGGAGCAAGTTGGGGACTAAGCTTTTGTTTTCTACTACTGCACATCCACAAACAGATGGCCAAACTGAAGTGGTAAATCGGACCTTGTCACAAATGTTGCGTGCCTTAATCCAAAGCAATCTGAAAAATTGGGAAGAATGTTTACCACATATTGAGTTTGCTTACAATAGGGCTGTTCATAGTGGGTCTTTGTATTCCCCTTTTGAAGTTGTCTATGGTTTTCTACCCCACTCCCCACTTGATTTGTTGCCTATTCCAATTGATGAGCGTACTAACATGGATGGTAAACAACGAGCTGAAATGATCAAAAAGTTGCATGAAAAGGTTAAACTCCAACTTGAAAGAAAGAATAGACAGTATGCCAAACAAGCTAACAAGCATAGAAAAGATGTTGTGTTTTATCCTGGAGATCTTGTTTGGTTGCATTTAAGGAAGGAACGGTTTCCTAAGGAGAGGAAGTCCAAGCTTATGCCTAGAGGAGATGGACCTTTTAAGGTCATTCAAAAGGTTGGTCCAAATGCTTATGTGCTTGATCTTCCTCAAGACAGGTATGGTTCAGTTTCCAACACCTTCAATGTAAGTGATCTTTCCCCTTTTGAGCATTTTTATCTTGATGATTCGAGGGCGAATCCTTTTGAGGAGGGGGGGATTGATGAGGCTGAGGAGCAGCCCCCTAATGAGGAGCTTGCACAAGGTGCCCTTAACCATAAGGGGCCTTTGACAAGGAGCCAAACCAAGAGGATTAATTGTCTTCAACTTGGTTTTGATGTTGGCTCCTTTCTAACCAAACATGTGCAAGATGAACCAATGGACGTTCCTCCTAAATGGGTGCTCATTGTTGAGCTTAAGAACTGATTATCCAATGATTTTCAATGTCAATAAATAAGTTAAAGGGTTGGTGGGAGGGCAGGATAGTCAGTCCGCTTGTTGGTGCCGTTTCTGTGGCTTTTAGTTGCCCTTTCTTTTGATTCTTTTAAAGTTTGTTTTAGAATACTTATGTTTGGTGTATGAGTGTGATTTTGTAGGTGTTACAGGTCTTGGATCAAACGCCTTGAGCTTTGGAAAGGAGGGCTTCTCAGATTTGGACCAAGCTTGTCCATACAAGGCTGTTTTGTGGTTTTGGGCTTTCAAGTGAGATTGGGCGTGCATGGAACCAGCTGGACCTTGAAGTAGACTTAATTTAGAGCATCTTTCATGTTTTGGGTTTTGTCAAAATCAGTCCACAAAAATAGTTACAAGAGTTGCAAGGAAGAAATCCAAAACAAGCCCAATTGTGCAAATTAGGGTTTTCGGTCTTCTTGAGAGGGTGGCAGCCGCATGTTGTCATCAAATGCAATTAAGAGACCTTCTAGAATGTCATAAATCAGATTGGGATGATTGGAATGAATTATGGAGTCATAATTGAAGATTTGGAGCATTTAAGGAGATAATTCAAGTAAGAGAAAGTTACCAAAATTAGGAAATCTGATCTTGTGTCACAAGGAAGGCTGAATGGCGTGTATTGAAGGCACATGGATACACAAGGCAAGTTCTAGAAGGATGGTTAATAATGCAATAATTGGTGATTGAGACAATAATTGTGGATTTGCCAAGAGGGAGAAGCTTACCTAAAATAACAAATTCAGATTTTGCATCTCAAGGAAGGAAATGGCGCAAACATGGGAACTCCACAATGCACCTAGACGTTTTTGGGGATTGAACAACAAGACTTGTAATCAAATATATTGATCACTTAGCATTTTCTTTTGGTAGTTAGACTATTTTCATCTTTGAGACTAAAAACCATACGGTTTTGTATTGTCTTTTGTTCTTGAGTTTCTTGAATAAAAGTTTGTGTTTTTCCTTTGGTTTACACATATCTAAATCAAGGCTAGACCAAATTAAGGATTGTGTGTTCCTTGTTGGTGATCCACAATCCAAGGATTAGGAGTGACTGGTTGGATTGGACGGATTGAAACACATATAACCAAACGGATTTGGAGGCTTGAAAGGAAGGTGGTTGCTTGGCACCATTGTCCATCACATTCAAGGCTTGAGGGACGTTTGGAGAGTGAAGAAAGATCGGGACAACATCAACATACGAACCATATTCGTATCAAGCACCCATGTCAAAATCTGATTTCTTCTTCGCGCAAAAAAGGATGTATGTGTTCTAAAAGTTTTGTTAACATATTGTTAATACATCCTAAACATTTTAGAAAGCGTGTACACACCTTATTCTTTCTTCAAAGATAAGGATGCACCAAGGTATTTCACCTTCACCATTTGTATTATCATGTTCCTATTTGGTTATGGTGTAGTTGAGCATACGTGTACATCCTAAACCCCTATCCCTTGTTCTATCCATGTTGAGATTCGAGGACGAATCATTTTCAAGAGGGAGGGAATGATGAGCCCACAATGGGGTCAACGCAACATATTTTCATGTATCATTTATTGTCATATGTTAGTTATGTAAGACATGACATTTCACTGTTCACTCCGCACACACTAGTGCTAGTTCTTATGTCTTATAGTCTTAACTAACCCTTAGGACATGTCATATATGTTGTGCATATTGTGTTTGTTGCTTGGTGTCTTTGAAGATAGGTCAAAGAGAGCTTTGCATTGAAGAAGCATGAACACCTATCAATCCATGTTCCATTTGATCAGATTATATCATTGTTCAAACAAAGCTTGAAGATGCAAATTAGAATCTGAATTTTTGTCCAAGCAAGTAGGTGATATTCAAGTAGCTTACAAGCAAGGTGGTGACAAGCACTCATGTCAATTTCAAGCAATGTTCTTCACGTTGAAAACAAGAATGAGGAAGCTGCTCAAGTCAAGAACCAATAGAAAGGAGTCTTCCAAATGCTTGAACCAATCACAAACAACTTGAGAAAATTCAACAAGCTGCACAACAAATGAACCAATCAAATTGAGTTTGTTTAAAGCCTATCTCACGCAAGAAAGGGTTGAAATTCAAAGACCAACATTTGATCCAATCAAATTCAAAAGAGAAATTGCTGGTTCATGGATATTTTGTTTGAATATTCAAACACCAAAGTAAGAACCAATCAAAACCAAGGTCAAGCAAGCAGCACACTACATCAACCAATCAAAACCTAGGCTGAATTTTGCAAAGAGGAGAACGTATGTTGAGCCAAAATTCTTTGAAAAATCAAAGCTACAAGTTGCAACCAATCAAAGGCATTTCTCAAGCAAGCTGCTCCATCTTTTATCCAATCAAAATCAAGAAAAGAAGGCTGGAAATAGAGAAGGATTACACGGCAAAGGCAACCAGCAATCTTGGAGCAAAAGTTGTTCAAAGCAAGCATGTCATTTTTAGTGTAGTACTTTGTACATTAAAACTTGTACTTCTTAGCATTTTCGTTTTGTATAAGTAGAGTTAGAATCAGATTGTAAACAACAATTCACAACCATTATCAAACACAATACAATCAGATTTCCTTTAAGGACTTCACAACTATTTCTTAGTTGAGGTTTAAAACCACCAACGGTTTTCTCTCAAGTTCCAGCCTAGAACTTGATAGTATTTGCTTCTTTATTTGGTTTACAGCATCTTAGGGTCTCATTGAGGTTTTAGATGTGTTGGAGTGCCAAAGAGGAAGAGGTGTTGGCATAGATTGAGCCAAGAACAACGGTTAAAGATCAAAGGGTGTCTTTGAGATGTTCTTTGACATAGCTTGTGTTCAAATCAGTTTGGAGTAGGAGACAAAGTCCTTGGCAACGTTTTCTAGCCTTCGGTTGGCTCATCAATTGGTATCAGAGCGTAGGTTAGTCTTCTAATCATGTTTACATTGTTTAAATTTGTATATGAATGTTGCTGCCCAAACCGTATGTTGAACTGATTTTTATTTGCGTTTACGTTGCTGTTTGTTTAGATAGTTAGTTTATGTTTTTAGAGTGCTTGTTAGATAGTATACTATAGTTTGGTAACTTAGTTAAGTAGGCAAAACCGAAAACCCCCACAAAAACAACTTAGACTAGACTTAGTGTTGTTAGGAGATGTTTGTGTAGCTTGGGACAAAAACCGTGTGTAACCAGCTTGTACTTGTTCAAACTAGCTTAGTTAATCTTCATTAGACCCTAATCTAGAAGTTTTAAGTGTTAGTTTAGTTGAGTCCTTAAAAAAAACTTGAACACAAAAATAGATTAGTTGGTAGTTACTTGTAATCAAGTTGTTAAAATTCTGTTTTAGTAACTTGTGTGCAAACTGTTCAAAACGTTTTAGTGCTGCCTTATTTAGCTTAGTTAGACTAGTTTACAACATAGTTTAAGTGTTTTAGTTGGTTGATTAGTTTGGCACAAGAAAACCGAAAGCAAAGAATAAAACAAGTAGTTTAGCTAAATAAAGTGTGCTGCCTAGTCTCTAGTTCATGTACGTTTGTTAGGTAAAACACAAAGAGCTGCATCTAGTATCATTTAGTTTAGAATCTGATTGCATCATACAAACAAAAACCAAACAAAAACAAAGTAGGATAGATCACTTAAAAACAAAACAAACAAGTTAGCTTAGTTTGCATCAAAACTGATTTTGCATTAGTGGATATAGTAATCAGCCTTATAGATTGCATTTAGAAACAAATAAGTTGCATTTAGCCATCTTAAGATTAGTTAGATCATTTACATCAAAAACAGAAAAAGAAAAAAAAGATAAGTGCCAAAACCGTGTGGATTAAAACAACTTCTAAAGCTCATTTGAAATCTTGGTGTATGCTAATAGCTTTATCTTTTTGTTGATTTCAATTGTTTCAAACAACTTGTTGGACTTAGATATATTCTGAAAGTTAGGAATTGTTTAAGCCCCACATTGTTAAAGAGCCATCCAATTGTTGTTTTAGATCAATTTCTGAACTTACGTTGCACTATATACGATTTGAACTTGTTGTAATTGTGAATTGAATTCCCACTACATAGTGTTTAGCCGTGTTGTGTACGAGGAACTTTCAAATTCCAAATACAACAAACCTTGTGCAATTAAAGGCCGTGGGCAATGTCTCATGTAGGCCGTGAGGAGTAGTCTCGCAACAATCAAGCAAACCATCCAAAGAAAGAAAATTAAGTTTGATTGAGAAATACACGAGAGAAAAGCCAACATTTGTCAACAAGTAAGAGGCAAGGCAAGAGAGAATTGCACAAGAAAGCCAAGTGAGGAAAAAGCCCAAAAGTTAAACGTTGCAAAAAGGGAAAATCCCTGTGCAAAGCTCAAAAGAAAGAAAGTGCCCAAACCAAACCCCAAAGTGTTGTAGTTTTGAAATATTGAAAGTTTCTAAAGCAAACCCTTGCTAGCACTTTGTTTGTGTGTCTTTACTTTCACTTTACTACAATTGATAATTGCATATGCTGTAAAGTAAATTGAGGGATTGTCTTAAAACAACCCCGTAGATTTCTTTTAGCCCGAACAACAATTTGACTTCTGTGATTTACTTGAATCCTTAGGAGAAATAGTCCAAGTTGCTGTTTTAAACAATTATCAACATAAAGTAGAGTATTTGCATCTTATCAATATTTTAATTGGCTTTTGAGATTGTTTTGATTAAACATGATTCTAAAAACCATTTGGGGAGTTGAATGCCATAGGAGAGACTATGATGAACTGGAAAAACGTATGAACTCCTTTGGTCGTATGAATGGTTTATGGGTTGGATATTGGGAATGTAAAACTCCTAGATATCAAACTCTTTCTCAGTGCAATAAAGATGTTAGTGCATATTACAATGAAATGCTTGATGATTTGTACTATGCTTATGTTGATGAACATGAGGAATTAAGCATGATTAGGTTCTTTGCTGGTCTAGATAAAGAAATTGCCGATTGCATGTTAAATGAAAAATTCTCATCACTTTATGACATGTATAAAAAGGCAAAGATTGTTCAATCAAACCTAATCCCATGGCAAGTTAATCAAAACTATGGGTATGAACTCAACTCTTGTGATTCTGAAAATGACAAACCGAATCCAGTTAAGTTAAGCAAATTGAGTCAGACTATGGATAATATTGAAAATGCATTGCTTCAACTTAGAGACATGGTGCAAGTATTGATAGAATCTGAAAAGAACAAAGACTTGCAATCTGACATTTCTGTGAATGATGGTTTGTATGAAATTAGCCCCAACATGCCTGAAACTGGAACTCCTTTATCTGAATTGCATGTTCAACCTTGTGTACTGTCTGAAGAAGACCCTTCACTTGAATCTGTTGGTGATTTCCAAAGTGTTAGTCATTTGCTTATAGATGATGTTAATTGTGATAACACTTTGTCTGAAAATGATTTACCTTGTGACATGCATATAAATGAAATCCCTGTGCATGATCTGCATTCTGCTGAGATGCTTGTTTCTGGGTTACAATCAAAATTACATCCTGTACATTTCATTGATGACATTGATGTAAGTAATTCTGTTGAGAATGACATTGATAAACTAGATTCTTATGATTTGATGTTAGCTGAACTAGATTGTCTACTTGATGTAGAGCTTGATCATGATGTCATTATTGAAATAGATTCAGCTACAAATGAACATAAATTCTTGGATGAACTAGTTAATGAATTGAATGACATATTTAGAATAGATGAAGATTCTATTTCTGAAATATCTATTTCATCTCATCTTGTTGAATGTCTGCCTGTTGTCATCTCAATTGATACATCTTGTCTAAATATTGCACGTCTGTAAGATTTGTACATTTAGTGTTAACATGTCGCAATATGCTTTTTGGATGTTGTTTTATCAGTTAGGATGTATGTGTTCTAAAAGTTTTGTTAACATATTGTTAATACATCCTAAACATTTTAGAAAGCGTGTACACACCTTATTCTTTCTTCAAAGATAAGGATGCACCAAGGTATTTCACCTTCACCATTTGTATTATCATGTTCCTATTTGGTTATGGTGTAGTTGAGCATACGTGTACATCCTAAACCCCTATCCCTTGTTCTATCCATGTTGAGATTCGAGGACGAATCATTTTCAAGAGGGAGGGAATGATGAGCCCACAATGGGGTCAACGCAACATATTTTCATGTATCATTTATTGTCATATGTTAGTTATGTAAGACATGACATTTCACTGTTCACTCCGCACACACTAGTGCTAGTTCTTATGTCTTATAGTCTTAACTAACCCTTAGGACATGTCATATATGTTGTGCATATTGTGTTTGTTGCTTGGTGTCTTTGAAGATAGGTCAAAGAGAGCTTTGCATTGAAGAAGCATGAACACCTATCAATCCATGTTCCATTTGATCAGATTATATCATTGTTCAAACAAAGCTTGAAGATGCAAATTAGAATCTGAATTTTTGTCCAAGCAAGTAGGTGATATTCAAGTAGCTTACAAGCAAGGTGGTGACAAGCACTCATGTCAATTTCAAGCAATGTTCTTCACGTTGAAAACAAGAATGAGGAAGCTGCTCAATTCAAGAACCAATAGAAAGGAGTCTTCCAAATGCTTGAACCAATCACAAACAACTTGAGAAAATTCAACAAGCTGCACAACAAATGAACCAATCAAATTGAGTTTGTTTAAAGCCTATCTCACGCAAGAAAGGGTTGAAATTCAAAGACCAACATTTGATCCAATCAAATTCAAAAGAGAAATTGCTGGTTCATGGATATTTTGTTTGAATATTCAAACACCAAAGTAAGAACCAATCAAAACCAAGGTCAAGCAAGCAGCACACTACATCAACCAATCAAAACCTAGGCTGAATCTTACAAAGAGGAGAACGTATGTTGAGCCAAAATTCTTTGAAAAATCAAAGCTACAAGTTGCAACCAATCAAAGGCATTTCTCAAGCAAGCTGCTCCATCTTTTATCCAATCAAAATCAAGAAAAGAAGGCTGGAAATAGAGAAGGATTACACGGCAAAGGCAACCAGCAATCTTGGAGCAAAAGTTGTTCAAAGCAAGCATGTCATTTTTAGTGTAGTACTTTGTACATTAAAACTTGTACTTCTTAGCATTTTCGTTTTGTATAAGTAGAGTTAGAATCAGATTGTAAACAACAATTCACAACCATTATCAAACACAATACAATCAGATTTCCTTTAAGGACTTCACAACTATTTCTTAGTTGAGGTTTAAAACCACCAACGGTTTTCTCTCAAGTTCCAGCCTAGAACTTGATAGTATTTGCTTCTTTATTTGGTTTACAGCATCTTAGGGTCTCATTGAGGTTTTAGATGTGTTGGAGTGCCAAAGAGGAAGAGGTGTTGGCATAGATTGAGCCAAGAACAACGGTTAAAGATCAAAGGGTGTCTTTGAGATGTTCTTTGACATAGCTTGTGTTCAAATCAGTTTGGAGTAGGAGACAAAGTCCTTGGCAACGTTTTCTAGCCTTCGTTTGGCTCATCATTATGGGACCATTGTGGGGCAATGATGGTGTTATCATCAGTGTTTGTATCCACAAGGTTAGGTTGTAGCTCATCATTCCCTCCCACTTGAAAAGGATTCGTCCTCGAATCTGAATCAATACTAAACGGAGAGAAGTCAGCAACATTTAAAGTTTTAGAGATAGGACCATACCTTTCTTCAGGAAGATCGAGAACATAGGCATTATCACCAAGCCGTTTCAACACTTTGAACGGTCCATCGCCTCTTAGTTTCAACTTTGAATCCCTTTCCTTAGGGAATCTTTCTTTCCTCAAGTGTAACCAAACAAGATCACCAGGTTCAAATATAACAACTTTACGATTCCTATTGGCTCTATTGGCATACACTCTATTCTTAGCTTCAAGTTGTGATTTAACCTTTTCATGCAATTCTTTCACAAGTTTTGCTTTTCGTTCACCATCTAAACTAACACGTTCATCAACAGGTATGGGAACAAGATCAAGCGGGGACAAAGGGTTAAAGCCATAAACAACTTCAAAAGGAGAATGCAATGTTCCACTATGAACAACTCTATTGTATGCAAACTCAATGTAAGCTAAGCACTCTTCCCAATTCTTCAAGTTCTTTTGAATGACAACACGTAACAGTTGAGACAAAGTTCTATTAACAACTTCAGTTTGACCATCGGTTTGTGGGTGAGCAGTTGTAGAAAATAACAATTTAGTACCAAGTTTACTCCACAAAACACGCCAGAAATGACTTAGAAACTTTGTATCTCTATCACTAACAATTGTACGTGGCATGCCATGCAATCTAACAATCTCCTTAAAGAACAAATCAGCAATATGAATAGCATCATCAACTTTCTTACATGCAATGAAATGTGCCATTTTGCAAAATCTATCAACAACAACAAATATGCTATCTTTAACAGTTTTGGATCGAGGCAATCCCAATACAAAGTCCATAGAAATATCAGTCCAAGGTGAGCTTGGAACAGATAAAGGAGTGTACAATCCATGTGGTTGTGTTCTAGATTTTGCTTGCTTGCAAGTAATGTTGTGATATATTATGTTTGAGTGATTGCAAAATGTATATGTGTGCATATGTGTAATTGTTGTAATTGTTGTGCAAAATGTATATGTGTGCATATGTGTAATTGTTGTGATGATTGCAAATAGATATATCATGTTTGAATGATTAGAAGATGCATATGTGAGCATGTATGTGTAACGTTTAAATGTGAAATTGTTTTGGCAAGGCATGAACTTATGAACTTATGAACTAAATGTGAAATTGCTTGAATGAATCAAGATTGAACAAGTTTGATTAAGATCATGAGATTGAACTTGGCCAATTCAATCACATATCTTAATCAAGACATGTTCAAACTGATCTTAGATGATATATATGCCAATACATGTTATTTATATGATCTAACCAAGCCTTGAAGTCACATGACTTACAATATAAGGCAAATTGCTCGGTTTAGTATTCTATTGCAGGTTTTGGGTCATATCTTGAGCAAATGAACTCCAAATTGAGTCATTCAAAAGCCCACTTGATCCTTATTCAATTTAGAATCTAATTGGCTGAGGAAGAGCATGCTTGGCACGGGTTAAAACTGAATTGACCCGGTGGGAAGCTTATTGACCTATATAAGGGCTATTTTGGTAATTTCACCATTTGGACTTCTCATTCTTATTTGGTTTTCTTCCAACGGATTTATATGATCATATGACACATTTATATGTCATGTCACATCATGGCAAAAATGTATCTGGAGCAGCACCATGTCTAGGTTCATCCTAGGACAAAATTCCTATTTTTGTGCTAAGGGGTATTCTGGTCTTTTCACTTGCCAATGGATCTTCCAACATGTTATATATTGCTTATATGATGTTTATATGTGTTTATGTCACATATGGTACGTGCCCTATTTTTATGGAAACGGGCAGCATGGTATATATCAATTGGAATTCTTATATCATGGTTATCTCATCTATGGTTTTCTTGGAATTCTTGGTATTCTTCATATGGTTTTCTATGTTACATGTTGAAGACATAAATGGCTATATATTATATGTGTGCACACGGATATGGATGGATATTGGCGCACAATTCTTTTATTTTTGAACAAGTCAAGGCAATTTGAATGAAATCCTATTTTGTTGCTGATTTCAAGTGATCATTCTTGAGTTGTTTCAACGGCTATTTTGGGTCAAAGATGAAGAAATATTTCGTGTACTATATGGTTAAAATTCAGATTATGATGAGTGACAAAAAGCAAGTCCTACAATGTAGCAAATTCAAGCAAAAGGCAACGGCTATATGTGTTCAAGCGTTGGAGACTTATTCAAGATCAAACTTGGCTGATTTATCTCTATCTTGGAACTACTATCCAATGCCTTGATTGTAGGCATTCCAAACGTTCATGAGACATTCAAAGTTGAAGCAAAAAAAAATCTCTCAACCTTTGAAGCAAAATCAAACGGCTATATGTTCAAAGTTGAAGACTAATTCAAACTCAAAGGCTAGCTGATTTTTCTCTCTATATTTGAACTATTCTCCAATGCCTATCTTCAAGGGCATTCCAACGTTTATTTAGCATTCAAATTGAGGAGATAAGTTTGTTCAAAATACACGCCAAGTAAGCTGCATACATGGCAAGTTATTTACACATGGAAATTGCTTATTGGAGCTGGTTTTTAAACGGTCAAATGGAGCCTTTTTCCACCTCAATTCCAACGGCTATAAGAGGATAAAAATTCAGGTTGAAAGACCAATTCAAAGCATCAAAAGATCAACTTCAATTTGAAAGTCAAATGGATAGCTAAAAAGGTGCTGAATTTTCTCATTCTTCAACCATTCCAACGTCACTTTGAGGAGCCTTTAGGCTGTCCTCTTGGCTATAAATAGCACCAAAGTTGAAGAGGAAATACACCAACGAAAGCAAAGAAAGCAAGCAAGGCATTAGCTCTTTGTCTCCATTCTTCTCTTCTTCTCTTCTATATTGAAGAACACATTTGTAGCAAGCTTTATGATTGTATAGTTCTTCAATTCTTGTCATTTTCAACACCTTTATACGACATATTTGTGAAGGAGAAGCTGGTGTATAAAGCTTACTCCTTAGAGGTGAGCAAAAGGTGAAAAGGTGCAAAGGTGCAAAGGTGATACAAACTAGGTGTTTTGGTGAAGTCTCTTGAAGAAGTTGGTGAAAAGCTTCTTCCTTTGACTTTGTAAGGTGATATTTGTGTTTGGTGTTTAGTGAAATCCAAGAGAAGGTGTCTCTTGGGACTGGAGTAGGTCACATTGACCGAACCAGGATAATTCCTTGTGTTCTCTACTTATTTCCTGCACTTACTGTTTTCTGGCTGAAAGTTACACTAACTTGGCACGCATAATTGATCAGGCAAACGTTCTTAGAATTGCATGAATTTTGGATATGTTATACTTCAATGTGTTAGCTTTCATTAGCCGCAAGAATCACTAAATTCTAAGGTGTGTAGCATATTCAAATCGTCTTCACAAAATTGTTGCTACATTCTGTGAACAATTCTGACCAGTGTGCAAACTTGTGCAATTTGAATTGGCTATCCTTCGAATCTTGGAGTGAGCCTTATATCAAATTAAACTAGACATCTTGAGGTTTAATTTGACATAAGATTCATCAAAATAGCACGGGTAGATTTTGAGATATCATTGTTTAAAGTTAAGCAAACATTCTGACTGAAACTGCCAGAATTGCACACTTTACTTCTCTTGCTTATTTGAACGTGCTAACTTGCTTGGAATTGGCTGAATTTTTTATGACATATTATAAACATACTAAACTTGATCTCTGCCAAGTTTGAGAGCTTACGCAGGTGTATAAGTGGTTCAACCAAAGCACTCAAAACGGTGAACTGTTTCTGGAAATTTCAGAATCTGAGGTTAAAGAGGCAAAGGGGTCTTCAAACAAGTTTTGAAGGTAATTATAGTGTAATTTCCGCTAATCCACTATTCACCCCCCCCTCTAGTGGTGCTATACAGGTCCATCAAGTGGTATCAGAGCAAGGTTGAGCACCATATTCTTATTTGAGCTGAAAACAGTCCAAGTTGCAAAGTTGCTGGAAATTTTCTGGTTGTCTTATATTCTTCATATTTGGTGTCTACAACAAGGTGACACTCTCTTTCCTCCTTATAAGTATTTTAAACGATTGCTCACACACCTAGAAGCATGTCTAAGTCACACATGAAAATAGAATTAGAAGGCATGTCCACACAAAGACCACCTCTTTTTGATGGAGAAAACTTTAGTCATTGGAAACTTAGAATGAAATTGTTCTTAATGGCTATTGACATAGACTTGTGGTCCATTATTGAAGATGGACCTTATGTGCCTACTAAGCATGTTATAATTGATGGCTTATCACAAGAAGTTGAGAAATATAGAAAAGATTGGAGTGATGAAGATAAAAAGAAAATGAGTCTTAATGCGAAAGCAATGCAATTATTATTGAATGGTTTAAGTAGAAGTGAATCTGCCTATGTCTCTTCATGTTTAAGTGCAAAGGATATGTGGAAATGTCTTGAAATGAAGCATGAAGGAACTAATCAAGTAAAGGAATCAAAGATTAACATGTTAATGACTACACTTGAATCATTTCATTTACTGCCTAATGAATCAATTGTTGATATGGATTTGAGGCTTACTAACTTATACAACTCACTTGAATCCCTTGGTAAAACGTTTTTGATGAAAGAAAAAGTGCAAAAAGTTTTGAGAAGTTTGCCAAGTGAATGGGATGCCAAAGTTAGTGCCATTGAAGAAAGCAAAGATCTTTCTCAAATAAAACTTGATGAATTGATAGGTTCTTTAAAAGTTTATGAAAACAAGTTGAATATTAGAAAGGCTGAAACTAGTAACAAGTCTAAATCACTTGCATTTGTAACAAATGAACCCGAATCATCTAATCAAGCCGAGTATGAAAGTGATGATGAAAGTGATGAAGAAGACATAATGTTGTTAGCTAGGCGTTTAAGGAAGTTGTTCAAGAAAAGACCAACTAAAAGACAAGGACAAAAACTAGAGTAGAACCTATGCAAAGGAGGAAGAAAGCTCTCAAGGTAAGTTCAAGCACTTGGGATGACACATCTTCATCCGAATCCGAGGAGGAACCTGAAGTTGCACAAACATGTTTGGCTTCAAAGTCTACAAATGAGGTAACATTCAATTCTGACTCTGAATGTGATTTTACTCAAGATGAATTGTTGGATGAATTAGAAAAGTTGCATGATAGATATAAGAAGCTATCCAAGGAGAAGAAAAGAATAGTTGAGGAGAAGAACAAGTTGGAGACGTCTAACTTGAACCTAACTTCTCAACTAGAAGTTCTTCAACTTGAATCATCTAACACTATAAGTTCAATGCAAAATCAGATTAAGGAACTTAAGAACAAACATGAAAATGTGCAATGTGTGCAATGTGTTGATTTCAACGTTTTAAAGTCTAAATTACATGAAATACAAACTGAATTTGAATCATTGAAAGCATGCAACCTAGACTTGAACAAATCTTTAGAACAATTTAAAAATGGTTCCAACATGTTAGACACTCTCATTGCATCTCAAAAGCATGGAAATGACAAACAAGGTCTTGGATATGTTGAAGAAGCTGAATACACACCTAAGGAAACAACATTTGTATCATCTTCAACCAACATGAAATATAGGCCAAATGCATCTAGAAATGAATCTATTCTGCCCACACCTCCTTCATCACAAAGATTGCAAAATGCATCAACATATAGGAAGGTAAATGCACCTAGAAACCATGCTTACATGTATACAAGAATGCCTAAACAAAGTAGTATGAAATCTGCTCAAGTTATGCCTTATATGCAACAACATGCTTATGTGAAGAACATGACATACTCTCGGCCTAAATCAGTTTACAACACACGGCCTAGACACACACAACATCTTGCTTATACACGGCCAAGATATAACTCATATACATGGCAACATTCAAATGCATATAGAACTTACAATGCTTATTCAACTAGACATAAATGTGCAGCCCCTTTTCCATCATATTCTATGTATCAAAATCCACTATTTGATCATTATATGCAACATGATTTTAACATTTCAAAACCAAGAAAGGTTGTTCAAGTTTGGGTACCTAAAGGTACACTAACATGAACTTAACTTGTCTAACCTTGAAAGGACCCAAAATCAAAGGGTACCTAAGTTGTTATTTACATTTGTAGGTACATAACATCAAAGAAAGACAAGTTGCTGGTTATAACAACAAAGAAGATGAAAAGAACAAAACCAATTGGATAGTTGATAGTGGTTGCTCAAGACATATGACGGGCAACAAAAATTTGTTTAGCACACTTAAGAACGTTGCAAAAGGTGGCAAAGTTACCTTTGGAGACAACAACCAAGGCCAAATAATTGGCAAAGGCAAGGTTGGTGATCCAAACAAGTTTGAAATCAAAAACGTTCTACTTGTAAGTAACTTAACCTTTGAGCTTTTAAGTGTTTCTCAACTATGTGACAACAACTTGAATGTTCTCTTCTCCTCCACCTCTTGTAAGATAATGGATAAAAACAATCAAGTTGTGTTAAAAGGAAAACGTGAAGGAAACATATATGTGCTTAACATGGATGATATGCTAAGTAGTAACACAAAATGTCTTGTTTCACATGAATCTGATCCTAATCTTTGGCATAGACGTTTAGGACACATTGGTATATCAACCTTAGAAAAACTACACGCTAAAAGTCTTGTTAAAGGATTGCCTAAACTTAACTTGGATGATTTTCAACTATGTGAATCTTGTATCAAAGGCAAACATGTTAGAGAATCTCTTAAGCCTAAAACTGAGTTCACAACATCTAGAATACTAGAACTCTTGCATATAGACTTATTTGGTCCATGTAGAACAAGAAGCTTAGGTGGAAGTTATTATGTATGTGTAATAGTTGATGATTTCTCAAGATATACTTGGACATTGTTTCTTGCTTCAAAAGATGAAAGTACATCATCTATAGCTAATCTAATTAGACAACTTGAAAATGAACATGAATCACATGTTATTAAGATAAGGAGTGATAGAGGTGGTGAGTTTAAAGATAGTGAATTAATCAAATTCTGTAATGAAAAGGGTATAAAACATGAATTCTCCCCACCAAGAACTCCTCAACTTAATGGTGTAGTTGAAAGAAAGAATAGGACTATTCAAGAAGTAGCAAGAACAATGATGGTAGAAAACAAAGTACCTAAATTCTTATGGGCTGAAGCAGTAAACACATCAAGTTATATGATCAACAGACTATCAATAAGAAAGAATTTGAACAAAACTCCATATGAAATCTTAAATGGACGACTCCCAAAAGTAAACTATCTAAAAGTCTTTGGTTGTAAATGTTTTGTATTGAACACAAAAGATAACTTAGATAAGTTTGATCCTAAGTCTGATGAACATATATTTGTGGGATATTCAATGAACTCTAAAGCATATAGATGTTATAATGCACAAACAAGAAAGATAGTTGAATCAATACATGTGAAGTTCAATGAAAATGCATATCTCCGAACAAGTAATCAACATGAAACCTATGTACCAAATGATCAAATACTTCATGATGAAGATGAACTTATCCTACCACCTACAAATGATCAAATTGAAACACCAAATCAAACTCTTGAAGTTCAAACTCCCCCTACACAAGAACATAATGAAGAGAATGTGCCTAACCAACCTATTGAACATCATGAACCTGTTGAAGATGCACAACCGAGTAATTGGTGGCAAATAAGAGATAAACAAAAGCATCCTCAAGAACTTATCATAGGAGATGTAAATCAAGGGGTTAGAACACGTAGGCAAATAGATCCTAATGAATATGATCAATGGCATGCACTTATATCCCAAATTGAACCTAAGAATGTGAATGATGCCTTAAACGATGCATATTGGATAGATGCAATGCATGAAGAGTTAAACCAATTTGAAAGAAACAATGTGTGGGATTTAGTACCTAAACCCGAGGATAAATCAATTATTGGAACTAAATGGGTGTTTAGGAACAAAATGAATGAGCAAGGGGTTGTAGTAAGAAATAAGGCAAGACTTGTAGCTCAAGGATATAATCAAGAAGAGGGTATTGATTACGATGAAACATTTGCCCCCGTAGCAAGATTAGAATCCATACGCCTCTTATTAGCTTTTGCATGTTATAATAACATCAAACTATTCCAAATGGATGTTAAGAGTGCATTCTTAAATGGCTATATCCAAGAAGAAGTTTTTGTTAAACAACCACCAGGCTTTGAAGATCCAAAGAACCCTAATCATGTATATAAACTTAAGAAAGCCTTATATGGTTTGAAACAAGCCCCCCGTGCATGGTATGAAAGATTTGCCAACTTTTTACTAAGTAACAACTTTCAAAGAGGAACCATAGATAGTACCTTATTCTTGAAAAAGAAAGACAAAGATTTGCTTGTAATACAAATATATGTAGATGACATAATCTTTGGTTCAACTAATCCTAACTTAGTAAAAGACTTTGAAGATTGTATGAAGTCTGAGTTTGAAATGTCTATGGTTGGTGAGTTAAACTATTTCTTAGGCTTGCAAATAAAACAAACATCAAATGGTATACATATCAATCAAGCCAAATACATAAGAGATATGATAAAGAAATTCAACTTTGAAAACTTGAAACCATCTCCAACACCAATGTGTACTTCAACAAAATTAGACAAAGATGAAAACGGTGTTGCATTTGATGAAAAACTATATAGGTCTATGATTGGTTCATTGCTATATCTAACTGCTAGTAGACCTGATATTATGTTTGCAGTATGTATGTGTGCAAGATTTCAAAGTATGCCTAAGTTGTCACACTTTAAAGCTGTACAAAGAATATTTAGATATCTTCAACATACACCAACATTAGGCTTATGGTATGATAGACAATCTAGTCTAAGTCTACATGCATATTCAGATGCAGATTATGGTGGATGTAGAGTAGATAGAAAGAGCACTAGTGGAACATGTCAATTCCTAGGAAACTCACTAATATCTTGGTTTTCAAAGAAACAATCTAGTGTTGCACTTTCTACTACTGAAGCAGAATATATGGCTTTAAGTCTATGTTGTACTCAACTATTATGGATTAAACAACAACTTTCAGACTTTGAAATACAAGTAAATAATATCCCCATCTATTGTGATAGTACAAGTGCTATAACTTTGTCTAAAAACCCTGTACTACACTCTAAGGCAAAGCATATAGAAGTACGTTATCATTTTCTCCGTGATCATGTTAATCTTGGACATATACACATTGAACATGTTAGAACTGATCAACAAGTAGCTGATATATTCACTAAACCCCTTAATCAAGCTATCTTTGAGACTTTACGTGCAAGACTTGGATTAATTGCTTACAACTGACTACTACACCATTCAGTCTTTTGCATAATTTACAAAATTAAGGGGGAGAAATAAATGTGTATATATATCATGTCATGTCAAGGGGAAGATAGATATCATGTTAAGGGGGAGATAACACATTAAAGGGGAGCAGCTTACACTTGATTTAGATGCTTACTTGATTACACAGATTACAACACTTGATTTAGATGCACACTTGATTTAAATGCTTAATATACACATATGTGGGGTAATTTTGCAAATCATCAAAAGGGGGAGATTGTTGTGATATATTATGTTTGAGTGATTGCAAAATGTATATGTGTGCATATGTGTAATTGTTGTAATTGTTGTGCAAAATGTATATGTGTGCATATGTGTAATTGTTGTGATGATTGCAAATAGATATATCATGTTTGAATGATTAGAAGATGCATATGTGAGCATGTATGTGTAACGTTTAAATGTGAAATTGTTTTGGCAAGGCATGAACTTATGAACTTATGAACTAAATGTGAAATTGCTTGAATGAATCAAGATTGAACAAGTTTGATTAAGATCATGAGATTGAACTTGGCCAATTCAATCACATATCTTAATCAAGACATGTTCAAACTGATCTTAGATGATATATATGCCAATACATGTTATTTATATGATCTAACCAAGCCTTGAAGTCACATGACTTACAATATAAGGCAAATTGCTCGGTTTAGTATTCTATTGCAGGTTTTGGGTCATATCTTGAGCAAATGAACTCCAAATTGAGTCATTCAAAAGCCCACTTGATCCTTATTCAATTTAGAATCTAATTGGCTGAGGAAGAGCATGCTTGGCACGGGTTAAAACTGAATTGACCCGGTGGGAAGCTTATTGACCTATATAAGGGCTATTTTGGTAATTTCACCATTTGGACTTCTCATTCTTATTTGGTTTTCTTCCAACGGATTTATATGATCATATGACACATTTATATGTCATGTCACATCATGGCAAAAATGTATCTGGAGCAGCACCATGTCTAGGTTCATCCTAGGACAAAATTCCTATTTTTGTGCTAAGGGGTATTCTGGTCTTTTCACTTGCCAATGGATCTTCCAACATGTTATATATTGCTTATATGATGTTTATATGTGTTTATGTCACATATGGTACGTGCCCTATTTTTATGGAAACGGGCAGCATGGTATATATCAATTGGAATTCTTATATCATGGTTATCTCATCTATGGTTTTCTTGGAATTCTTGGTATTCTTCATATGGTTTTCTATGTTACATGTTGAAGACATAAATGGCTATATATTATATGTGTGCACACGGATATGGATGGATATTGGCGCACAATTCTTTTATTTTTGAACAAGTCAAGGCAATTTGAATGAAATCCTATTTTGTTGCTGATTTCAAGTGATCATTCTTGAGTTGTTTCAACGGCTATTTTGGGTCAAAGATGAAGAAATATTTCGTGTACTATATGGTTAAAATTCAGATTATGATGAGTGACAAAAAGCAAGTCCTACAATGTAGCAAATTCAAGCAAAAGGCAACGGCTATATGTGTTCAAGCGTTGGAGACTTATTCAAGATCAAACTTGGCTGATTTATCTCTATCTTGGAACTACTATCCAATGCCTTGATTGTAGGCATTCCAAACGTTCATGAGACATTCAAAGTTGAAGCAAAAAAAAATCTCTCAACCTTTGAAGCAAAATCAAACGGCTATATGTTCAAAGTTGAAGACTAATTCAAACTCAAAGGCTAGCTGATTTTTCTCTCTATATTTGAACTATTCTCCAATGCCTATCTTCAAGGGCATTCCAACGTTTATTTAGCATTCAAATTGAGGAGATAAGTTTGTTCAAAATACACGCCAAGTAAGCTGCATACATGGCAAGTTATTTACACATGGAAATTGCTTATTGGAGCTGGTTTTTAAACGGTCAAATGGAGCCTTTTTCCACCTCAATTCCAACGGCTATAAGAGGATAAAAATTCAGGTTGAAAGACCAATTCAAAGCATCAAAAGATCAACTTCAATTTGAAAGTCAAATGGATAGCTAAAAAGGTGCTGAATTTTCTCATTCTTCAACCATTCCAACGTCACTTTGAGGAGCCTTTAGGCTGTCCTCTTGGCTATAAATAGCACCAAAGTTGAAGAGGAAATACACCAACGAAAGCAAAGAAAGCAAGCAAGGCATTAGCTCTTTGTCTCCATTCTTCTCTTCTTCTCTTCTATATTGAAGAACACATTTGTAGCAAGCTTTATGATTGTATAGTTCTTCAATTCTTGTCATTTTCAACACCTTTATACGACATATTTGTGAAGGAGAAGCTGGTGTATAAAGCTTACTCCTTAGAGGTGAGCAAAAGGTGAAAAGGTGCAAAGGTGCAAAGGTGATACAAACTAGGTGTTTTGGTGAAGTCTCTTGAAGAAGTTGGTGAAAAGCTTCTTCCTTTGACTTTGTAAGGTGATATTTGTGTTTGGTGTTTAGTGAAATCCAAGAGAAGGTGTCTCTTGGGACTGGAGTAGGTCACATTGACCGAACCAGGATAATTCCTTGTGTTCTCTACTTATTTCCTGCACTTACTGTTTTCTGGCTGAAAGTTACACTAACTTGGCACGCATAATTGATCAGGCAAACGTTCTTAGAATTGCATGAATTTTGGATATGTTATACTTCAATGTGTTAGCTTTCATTAGCCGCAAGAATCACTAAATTCTAAGGTGTGTAGCATATTCAAATCGTCTTCACAAAATTGTTGCTACATTCTGTGAACAATTCTGACCAGTGTGCAAACTTGTGCAATTTGAATTGGCTATCCTTCGAATCTTGGAGTGAGCCTTATATCAAATTAAACTAGACATCTTGAGGTTTAATTTGACATAAGATTCATCAAAATAGCACGGGTAGATTTTGAGATATCATTGTTTAAAGTTAAGCAAACATTCTGACTGAAACTGCCAGAATTGCACACTTTACTTCTCTTGCTTATTTGAACGTGCTAACTTGCTTGGAATTGGCTGAATTTTTTATGACATATTATAAACATACTAAACTTGATCTCTGCCAAGTTTGAGAGCTTACGCAGGTGTATAAGTGGTTCAACCAAAGCACTCAAAACGGTGAACTGTTTCTGGAAATTTCAGAATCTGAGGTTAAAGAGGCAAAGGGGTCTTCAAACAAGTTTTGAAGGTAATTATAGTGTAATTTCCGCTAATCCACTATTCACCCCCCCCTCTAGTGGTGCTATACAGGTCCATCAAGTAATACATTGGTCACATATCTTATCAACATGTGCTCTCATATGCGGCCAGAAGAAATGTTCCTTAAGTGTTTTCAAAGTTTTTAACGAGCCAAAATGACCCATTAAACCTCCTCCATGAGCTTCTTTTATCAACAACTCTCTTAATGAACACATTGGTACACATAACTTATGTTCTTTAAACAAGTAACCATCATGCAAGTAATATTTAGCAAAAGGTGAATCAATGCATGCTTGATATATAGAACTAAAGTCATGATCAGAATGATACATCTCTTTGATAGACTCAAAACCAAACATGTTACATGAAAGAGTAGTAATCAAAGTATAGCGACGAGATAAGGCATCAGCTACGACATTTTCTTTTCCTTGCTTATAAGTGATCACATAAAGGAATTGTTCAATGAATTCAACCCATTTGGCATGTCTTTTGTTCAATTTTCCTTCACCTTTTAGATACTTAAGGCTCTCATGATCAGTATGAATCACAAATTCCTTAGGTTGCAGATAATGTTGCCAAGTTTGTAAAGAACGGACTAGGGCATACAATTCTTTGTCATATGTTGAATAATTTATGGAAGCTCCTTTCAATTTCTCACTAAAGTAGGCAACAGGTTTGTTACCTTGATGCAATACAGCTCCAATGCCAACTCCACTGGCATCACATTCAACTTCAAACGTCTCATCAAAGTTGGGCAATCTCAGGATAGGTGCAGAAGTTAGACGTTTCTTAAGTTCCTCAAAGGCTTGTTGTTGTGTTTCTCCCCATTCAAATCTTACATCTTTCTTGACTAGGGTGCTGCTATGGTAGAGAAATCCTTCACAAAACGTCTATAGAAGCTAGCTAATCCATGAAAACTCCTAACATCTCCAGCAGACTTAGGGGTTGGCCACTAAGTTATGGATTTAACTTTCTCTTGATCTACATCAATTCCTTCAGCACTAATCACAAATCCTAAGAATGTAACCTTCTCCAGACAGAAAGAACACTTCTTGAAATTAGCATACAACTTTTCTTTCTGTAGGGTGACAAAAACGGCTCTTAGATGGTTCAGGTGTTCACTTTGGGTTTTGGAGTAGATAAGAATGTCATCAAAGTAAACTACTACAAATTTCCCTATGAATTTCCTTAAGACCTCATTTATTAACCTCATGAAAGTACTAGGGGCATTGGTTAAACCAAAGGGCATAACTAACCATTCGTACAATCCAAACTTAGTTTTAAAGGCAGTTTTCCATTCATCACCTTCCCTTATTCTCACTTGGAAATATCCTTGCTTAAGATCTACTTTGCTAAAGCACCTAGACCCATGCAACATATCCAACATGTCATCCAACCTAGGAATAGGGTATCTATACTTCACAGTGATCTTATTGATGGCTCTACAGTCAGTACACATTCTCCAAGTTCCATCTTTCTTAGGGACAATGATAACAGGAACAACACAAGGACTCATACTCTCTCTTACTTTACCTTGAGTCAATAATTCATCAACTTGTTTTTGGATTTCCTTAGTTTCCTCTGGATTGGCTCTATAGGCAGGTCTGTTTGGCAGAACAGCTCCTGGAATGAAATCTATTTGATGCTCAATGCCTCTTAGAGGTGGTAAACCTGGGGGATCTCCTTCAGGAAACAAGCTAGAAAATTCTTGAAGTAAAGATGCAACTTCACTTGGTAAAGTAGATGGTATTTCAGATGAAGAGAACAGTGCTTCTTTGTACAGCAAGATATAAACATTTTTGTTTGAATTGATAGCATGAAATACCTCACTTTGAGATGCAAAGAAAGCATTTTTCTTTAGAGATGGATCAGCAGAAACTTTGTTTTCTTTCGGTTCAATTTTAAGATGAGAACTTTTCAGTTGGTTTTCTTTGACGAAAATCCTTTCCAATTCCTTTTCTTTTGGATCATTATGACTTTTTGACATGCGTTGTTGATCCTCAAAGACTTTGTGTGGGGGCAAGGCATTTTATTTGAACAGTTTGTTGTTATGCCTAAAGGAATATCTATTCAGGTAACCATCATATGCAACCTTGTTGTCAAATTGCCACGGTCTACCTAATAAGATATGACTTGATTGCATAGGGGCTACGTCACATAACACCTCAGCAGAATACCCACTAATTGACAAAGGAACTAGGACTTGCTTTGTTACTTTAACTTCACCACACTTATTAAGCCACGTAAGTCTATAAGGACGGGGGTGATTAATTAAAGGTAACTCAAGCTTCCTAACAAGTTCAAAACTTGCAACATTGGTACATGAACCGGAGTCAATGATTAAAGTGCAGAATTTCTTTTTAAACATACAGTGAATGTGAAATATGTTCTCTCTTCGTATTTCTTCAGTTTTAACTTGGGCACTTAGAGCTCGGCGGACAACTAAGAACTCTTTTGTTTCACACTCATTATTCTCTTCACTAATCTCTTCTTCTTCCTCACATGTTTGCTCAATTTCATTGTTTTCTTCACTCTCTTCCAGTTCTTCCTCAGAATAATACTCATTAGACTCTTCAATAAACAAGATGCGTTTAGGGTTGGGACATTGATTAGCAAAATGACCTTTTCCTAAGCATTAAAAACATTGAATATCACGAGTCTTAAAATTAGGCGTACCTTCCACCTTGGCTTTGCCTTTATCAGTGATTGGAAGCTTTGGACGATTTTGTATGTTCTGGGTTGATTTTCCTTGGGATCCACAGCCTTGACCTTGTTGTGGACGGAATGGCGTCCTGGGCTGTGTTCTAGGAAAACTCACAGGATTAGTCCGAAAAGAAGGGTTACAAGTTTTTACCTTCAATTGTCTCTCCACTTTCCCAGCGATGTGAACCATAGAAGCCAGATCAGAGTAAGGTGTAAGTTCCACCTTAAATGCAATTTCTTTGTTCAAGACAGCTAGAAATCAGCCATGGTGGCTTCCTCAGCTTCTTCTATGTTAGCCCTGGTAAGCAAATGTTCTAACTCTTTGTAAAATTCATCGACAGATCTATTACCTCGAGAAAGTTGTTGCAACTTCTGAAAAACGCTTCTTTCATAGGAAGGAGATATGAATCTCTTCCTCATCTCTTGTTTCAGCTCGGACCAGGTAACAACAGGGGGCTGTCTTGTTCTTCTCCTGGTGTTCTTCAATTGTTCCCACCAAAGTAAAGCATAATCTACAAATTCAAAAGTTGCATACCGCACTTTGGCCAATTCAGAATAGTTAGTGCAAGAATACATATGACCTACCTTTGTTTCCCATTGCAAGTATGTTTCAGGATCACTATTTCCATGGAAGGGGGGTATTGTCAGTTTTGTAGTAATGTATTCTTCTTCAAGATGTTCATCTCTATCAGGTTGACGTTCATCATATCTTTCCTCTAGATAGGGTTCTTCATTGTATTCAGGGAGACTATCAAATCTTTCCTCAAAAGAAAGGTTCCTGCGACCACCATTACTACCTCGACCTCTACCTCTACCTCTAAGTGATGTGACTTTTCTACGTTCAACATGAGACTCATTACCATAAGAGGTGCTTTCTTGAAAAGGTATACTAGGTTCCTTTTGATCTGAGGTTGGCTTTTCTACTTTGCTTATCCTTTGTTTGTTATCCTCTATGTCACTTCTCATTAAACCAAATTGATTAACAAGGAAAGTGAGTGTTTGCTGTATATTCTCTAGGGTAACAGGGACTGGGGATGGGACAGGAGTAGATGGGGATGGGGATGATGCATTATCTTTCTGTTGGGGACCCATGATTCAAAAAACAAACTCAAAAGCCAAATAAAATATTGACAAGATGCAAATGCTCTACTTTATGTGGACAATGGTTCAAAACAGCAATTTGGACTATTTCTCCTAAAGATTCAAGTAAATCACAGAAGTCAAATCGTTGTTCGGGCTGAAAAAAATCTACGGGGTTGTTTTAAGACAATCCCTCAATTTACTTTACAACATATGCAATTATCAATTGTAGTAAGGTGAAAGTAAAGACACACAAACAAAGTGCTAGCAAGGGTTTGCTTTAGAAACTTTCAATATTTCAAAACTACAACACTTTAGGGTTTGGTTTGGGCACTTTCTTTCTTTTGAGCTTTGCACGGGATTTTCCCTTTATGCAATGTTTAATTTTGGGCTTTTCCTCACTTGGCTTTCTTGTGCAATTCTCTCTTGTCTTTCCTCTTACTTGTTGACAAATATTGGTTTTTCTCTCGCGTATTTCTCAATCAAGCTTAAATTTCTCTGGATGGTTTGTTTGATTGTTGTGAGACTACTCCTCACGGCCTACATGAGACATTGCCCACGGCCTTTAATTGCACAAGGTTTGTTGTATTTGGAATTTGAAAGTTCCTTGTACACAACATGGCTAAACACTATGTAGTGGGAATTCAATTCACAATAACCACAAGTTCAAATCGTATATAGTGCAATGTAAGTTCAGAAATTAATCTAAAACAACAATTGGATAGCTCTTTAACAATGTGGGGCTTAAACAATTCCTAACTTTCAGAATATATCTAAGTCCAACAAGTTGTTTGAAACAATTGAAATCAACAAAAAGATAAAGCTATTAGCATACACCAAGATTTCAATTGAGCTTTAAAAGTTGTTCTAAGTCACATGGTTTTGGGCAGTTTGTTCTTTTTCCTTTTTTGTTTTTGATGCAAATGATCTAAGTAATCTCAAGATGGCTAAATGCAACTTATTTGTTTCTAAATGCAATCTATAAGGCTGATTACTATATCAACTAATGGAAAATCAGTTTTGATGCAAGCTAGCTATCTTGTTTTGTTTTGTTTTTAAGTGATATACTCTACTTGTTTTTGTCTTGGTTTTCGTTTGTATGATGCAATCAGTTTCTAAGCTAGATGATACTAGATGCAAGTGTTGATGTTCTACTTTAACAAACGTTTAACACTAGAAACTAGGCAGCACACTTAGTTAGCTAAACTACTTGTTTTGATCTTTAGTTTTCGGTTTTTGCTTGTGCTAACTAAACAACCCCTCTTAATCTACGTTGTAAACTAGTCTAACTAAGCTAAATAAGGCAGCACTAAAAACGTTTAAACAGTTTGCTCACAAGTACTAAAAACAGAATTTTAACTACTTGATTACAAGCTAAACTATCAACTATTCTATTTTGTGTTCAAGTTTTCTGTTTTGAGGACTTATCTAAACTACCATTTAAACTTATAGATTAGGACCTAATGAACAATACCTAAGCTAGATTGAACAAGTACAAGATGGTTACACACGGTTCTAACAAGCACTTTAAAACATAAACTAACTACTTAAACAAACAAGCTATAAACGGACATAAAAAAAACAGTTCACTACAAGATTTGGGCAGCATCATTCATATGCAAATTTAAACAATGTAAACATGAATAGAAGACTAACCAACGCTCTGATACCAATTGATGAGCCAAATGAAGGCTAGAAAACGTTGCCAAGGACTTTGTCTCCTATTCCAAACTGATTTGAACACAAGCTATGTCAAAGAACATCTCTAAGATACCCCTTGAACTTTAACCGTTGTTCTTGGGTCAATTTATGCCAACACCTCTCCCTCTTTGGCACTCCAACACATCTAAAACCTCAATGAGACCCTAACATGCTGTAAACCAAAAGATGAAGCAAATACTAACAAGTTTTAGGCTAGGAACTTGAAAGAAAACCGTTAAGTGGTCTTAAACTTCAACTAGCATAAGTTGAGAACTCCTTAAAGGAAATTTGATTGAAATGTGATTGAAAGTAGTTGTGTTTTACATTCAGGTTCTACTCTTCTTATAACAAACGAAAATGCTAAGAAGTACAAGTTTTAATGTACAAAGTACTACACTAAAATGACATGCTTGCTTTGAAACTTGTTTGAGCAATTTGGTTCCAAGATTTTCTGGTTTCTTTCCCGTGTACTACAATCTGTTTTCCAGCCTTTTTCTTGATCAATTTGATTGGTTAAGAGATGGAGCAGCTTGCTTGAGAAATGCCTTTCATTGGTTGCAATTTGGTGTTGAATTTTCAAACCAATATTCCTTAGTCCAGCCGTTCCTTTCCTTGGTAGATTTCAGCCAAAATTCTGATTGGATAATGTAGTGTGCAGCTTGGTTTGAACTTGGCTTTGATTGGTTGCAAGTTGGTCTTTGAATTTTCAAACCTTTCTTGCGTGAGCTAGGCCTTAGACAATCTCAATTTGATTGGATCATTTGTTGTGCAGCTTGCTTGCTTTTCTTCACTTGTTTTTGATTGGTTTGTACATTTGCAAGACTCCTTTCTATTGGTTAATGATGTGAGCAGCTTGTCTCTCCATTCTTACGTGAAGAACAATCTTGAATTTGACATGGTTGCTTGTCACCACCTTGCTTGTAAGCTACTTGCATTTCACCTCTTTGCTTGGACAAAAATTTAGGTTTGAATTGCATCTTCAAGCTAAAAACGTGTACCTGAAAGACAAGGCAAGAATGCAACACAAACTATCCTAAAACAAAGTTAACAAACCAACAATGTTAAAAAAATCTAAAAATATGTACAACACGTTTTTGATACAACTAGATCAAAGCTTGTATCATATAAACCCAATGGACATCATCTTTGCTTGGCTCATCCTCTTCATGCCTGTAAAGAAATGATTCAACACAATGTTACAATTTCTTAGTCATACTCCTTGTTATGGGACCATTGTGGGACAATGAGGTGTTATCATCAGTGTTTGTATCCACAAGGTTAGGCTGTAGCTCATCAAAGCTGCTCATTGCAATATCCAATCAAAACCTGGCTGAAATCAAGCATGGAAGAAACGTTAATCCTTTGAAAATTCAAAGCCAACTTGCAACCAATCAAAAGGCCATTCCAAAGCAAGCTGCTCCATGTATTAACCAATCAAATTGATCAAGAAAAAGGCTGGAAAACAGGATCGATTACACGGCAAAGCAACCAGAATTCTTGGAGCAAAAGTTGTTCAAAAGCAAGCATCTTATTTTAGACTTGTACCTTGTACTTTAAACCTTGTACCTATGTCATTTTCGTTTGTTATAAGTAGGTTTAGAACCTGAATGTAAAACACAACAATTTCAGACACATTTCAAACAGAATTTTCCTTTAAGGAGTATCAACTTTTCTAGTTGAAGTTTAAGACCACTTAACGGTTTTCTTTCAAGTTCATAGCCTAGAACTTGTTAGTATTCACTTCATTTTTGTTTTACAACATCTTAGGGTCTCAATGAGGTTTTAGATATGTTGGAGTGCCAAAGAGGAAGAGGTGTTGGCATAAATTGAGCCAAGAACAAACGGTTACAGTTCAAGGGGTGTCATTGTGATGTTCTTTGCCATAGCTGTGGTTCAAATCAGTTTTGAGTAGGAGACAAAGTCCTTGAAACGTTTATCTTGCCTTCATTTGGCTCATCACATGGAAGCAAGGATCACAAGAAAACAAGACATACATTTGTTTATTTTATTGAAAGACGCCTATATGCATGAAAAGTGATGCATGAAATGCAACCTAAGACAGACAAACTTTGTCTTGTATTTTGCACACCTTGGACCGCATCACTTTGTGTTAGTTTGCTTCTTTCCTTTTTCTTTTTGTTTCATTCCTTAGATACAATGCAGAGCAGCAATCATTCAATCAAAGGAAGCCGAGACTTTGGACAACACGCAACAACAAATGCTGGAGATGCTCAAGAAACTAATGCACGACAATGAGGTAATCAAACATCGATTGGAGGATGTTGAGTGGAGCTACAAAACGTGTGATGGCCAAGGTACAAGCAGGGCCATTCCCCTACCACAACCTAGACGCCATCCCCCAGAAGAAGTTGAGGATGACAACCTTTGACCACCACACATCGAGGCAAGAAGGTTTGTTCCTCCAACACAACCAAGAAGGTACGCTCCAAGAAGGCACAATGATGATTACATTCCATTTGATCATGATGATTATGACTTTGATGACCACCCTCCCGTGGTTACCAAAGACGCCAAAAATCCCTTTTCTCACAAGATGACGATTTTCTCAAAACCAAAATAAATATTCCCACGTTTTATGATAAAAGTAATGCGGAGGAATATTTAGAATGGGAAACCAAAGTGGATTTAATCTTTTCTTGTACCAATTATAGTGAATTACAAAAAGTGAGGTACGCTTCTATTGAGTTTTCTGGTTATGCACTAAATTGGTGGACAAATTTGTGTCGAAATAGAACTAAGACAAGACAACCGCCAATTGCCACTTGGGAAGAAATGAAGTTTGCAATACGACAACGTTTTATCCCAAACAATTATGAGAGTTCTATTTTTACAAGTTTGCAAAATTTACGACAAGGTTCCTAAAGTGTAGACGAGTATTACAAAGAGTTGGAAATTTTGTTAGAAAGGTCTAACTTGCAGGAACCCGAAGAAGCCACCAAAGCTCGTTTCTTACATAGTCTAAACCGGGAGATTGCGCAAAGGGTTGAGCTTCAACCTTACCTCGACCTCACAACCATGCTCCATATGGTTGAGAAGATTGAACACCAACTAAAGGTACGTAGTTCCTCTAATTTCAGTTTCACTTATCGTACTAATCAATCTTCATCAAGGTTTTCCAGCAAGCCTTCAGAAACGGGAAGCTCACGGACTATAGGCGCCAAACACATAACCAAGGTGCGTCACAAAGGATGGACGACCGTGTGCAGTCCACACAAAGGCAAGATGACCGCAGCCAACAATAGACTCCTACCGGAAATACTTCCGATCTCTCAAACAGGTTTAGGGACATTAAATGCTATAAATGTCAAGGACGTGGTCACATAGGAAAACAGTGTCCTAATGCAAAACGAATCATGTTAATTGAGGAGACAAACAAATATGTGTCTGAGTCCGAGCATGAAAACGAGTCTGAGCATGGTAATGAAATTGAACCTGAAGAGGATCTAGGCGCATTAGATGATTTTGACACTAAGGAGTTTCTTGTTGTACGTAGAGCTTTAAATGCATATCAAAAATTAGATGATCACGAACAACATAGAGAAAACATTTTCCATATTCATTGCATGATAAATGGTAAAGTGTGCACCATGATCATTGATTCCGGTTCTTGTGCGAATGTGGCTAGTATCGAATTGTTAAGAAAACTGAATTTGCCTATGACTTATCATCCGCATCCTTACAGACTTGCATGGCTAAATGATTGTGGTGAAGTTAGCGTAAGTAAACAAGTTTTGATTTCTCTTAGCATTGGTAGTTACAAAGATAATGTTTTATGTGATGTTGCACCAATGCATGCTAGTCATTCTTACTTGGTAGGCCATGGCAATTTGATCAATATGTGACATATGATGGTCATTTGAATCGTTATTCTTTCAAATTGAATGGCAAATTATACAAATTGCAGGCACTTCCACCACACAAAGTACACGAGGATCACCAACGCATGTCTAAGTTTAGGGCCGATCCTAAGGAAAAAGAAGCCGAGAGAAAATTCGTGAAATACATGAAAAGTGAGAACAAAAAACACGAGAGCAAGGGAAAAGAGGTAGTTCCCCTAAGTGTCAACGAGTCCAAAAAGAAGTGTGGGAATTTCGCAAAGAAAAGAGAGGTCACACGAGCCCTTTATAGCAACCAAACCGTCCTTATCATCATCCTTAAGGCGTGTCACCTTTCCCTAGAAAAACTCCCATCAAACCTACCTACCTCTGTTGCGTCCTTTATCCAAGAGTACGAAGTTCTATTTCCCTCCGAGCCACCATCCGGATTACCACCCATTAGAGGAATAGAGAACACCAAATCGATTTTGTCCCAAGAGCCGTGTTACCAAATTGCCCAACCTATCGAGCCAATCCTGAAGAAACCAAGGAAATCCAAAGGCAAATAGAGGAACTCCTAGCGAGCGAACAAGGCCAAGAGAGCCTGAGCCCATCTTCCGTCCCAGTCATTTTAGTACCCAAAAAGGATGTAACTTGAAGAATGTGTACCAATTGTCGTGCCATAAACAAAATTACCGTCAAGTATAGGTACCCCATACCTAGTCTTGATGATATGCTGGATATGTTGTACGGATCTAAATTCTTCACTAAAATCGACCTCAAGTAGGGGTACTTCCAAGTACGAATTAGAGAAGGGGACGAATGGAAGATTACATTCAAAACCAAGTTTGGGCTTTATGAGTGGTTAGTGATGCCTTTCGGGCTCACCAACGCCCCTAGCACCTTTATGAGGCTAATGAATGAAGTCTTACGAGCGTTCATAGGACGATTTGTTGTTGTTTATTCTGACGATATTCTCATCTATTCCAGAACCATAGCAGACCACCTTAATTATATTAGAGCCTTTTTTGACAAACTTAAGCAAGAACAACTTTACGCCAACTTTAAGAAGTGATCTTTTTGTTTGGAACGAGTAGTCCTCCTAGGATTTGTCATTTTGGCTGAGGGAGTACAGATGGATGAGGAAAAGGTTAGGTCAATTGTGGAGTGGCCTGTACCTAAGAATGTAGGGGAAGTTCGCAGTTTCCATGGACTTGCAAGCTTTTATAGACGCTTTGTCAAAGATTTTTCCTCCATAGCAGCATCCATAAATGAAATTGTTAAAAAAGATGTGCCTTTTAGGTGGGAAGGGCCACAACAACAGGCATTTGATGAGCTTAAACGGAGGCTAACCACTGCACGCATACTTAGGTTACCAAATTTTGACGAGACTTTTGAGATCGAGTGTGGTGCAAGTGGAGTGGGTATAGGCGCATTTTTGACCCAAGGTGATGAGCCAAATGAAGGCTAGAAAACGTTGCCAAGGACTTTGTCTCCTATTCCAAACTGATTTGAACACAAGCTATGTCAAAGAACATCTCTAAGATACCCCTTGAACTTTAACCGTTGTTCTTGGGTCAATTTATGCCAACACCTCTCCCTCTTTGGCACTCCAACACATCTAAAACCTCAATGAGACCCTAACATGCTGTAAACCAAAAGATGAAGCAAATACTAACAAGTTCTAGGCTAGGAACTTGAAAGAAAACCGTTAAGTGGTCTTAAACTTCAACTAGCATAAGTTGAGAACTCCTTAAAGGAAATTTGATTGAAATGTGATTGAAAGTAGTTGTGTTTTACATTCAGGTTCTACTCTTCTTATAACAAACGAAAATGCTAAGAAGTACAAGTTTTAATGTACAAAGTACTACACTAAAATGACATGCTTGCTTTGAAACTTGTTTGAGCAATTTGGTTCCAAGATTTTCTGGTTGCTTTGCCGTGTACTACAACCTGTTTTCCAGCCTTTTTCTTGATCAATTTGATTGGTTAAGAGATGGAGCAGCTTGCTTGAGAAATGCCTTTGATTGGTTGCAATTTGGTGTTGAATTTTCAAACCAATATTCCTTAGTCCAGCCGTTCCTTTCCTTGGTAGATTTCAGCCAAAATTCTGATTGGATAATGTAGTGTGCAGCTTGGTTTGAACTTGGCTTTGATTGGTTGCAAGTTGGTCTTTGAATTTTCAAACCTTTCTTGCGTGAGCTAGGCCTTAGACAATCTCAATTTGATTGGATCATTTGTTGTGCAGCTTGCTTGCTTTTCTTCACTTGTTTTTGATTGGTTTGTATATTTGCAAGACTCCTTTCTATTGGTTAATGATGTGAGTGTTGTGATATATTATGTTTGAGTGATTGCAAAATGTATATGTGTGCATATGTGTAATTGTTGTGCAAAATGTATATGTGAGCATATGTGTAATTATTGTGATAATTGCAAATAGATATATCATGTTTGAATGATTGGAAAATGCATATGTGAGCATGTATGTGTGTGTAACGTTTACATATGAAACTTATGAGCTAAATGTGATTGATTGATTGAACAAGTTTGATTAAGATTATGAGATTGAACTTGGCCAATTCAATCACATATCTTAATCAAGACATGTTCAAACTGATCTTAGATTATATATGCCAATACATGTTGTTTAAACTGATCTTAGAAGATATATATGCCAATACATGTTGATAATATGATCTAACCAAGCCTTGAAGTCACATGACTTACAATATAAGGCAAATTGTTCGGTTTAGTATCCTATTGCAGGTTTTGGTTCATATCTTGGGCAAATGAACTCCAAATTGAGTCATTCAAAAGCCCACATGATCCTTATTCAATTTAGAATCTAATTGGCTGAGGAAAGGCATGCTTGGCACGGGTTAAAACTGAATTGACCCGGTGGGAAGCTTATTGATCTATATAAGGGCTATTTTGGTAATTTCACCATTTGGACTTCTCATTCTTATTTGGTCTTCTTCCAACGGATTTATATGATCATATGACACATTTATATGTCATGTCACATCATGGCAAAAATGAATCTGGAGCAGCACCATGTCTAGGTTCATCCTAGGACAAAATTCCTATTTTTGTGCTAAGGGGTATTCTGGTCTTTTCACTTGCCAGTGGATCTTCCAACATGTTATATATTGCTTATATGATGTTTATATGTGTTTATGTCACATATGGTACGTGCCCTATTTTTATGGAAACGGGCAGCATGGTATATATCAATTGGAATTCTTATATCATGGTTATCTCATCTATGGTTTTCTTGGAATTCTTGGTATTCTTCATATGGTTTTCTATGCTACATGTTGAAGACATATATATTATATATTTGTGCACACGGTTATTGGATGTTGGCGCACATATCATGTTCAAATTTTCAGATTTTGAACAAGTCAAGGCAAGTTGAAATACATCCTATTTTGGTGCTGATTTTAGATGATTATTCTTGTGATGATTACAACGGCTATTTTGGTCAAAAATGGAGCAATATTTTCGTATGGTATATGATCAAAAATTCAGATTATGATGAGTGACAAAAAGCAAGTCCTACAATGTAGCAAAGTTGAAGCAAAACTCAATCATATGCAACGGCTATATGATAAGGAATTGAAGACCAAGTCAAGCTGAATTATCTCTATCTTTTAGCTACATTCCAACGTTTATTTATTATTCAAAGTTGGAGCAAAAAATTCTCTCAATATTTGAAGTAAAAGGCAACGGCTATGAGATCAAAACGTTGAAGACTTATTCAAATTCAAAGGTGAGCTGATTTATCTCTATCTTGGAACTACTATCCAATGCCTTGATTGTAGGCATACCAACGTTTACTTAACATTCGAAATAAGGAGCTGAATTTGTTCAAAAACACACGCAAGTTTGCTATACACATGGCAAGTTATTTACACATGGATATTGCTTATTGGAGCTGGCTTTTAAACATTCAAATGGAGCCAATTTCCACCTCATTCCAACGGCTTTAAGAGGATAAATATTCAGGTGGAAGACCATTTCAAAGTAGCAAAAATTCAGATTTGTTTTGAAAGTCAAATGGATAGCTAAAAAGGTGCTGAATTTTTCTCCCATTCTCATCCATTTCAACGTTCACTTTGAGGAGCCTTTGGGCTGTCCTCTTGGCTATAAATAGCTCCAAGGATGAAGAAGAGATGCACACCAACGAAAGCAAAGAAAGCAAGCAAGACAATTAGCTCTTTGTCTCCATTCTTTTCTTCTTCTCTTCTCTATTGAAGAACACATTTGCAGCAGGCTTTATGATTGTTTAGTTCTTCAATTCTTGTCATTTTCAACACCTTTTATACGACATATTGTAAGGGAGAAGCTGGTGTATAAAGCTTACTCCTTAGAGGTGATCAAAAGGTGCAAAGGTGCAAAGGTGAAACAAACTAGTGTTGATTTTCAGTTTTGGTGCAGCCACTTGAAGAAGTTGGTGAAAAGCTTCTTCCTTTGGCTTTGTAAGGTGACTTTGGTGTTTGGTGTTTAGTGAAATCCAAGAGAAGGTGTCTCTTGGGACTGGAGTAGGTCACATTGACCGAACCAGGATAATTCCTTGTGTTCTTTACTTATTTCCTGCACTTACTGTTTTCTGCCTGAGAATTACACTAACTTGGCACGCATAATTGAACGAGCAAACAGTCTTAGAATTGCATGAATTTTGGATATATTATACTTCAATGTGTTAGCTTTCATTAGCCGCAAGAATCACTAAATTCTAAGGTGTTTAGCATATTCAAATCATCTTCACAAAATTGTTGCTACATTCTGTGAACAGTTCTGACCAGTGTGCAAACTTGTGCAATTTGAATAGGCTATTCTTCGAATCTTGGAGTGAGCCTTATATCAAATTAAACTAGACATCTTGAGGTTTAATTTGACATAAGATTCATCAAAATAGCACGGGTAGATTTTGAGATATTGTTGTTTGAAGTTAAGCTAACATTCTGCCTGAAACTGCCAGAATTGCACACTTTACTTCTCTTGCTTATTTGAACGTGCTAACTTGCTTAGAATTGTCTGAAATTTTTATGACATACTATAAACATTCTAAACTTGATCTCTGCCAAGTTTGAGAGCTTGCACAGGTGTATAAGTGGTTCAACCAAAACGTTCAAAGTAGTGAACTGTTTCTGGAATTTTCAGAATCTGAGGCTAAAGAGGCAAAGGGGTCTTCAAACAAGTTTTTGAAGGTAATTATAGTGTAATTTCCGCTAATCCACTATTCACCCCCCCCCTCTAGTGGTGCTATACAGGTCCAACAAGTGGTATCAGAGCAAGGTTGAGCACCATATTCTTATTTGAGCTGAAAACAGTTTACTCTCCAAGTTGCAAAGTTGCTGGAAATTTTCTGGTTGTCTTATATTCTTCATATTTGGTATCTACAACAAGGTGACACTTTCTTTCCTTCTTATAAGTGTTTTAAACGCTTTCTCACACACTAAGAAGCATGTCTAAGTCACACATGAAAATAGAATTAGAAGGCATGTCCACACAAAGACCACCTCTTTTTGATGGAGAAAACTTTAGTCATTGGAAACTTAGGATGAAATTGTTCTTAATGGCTATTGATATAGACTTGTGGTCTATCATTGAAGATGGACCTTATGTGCCTACTAAGCATGTTATAATTGATGGCTTATCACAAGAAGTTGAGAAATATAGAAAAGATTGGAGTGATGAAGATAAAAAGAAAATGAGTCTTAATGCTAAAGCAATGCAATTATTGTTGAATGGTTTAAGTAGGAGTGAATCTGCCTATGTCTCTTCATGTTTAAGTGCAAAGGATATGTGGAAATGTCTTGAAATGAAGCATGAAGGAACTAATCAAGTAAAGGAATCAAAGATTAACATGTTAATGACTACACTTGAATCATTTCATTTACTGCCTAATGAATCAATTGTTGATATGGATTTGAGGCTTACTAACTTATACAACTCACTTGAATCCCTTGGTAAAACGTTTTTGATGAAAGAAAAAGTGCAAAAAGTTTTGAGAAGTTTGCCAAGTGAATGGGATGCCAAAGTTAGTGCCATTGAAGAAAGCAAAGATCTTTCTCAAATAAAACTTGATGAATTGATAGGTTCTTTAAAAGTTTATGAAAACAAGTTGAATATAAGAAAGGCTGAAACTAGTAACAAGTCTAAATCACTTGCATTTGTAACAAATGAACCTGAATCATCTAATCAAGCCGAGTATGAAAGTGATGATGAAAGTGATGAAGAAGACATAATGTTGCTAGCTAGGCGTTTAAGGAAGTTTTTCAAGAAAAGACCAACTAAAAGACAAGCAAAATCAGCCGCCCCTATCAATGTGAAATCTAACAAACAAGATGGCAAATGGTATGATAAAGAACTCAAGTGTTATGAATGTGGCAAACAAGGACACATCTCATATGATTGTCCAAACAAGAACAAAAACCGTGACATGGATGAAAAGACAAGGACAAAAACTAGAGTAGAACCTATGCAAAGGAGGAAGAAAGCTCTCAAGGTAAGTTCAAGCACTTGGGATGACACATCTTCATCCGAATCCGAGGAGGAACCTGAAGTTGCACAAACATGTTTGGCTTCAAAGTCTACAAATGAGGTAACATTCAATTCTGACTCTGAATGTGATTTTACTCAAGATGAATTGTTGGATGAATTAGAAAAGTTGCATGATAGATATAAGAAGCTATCCAAGGAGAAGAAAAGAATAGTTGAGGAGAAGAACAAGTTGGAGACGTCTAACTTGAATCTAACTTCTCAACTAGAAGTTCTTCAACTTGAATCATCTAACACTATTAGTTCAATGCAAAATCAGATTAAGGAACTTAAGAACAAACATGAAAATGTGCAATGTGTGCAATGTGTTGATTACCACGTTTTAAAGTCTAAATTACATGAAATACAAACTGAATTTGAATCATTAAAAGCATGCAACCTAGACTTGAACAAATCTTTAGAACAATTTAAGGATGGTTCCAACATGTTAGACACTCTTATTGCATCTCAAAAGCATGGAAATGACAAACAAGGTCTTGGATATGTTAAAGAAGCTGAATACACACCTAAGGAAACAACATTTGTATCATCTTCAACCAACATGAAATATAGGCCAAATGCATTTAGAAATGAACCTATTCTGCCCACACCACCTTCTTCACAAAGATTGCAAAATGCATCAACATATAGGAAGGTAAATACACCTAGAAACCATGCTTACATGTATACAAGAATGCCTAAACAAAGTGGTATGAAATCTGCTCAAGTTATGCCTTATATGCAACAACATGCTTATGTGAAGAACATGACATACTCTCGGCCTAAATCAGTTTACAACACACGGCCTAGACACACACAACATCTTGCTTATACACGGCCTAAATTCAATGCTTATACACGGCCAAGATATAACTCATATACATGGCAACATTCAAATGCATATAGAACTTACAATGCTTATCCAGCTAGACATAAATGTGCAGCCCCTTTTCCATCATATTCTATGTATCAAAATCCACTATTTGTTCAACATGATTATAACATTTCAAAACCAAGAAAGGTTGTTCAAGTTTGGGTACCTAAAGGTACACTAACATGAACTTAACTTGTCTAACCTTGAAAGGACCCAAAATCAAAGGGTACCTAAGTTGTTATTTACATTTGTAGGTACATAACATCAAAGAAAGACAAGTTGCTGGTTATAACAACAAAGAAGATGAAAAGAACAAAACCAATTGGATAGTTGATAGTGGTTGCTCAAGACATATGACGGGCAACAAAAATTTGTTTAGCACACTTAAGAACGTTGCAAAAGGTGGCAAAGTTACCTTTGGAGACAACAACCAAGGCCAAATAATTGGCAAAGGCAAGGTTGGTGATCCAAACAAGTTTGAGATCAAAAACGTCCTACTTGTAAGTAACTTAACCTTTGAGCTTTTAAGTGTTTCTCAACTATGTGACAACAACTTGAATGTTCTCTTTTCCTCCACCTCTTGTAAGATAATGGATAAAAACAATCAAGTTGTGTTAAAAGGAAAACGTGAAGGAAACATATATGTGCTTAACATGGATGATATGCTAAGTAGTAACACAAAATGTCTTGTTTCACATGAATCTGATCCCAATCTTTGGCATAGACGTTTAGGACACATTGGTATATCAACCTTAGAAAAACTACACGCTAAAAGTCTTGTTAAAGGATTGCCTAAACTTAACTTGAATGATTTTCAACTATGTGAATCTTGTATCAAAGGCAAACATGTTAGAGAATCCCTTAAGCCTAAAACCGAGGTCACAACGTCAAGAATACTAGAACTCTTGCATATAGACTTATTTGGTCCATGTAGAACAAGAAGCTTAGGTGGAAGTTATTATGTATGTGTAATAGTTGATGATTTCTCAAGATATACTTGGACATTGTTTCTTGCTTCAAAAGATGAAAGTGCATCATCTATAGCTAATCTAATTAGACAACTTGAAAATGAACATGAATCACATGTTATTAAGATAAGGAGTGATAGAGGTGGTGAGTTTAAAAATAGTGAATTAATCAAATTCTGTAATGAAAAGGGTATAAAACATGAATTCTCCCCACCAAGAACTCCTCAACTTAATGGTGTAGTTGAAAGAAAGAATAGGACTATTCAAGAAGTAGCAAGAACAATGATGGTAGAAAACAAAGTACCTAAATTCTTATGGGCTGAAGCAGTAAACACTTCAAGTTATATGATCAATAGACTATCAATAAGAAAGAAATTGAACAAAACACCATTTGAAATCTTAAATGGACGACTCCCAAAAGTAAACTATCTAAAAGTCTTTGGTTGTAAATGTTTTGTATTGAACACAAAAGATAACTTAGATAAGTTTGATCCTAAGTCTGATGAACATATATTTGTGGGATATTCAATGAACTCTAAAGCATATAGATGTTATAATGCACAAACAAGAAAGATAGTTGAATCAATACATGTGAAGTTCAATGAAAATGCATATCTCCGAACAAGTAATCAACATGAAACCTATGTACCAAATGATCAAATACTTCATGATGAAGATGAACTTATCCTACCACCTACAAATGATCAAATTGAAACACCAAATCAAACTCTTGAAATGCATGAAGTTCAAACTCCCCCTACACAAGAACATAATGAAGAAAATGTGCCTAACCAACCTATTGAACATCATGAACCTATTGAAGATGCACAACCAAGTAATTGGTGGCAAATAAGAGATAAACAAAAACATCCTCAAGAACTTATCATAGGAGATGTAAATCAAGGGGTTAGAACACGTAGGCAAATAGATCCTAATGAATATGATCAATGGCATGCACTTATATCCCAAATTGAACCTAAGAATGTGAATGATGCCTTAAACGATGCATATTGGATAGATGCAATGCATGAAGAGTTAAACCAATTTGAAAGAAACAATGTGTGGGATTTAGTACCTAAACCCGAGGATAAATCAATCATTGGAACTAAATGGGTGTTTAGGAACAAAATGAATGAGCAAGGGGTTGTAGTAAGAAATAAGGCAAGACTTGTAGCTCAAGGATATAATCAAGAAGAGGGTATTGATTACGATGAAACATTTGCCCCCGTAGCAAGATTAGAATCCATACGCCTCTTATTAGCTTTTGCATGTTATAATAACATCAAACTATTCCAAATGGATGTTAAGAGTGCATTCTTAAATGGCTATATCCAAGAAGAAGTTTTTGTTAAACAACCACCAGGCTTTGAAGATCCAAAGAACCCTAATCATGTATATAAACTTAAGAAAGCCTTATATGGTTTGAAACAAGCCCCCCGTGCATGGTATGAAAGATTTGCCAACTTTTTACTAAGTAACAACTTTCAAAGAGGAACCATAGATAGTACCTTATTCTTGAAAAAGAAAGACAAAGATTTGCTTGTAATACAAATATATGTAGATGACATAATCTTTGGTTCAACTAATCCTAACTTAGTAAAAGACTTTGAAGATTGTATGAAGTCTGAGTTTGAAATGTCCATGGTGTTGGACCTGTATAGCACCACTAGAGGGGGGGGTGAATAGTGGATTAGCGGAAATTACACTATAATTACCTTCAAAAACTTGTTTGAAGACCCCTTTGCCTCTTTAACCTCAGGTTCTGAAAATTCCAGAAACAGTTCACTGTTTTGGACGTTTTGTTTGAACCACTTATACACCTGTGAATGCTCTCAAACTTGGCAGAGATCAAGTTTAGTATGTTTATGATATGTCATAAAAATTTCAGCCAATTCTAAGCAAGTTAGCACGTTCAAATAAGCAAGATAAGTAAAGTGTGCAATTCTGGCAGTTTCAGGCAGAATGTTTGCTGAACTTCAAACAATGATATCTCAAAATCTACCCGTGCTATTTTGATGATTCTTATGTCAAATTAAACCTTAAGATGTCTAGTTTAATTTGATATAAGGCTCACTCCAAGATTCAAAGGATAGCCTGTTCAAATCGAACAAGTTTTGCACACTGGTCAGAACTGTTCACAGAATGTAGCAACAATTTTGTGAAGACGATTTGAATATGCTACACACCTTAGAATTTAGTGATTCTTGCGGCTAATGAAAGCTAACACATTGAAGTATAATATATCCAAAATTCATGCAATTCTAAGAACGTTTGCTTGATCAATTATGCACGCCAAGTTAGTGTAAATCTCAGGCAGAAAACAGTAAGTGCAGGAAATAAGTAAAGAACACAAGGAATTATCCTGGTTCGGTCAATGTGACCTACTCCAGTCCCAAGAGACACCTTCTCTTGGATTTCACTAAACACCAAACACAAATATCACCTTACAAAGTCAAAGGAAGAAGCTTTTCACCAACTTCTTCAAGAGACTTCACCAAAACACCTAGTTTGTATCACCTTTGCACCTTTGCACCTTTTCACCTTTTGCTCACCTCTAAGGAGTAAGCTTTATACACCAGCTTCTCCTTCACAAATATGTCGTATAAAGGTGTTGAAAATGACAAGAATTGAAGAACTATACAATCATAAAGCTTGCTACAAATGTGTTCTTCAATATAGAAGAGAAGAAGAGAAGAATGGAGATGATGTCTTGCTTGCTTCTTTGCTTTCGTTTGGATGCAATTCTTCTTCAACCTTGGGAGCTATTTATAGCCAAGAGATCAGCCTTTAGGCTCCTCCATATAGCCGTTTGGAATGGTTGAAGAATGAGAGATTTTAGCACCTTTTTAGCTATTCAAATGAGACTTATCTTTTGTTGCTTTGAAATAGTCTTCCATCTTAACTTCTATCCTCTATAGCCGTTGGAATTGAGGTGGATAATGACTCCATTTGAATGTTTAAAAATCAGCTCCAATAAGCAATATCCATGTGTAAATAACTTGCCATGTATGCAGCAAATTTCATCTCCTCATTATGAATACCAAATAAACGTTGAAAAGGCTCCTCATTTTGAATAATAAGTGACGTTGAAAGGCTCCTCATGAACGTTGGTATGGCCTAAAAAATAGGCATTGGAGATAACTCAAATATAGATAGAAATCAGCTCACCTTTGAATTTGAATAAGTCTTCACCTTTGAACAATAAATGGCCGTTGGTATGTAGCTTTGTTTGAGAGATTTTTGCTCCAAACTTTGAACAAAATAGATGAACGTTGGAATAGCTTAAAGATAGAGAAAATTCAGCTTGACTTGGTCTTCTTATCATATAGCCGTTGCCTTTCAATTTTTGAACACACATCATAATCTGAATTTTCACCATATAACATACAAAATGTTGCTCCACATTTGAACCAATATAGACGTTAACATCAGCTCAAGAATAGCCATTTGAAATCATCTTAAAATCACCACCAAAATAGTAGCTTAATTCAACTTGCCTTGACTTGTTCAAAATTTGAATGTTTGAACATAATATATGCGCCAATAACCGTGTGTAACCATATAATATATAGTCTTCAACATGTAACATAGAATACCATATGAAGAATACCAAGAATTCCAAGAAAACCATAGATGAGATAACCATAACATAAGAATTCCAATGAGATAGACCTTGCTGCCCGTTTCCATAAAAATAGGGCACGTACCATATGTGACATAAACACATATAACCATCATATAAGCAATATATAACATGTTGGAAGATCAATTGGCAAGTGAAATGACCAGAATACCCTTCAGCACAAAAATAGGAATGTTGTCCTAGGATGAACCTAGACATGGTGCTGCTCCAGATTCATTCGTTGCCATGATGTGACATAACTTATAAATGTGTCAAATGATCATATAAATCAGTTGGAAGAAGACCAAATAAGAATGAGAAGTCCAAATGGTGAAATTACCAAAATAACCCTTATATAAGTCAATAAGCTTCCCACCGGGTCAAGTCCATTTTTACCCGTGTCAAGCATGCTCTTCCTCAGCCAATTAGATTCTAAATTGAATAAGGATCATGTGGGCTTTTGAATCACTCAATTTGGAGTTCATTTGCTCAAGATATGAACCAAAACCTGCAATAGGATACTAAACCGAACAATTTGCCTTATATTGTAAGTCATGTGACTTCAAGGCTTGGTTAGATCATATTATAAACATGTATTGACATATATATCATACAAGATCAGTTTGAACATGTCTTGATTAAGATATGTGATTGAATTGGCCAAGTTCAATCTCATGATCTTACTCAAACTTGTTCAATCTTGATTCATTCAAGCAATTTCACATTTAGCTCATAATTTCATAAGTTCATGTCTTGCACAATCAATTTCATATGTAAACGTTACACATATATATATCACATATGCATTTTCTAATCACAACAATTACACATATGCACACATATACATTTTGCACAACAATTACACATATGCTCACATATACATTTTGCAATCACTCAAACATAATATATCACAACAATCTCCCCCTTTTGATGATTTGCAAAATTACCCCACATATGTGTATATTAAGCATTTAAATCAAGTGTGCATCTAAATCAAGTGTTGTAATCTGTGTAGTCAAGTAAGCATCTAAATCAAGTGTAAGCTGCTCCCCCTTAATGTGTTATCTCCCCCTTAACATGATATCTATCTTATATCTCCCCCTTATATATATACACATTTATTTCTCCCCCTTAATTTTGTAAATTATGCAAAAGACTGAATGGTGTAGTAGTCAGTTGTAAGCAATTAATCCAAGTCTTGCACGTAAAGTCTCAAAGATAGCTTGATTAAGGGGTTTAGTGAATATGTCAGCTACTTGTTGATCAGTTCTAACATGTTCAATGTGTATATGTCCAAGATTAACATGATCACGGAGAAAATGATAACGTACTTCTATATGCTTTGCCTTAGAGTGTAGTACAGGGTTTTTAGACAAATTTATAGCACTTGTACTATCACAATAGATGGGGATATTATTTACTTGTATTTCAAAGTCTGAAAGTTGTTGTTTAATCCATAATAGTTGAGTACAACATAGACTTAAAGCCATATATTCTGCTTCAGTAGTAGAAAGTGCAACACTAGATTGTTTCTTTGAAAACCAAGATATTAGTGAATTTCCTAGAAATTGACATGTTCCACTAGTGCTCTTTCTATCTACTCTACATCCACCATAATCTGCATCTGAATATGCATGTAGACTTAGACTAGATTGTCTATCATACCATAAGCCTAATGTTGGTGTATGTTGAAGATATCTAAATATTCTTTTTACAGCTTTAAAGTGTGACAACTTAGGCATACTTTGAAATCTTGCACACATACATACTGCAAACATAATATCAGGTCTACTAGCAGTTAGATATAGCAATGAACCAATCATAGACCTATATAGTTTTTCATCAAATGCAACACCATTTTCATCTTTGTCTAATTTTGTTGAAGTACACATTGGTGTTGGAGATGGTTTCAAGTTTTCAAAGTTGAATTTCTTTATCATATCTCTTATGTATTTGGCTTGATTGATATGTATACCACTTGATGTTTGTTTTATTTGCAAGCCTAAGAAATAGTTTAATTCACCAACCATAGACATTTCAAACTCAGACTTCATACAATCTTCAAAGTCTTTTACTAAGTTAGGATTAGTTGAACCAAAGATTATGTCATCTACATATATTTGTATTACAAGCAAATCTTTGTCTTTCTTTTTCAAGAATAAGGTACTATCTATGGTTCCTCTTCGAAAGTTGTTACTTAGTAAAAAGTTGGCAAATCTTTCATACCATGCACGGGGGGCTTGTTTCAAACCATATAAGGCTTTCTTAAGTTTATATACATGATTAGGGTTCTTTGGATCTTCAAAGCCTGGTGGTTGTTTAACAAAAACTTCTTCTTGGATATAGCCATTTAAGAATGCACTCTTAACATCCATTTGGAATAGTTTGATGTTATTATAACATGCAAAAGCTAATAAGAGGCGTATGGATTCTAATCTTGCTACGGGGGCAAATGTTTCATCGTAATCAATACCCTCTTCTTGATTATATCCTTGAGCTACAAGTCTTGCTTTATTTCTTACTACAATCCCTTGTTCATTCATTTTGTTCCTAAACACCCATTTAGTTCCAATGATTGATTTATCCTCGGGTTTAGGTACTAAATCCCACACATTGTTTCTTTCAAATTGGTTTAACTCTTCATGCATTGCATCTATCCAATATGCATCGTTTAAGGCATCATTCACATTCTTAGGTTCAATTTGGGATATAAGTGCATGCCATTGATCATATTCATTAGGATCTATTTGCCTACGTGTTCTAACCCCTTGATTTACATCTCCTATGATAAGTTCTTGAGGATGCTTTTGTTTATCTCTTATTTGCCACCAATTACTTGGTTGTGCATCTTCAATAGGTTCATGATGTTCAATAGGTTGATTAGGCACATTTTCTTCATTATGTTCTTGTGTAGGGGGAGTTTGAATTTCATGCATTTCAAGAGTTTGATTTGGTGTTTCAATTTGATCATTTGTAGGTGGTAGGATAAGTTCATCTTCATCATGAAGTATTTGATCATTTGGTACATAGATTTCATGTTGATTACTTGTTCGGAGATATGCATTTTCATTGAACTTCACATGTATTGATTCAACTATCTTTCTTGTTTGTGCATTATAACATCTATATGCTTTAGAGTTCATTGAATTGTTGTGATATATTATGTTTGAGTGATTGCAAAATGTATATGTGAGCATATGTGTAATTGTTGTGCAAAATGTATATGTGTGCATATGTGTAATTGTTGTGATTAGAAAATGCATATGTGTAACGTTTACCTATGAAATTGATTGTGCAAGACATGAACTTATGAGCTAAATGTGAAATTGATTGATTGAATCAAGATTGAACAAGTTTGATTAAGATCATGAGATTGAACTTGGCCAATTCAATCACATATCTTAATCAAGACATGTTCAAACTGATCTTAGATTATATATGCCAATACATGTTGTTCAAACTGATCTTAGAAGATATATATGCTAATACATGTTGATAATATGATCTAACCAAGCCTTGAAGTCACATGACTTACAATATAAGGCAAATTGTTCGGTTTAGTATCCTATTGCAGGTTTTGGTTCATATCTTGAGCAAATGAACTCCAAATTGAGTCATTCAAAAGCCCACTTGATCCTTATTCAATTTAGAATCTAATTGGCTGAGGAAGAGCATGCTTGGCACGGGTTAAAACTGAATTGACCCGGTGGGAAGCTTATTGACCTATATAAGGGCTATTTTGGTAATTTCATCATTTGGACTTCTTATTCTTATTTGGTCTTCTTCCAACTGACTTATATGATCATATGACACATTTATAAGTCATGTCACATCATGGCAAGAATGTATCTGGAGCAGCACTATGTCCAGGTTCATCCTAGGACAACATTCCTATTTTTGTGCTAAGGGGTATTCTGGTCTTTTCACTTGCCAATGGGTCTTCCAACATGTTATATATTGCTTATATGATGTTTATATGTGTTTATGTCACATATGGTACGTGCCCTATTTTTATGGAAACGGGCAGCATGCTATCTATTGGAATTCTTATGTTATGGTTATCATCATCTATGGTTTTCTTGGAATTCTTGGTATTCTTCATATGGTTTTCTATGCTACATGTTGAAGACTATATATTATATGGTTACACACGTATTTGGGCGCATATATCATGTTCAAATTTCTACAAGTCAAGGCAAGGTGATTTAAATCCTATTTTGGTGCTGATTTTTAGATGATTGTTCTTGGCTATTCTTGTGATGATACAAACGGCTATATGTATTCAAAATTGGAGCAAAATTTCGTGTGATATATGGTCAAGGTTCAGATTATATTGTGTGACAAAAAGCAAGTCCTACAATGTAGCAAAGTTGAAGCAAAAATCTCTCTACAAAGGCTTGATACAAACGGCTATATGATTCAAAGGTAGAAGACCACGTCAAGCTGAATTTTCTCTATCTTTTAGACTATGCAAACGGCTATATGATTGAAGACTAATTCAAACTCAAAGGCTAGCTGAATTCTCTCTATATTTTAGCACATACCAACGGCCATTTAGTGTTCAAAAGTTGAAGACTTATTCAAATTCAAAGCTACACACATGGCAAGATATTTACACATGTACATTGCTTATTGGAGCTGACTTTTAAACGGTCAAATGGAGTTGTTATCCACCTCATTCCAACGGCCATAAAGAGGATAAAAGTCAAGGTGAAAGACCATTTCAAAGCAACCAAAGATAAGTCTTATTTGAATAGCTAAAAAGGTGCTAAAATCTCTCATTCTTCAACCATTCAAACGGCTATATTGAGGAGCTTATGGGCTGATCTCTTGGCTATAAATAGCTCCAAAGGGTGAAGAGAAAGAGCACACCAACGAAAGCAAAGAAGCAAGCGAGACATCATCTCCATTCTTCTCTTCTTCTCTTCTATATTGAAGAACACATTTGTAGCAAGCTTTATGATTGTATAGTTCTTCAATTCTTGTCATTTTCAACACCTTTATACGACATATTTGTGAAGGAGAAGCTGGTGTATAAAGCTTACTCCTTAGAGGTGAGCAAAAGGTGCTAAAGGTGCAAAGGTGAAACAAACTAGGTGCTGTTTGTTTTGGTGCAGCCACTTGAAGAAGTTGGTGAAAAGCTTCTTCCTTTGACTTTGTAAGGTGATATTTGTGTTTGGTGTTTAGTGAAATCCAAGAGAAGGTGTCTCTTGGGACTGGAGTAGGTCACATTGACCGAACCAGGATAATTCCTTGTGTTCTTTACTTATTTCCTGCACTTACTGTTTTCTGCCTGAGATTTACACTAACTTGGCACGCATAATTGATCAGGTAAACGTTCTTAGAATTGCATGAATTTTGGATATGTTATACTTCAATGTGTTAGCTTTCAGTAGCCGCAAGAATCACTAAATTCTGAGGAGTTTAGCTCAGTCAAATCGTCTTCACAAAATTGTTGCTACATTCTGTGAACAGTTCTGACCAGTGTGCAAACTTGTGCAATTTGAACAGGCTATCCTTCGAATCTTGGAGTGAGCCTTATATCAAATTAAACTAGACATCTTGAGGTTTAATTTGACATAAGATTCATCAAAATAGCACGGGTAGATTTTGAGATATAAGCGTTTGAAGTTGAACAAACATTCTGACTGAAACTGCCAGAATTGCACACTTTACTTATCTTGCTTATTTGAACGTGCTAACTTGCTTAGAATTGGCTGAAATTTTTATGACATATCATAAACATACTAAACTTGATCTCTGCCAAGTTTGAGAGCATTCACAGGTGTATAAGTGGTTCAACCAAAACGTCCAAAACAGTGAACTGTTTCTGGAATTTTCAGAACCTGAGGTTAAAGAGGCAAAGGGGTCTTCAAACAAGTTTTTGAAGGTAATTATAGTGTAATTTCCGCTAATCCACTATTCACCCCCCCCTCTAGTGGTGCTATACAGGTCCAACAATTGGTATCAGAGCAAGGTTGAGCACCATATTCTTATTTGAGCTGAAAACAGTTTACACTCCAAGTTGCAAAGTTGCTGGAAATTTTCTGGTTGTCTTATATTCTTCATATTTGGTGTCTACAACAAGGTGACACTCTCTTTCCTCCTTATAAGTATTTTAAACGATTTCTCACACACTTAGAAGCATGTCTAAGTCACACATGAAAATAGAATTAGAAGGCATGTCCACACAAAGACCACCACTTTTTGATGGAGAAAACTTTAGTCATTGGAAACTTAGGATGAAATTGTTCTTAATGGCTATTGACATAGACTTGTGGTCTATCATTGAAGATGGACCTTATGTGCCTACTAAGCATGTTATAATTGATGGCTTATCACAAGAAGTTGAGAAATATAGAAAAGATTGGAGTGATGAAGATAAAAAGAAAATGAGTCTTAATGCTAAAGCAATGCAATTATTGTTGAATGGTTTAAGTAGGAGTGAATCTGCCTATGTCTCTTCATGTTTAAGTGCAAAGGATATGTGGAAATGTCTTGAAATGAAGCATGAAGGAACTAATCAAGTAAAGGAATCAAAGATTAACATGTTAATGACTACACTTGAATCATTTCATTTACTGCCTAATGAATCAATTGTTGATATGGATTTGAGGCTTACTAACTTATACAACTCACTTGAATCCCTTGGTAAAACGTTTTTGATGAAAGAAAAAGTGCAAAAAGTTTTGAGAAGTTTGCCAAGTGAATGGGATGCCAAAGTTAGTGCCATTGAAGAAAGCAAAGATCTTTCTCAAATAAAACTTGATGAATTGATAGGTTCTTTAAAAGTTTATGAAAACAAGTTGAATATAAGAAAGGCTGAAACTAGTAACAAGTCTAAATCACTTGCATTTGTAACAAATGAACCCGAATCATCTAATCAAGCCGAGTATGAAAGTGATGATGAAAGTGATGAAGAAGACATAATGTTGCTAGCTAGGCGTTTAAGGAAGCTTTTCAAGAAAAGACCAACTAAAAGACAAGCAAAATCAGCCGCCCCTATCAATGTGAAATCTAACAAACAAGATGGTAAATGGTATGATAAAGAACTTAAGTGTTATGAATGTGGCAAACAAGGACACATCTCATATGATTGTCCAAACAAGAACC